>OZ021726.1:8667407-9224907 GCA_963978545.1 Linyphia triangularis
ATAAGTGGCTCCACTAGAACTAAGTCACCGTATAATGATGTGTTAAAGTTAAAAGAAAAACGTCACAGGTACAGAATTGTCAAAACTGCCCCTCCCTCTAAATAATATGTAAAATGTAGATTAAGCAAACCTAGTTTCTGTTACCAAAAAAAAAAAAAAAAAAAAAAAAAAAATTCATGAACATTCAGTAAAGAATTTTGAGTCGTGACCCTGCACCCTTTAAATAGCAAAATCCTACTAGCAATTTGAAATTGTCAAGTAAAATTTGTACTTTCTTAAAATTGAAGGAACGATGTTTATTCTCAACTCAGGTAGGACACAGTTCTCAAAATAAATTCCGATTTAAATAAAGACATTAAAAGTTTGAAGCGAATTCCATATTTGCTCAACTTCTTTTCAAAATATCGAGAATCGTCGTAAAACATCTATTTTTAAATATCGCTATGTCCAAACTCATTGACCAGAGGCAATATATTCAATTGACATGTGAAACGTCACTGAATCGAGCCCCATCGGATGCTCTGCAGGTTGGTTTCAAAGTGAGTAGACACCTCAAACTTGAAATGCAGATGCAATGCATTTTTCAAGTAATTATTAATCTTCAAATCAAGTAATTATTCATTTTTTTATGAATTTTATATAAAACTGCTGAACTGGTCAACATAACAATACCTTTGACTTAGGTTGCAAATTTATAAATATTGCACTTTCTAAGTTAATGGCATTTTCCATAAGTTCTACTGTTAAGCCGAAATTATTTTGCATAAATTGATTACTAAATATTAGGAGACATGACTAAAATATTAGGAGCAATACCGATGTCTTTAAAATAATTTATTTCAATTATTTTAAAACATTATATAATTATTTATTTAAGTATTTACTCTAAAGTTACGAAAAGTGAAATTGTTGTTATAAGCATTTTCATGTAATATTTAATGAAAAATTTCCTCCTGTGTTTTTTACAGAATTTTTAACCAATGTTTTAAATTTATTTAGTTTATTTCTTCTAACCTTAACTCTTTGTTTTCTTTTTCTTAAATACAGAACAGAAATTGAATGACATCGGTTTTCATACTTTCACTTATTTTTCTTGTAATTAGTATTTTGATTTATTATTATGATGTCAAACAATATTAAAAAGCACTGCTTCCTACACTGTTGGTATCTAATCCGGCTACCTGTATTGTACATAAAATGTTTTATACTGTTGAAAATATTGGTAACTTTTCTTGTTTAAAAAAAGTTTTGATTTCAAGGCTGTTTAACTTTTACACTTCGTCCGATCGATATGAGTTAATTTTTAATGTGTTATCTATTCTTAATTTAAGAAAACTATTAATTATAGCATATGCTTTTCATTATATGATTAGGAGTAATTACTTATATTTAATGGGGGGAGGAGGGGGGGAGGCAAAAAGGTGAACTTCAAACCTCTTTTTTTTTTTTTTTTTTTTAATCTTACAGTGAGTTCCGGTTATATCGTACTTATGGCTGCTGTTCCTAATCACTGACCACTGATCATTGAGAAAGCGTCGAGCTCTTTGGTTGGCTTCCCGGAAAACCAGCAGATCCTTAAATAATCTCTATAAATAAAAAAATGTAAACCCTCAAAAGTATGGACAGGAGGGGTGCTGATCGCATACAAAAGGGTTCAATGCGGCTAAAGCTTAATCCCGGGAATTTTCAACAGTAAATGAGTATCGGATTTCTTACTGAACAATTTATAAATAGATATGTCGTAATTTTACGTTCAATTGAATAATTTGAAGCCTATACTTTACTTTTTTCCCCTAAGAATTCTTCACATGGGTTTTTTACCTATCACCCATAAAATCGTGTAATCTTTTAAAATAAAGGAATGTACACATTTGTTTTCTTTAATTATCAATTATTCAAAGTTCAGTCTATCTTCTTTAAGTATTATTTTTTAAATTGATCAATTTTTCCCCCTGTAATCCTCATTTTAAGAATGTATGCATGGTTCAGTATGTCTTATAAGCATATAATTTCTTTTTCCCACTGCATATATTTCTTGTTTGTGCGATTAGAATCATAATATGTCTTTCTCTATCGCAACAGAATGTTTTTGATGGTATAAAATAATTTTTGGCTATAGTATTGAGTGTTTTTCGAACAAAATCTTATTGGCGGTAGATTGGCGAGCTTTCCGTTCCTTTGGCGTTAGTTCTTTGAAAGGCTTACGACGAACTGTAAACAAAAATCTTGATAAGGATTACTTTGGGATTTTTATTGAATAAGCTACCGATTTTTATGTTATGCTCTTCTTAAAAACGATAATCTATGATGTATCGCCGCGCTAATAGGCGCACGTTTTCTTACTTGCTATTGTTCCGCTGCGCAAAAGGAACGATCAACTGCCGAAACCGGTTTACTTATGGATTCGGGTTTTCCCCGGCAACCCCTATTTTGCACGACTTTCCAAACTTACGGCGTAACTCTAAGCTGTACAACTTAATAAAGCAACTCTAGTCTAGATACGGGTTGAGTGCCGTGGGAACCATTACTCACTCGAAGAACTCCAGCGCGGGGCTGGTCCTGTTGCTGCTCCGGATGGGAGTCGTGACGTTGCTGGACGAGTCGTTAGTCCAGCATCTGTCCGTGTTCCACTCGTTCCCGCATCTCACCCAGGGAAGCTCCGAGGTGAGGGAGGCCACCATGAAGTACACTGTCCACCCGATGATCACGTTGTAGTAGAAGGACACGTACCACGAGATCAGGACGGCGCAGAAACCGACGCCTGCAACAGAAAGTCACAAAACGGGTGATTCGTGTTTGAGACTGTGACAAAATGTAAGAACACAGCGACTTCAATAAAATTGAGACAATTCACTGAAAGGCTACAGGATTCCTTACAAAAGAATCCTTTAACTTTGAAAGGGTACAACAGCGAAACGGCGAGAGGCACAAAGGAGAGACAAGTGATTATGTTGGATTAACTTTTTAAATGCAAAATTTATTGATGGGAATAAATTATATGACGGCTGAATATGATTTATCCATAAGGTCTATTTTCATTAGAGCGGATTAGTCAATAAGCAAAACTGGTAATTATGGGGTACCAAAAACTAATCTGTGCAACGTTTTGGAACATCCTGATTTCAAAAAAATGATCTAGAAAAAATTTCTGTCTGTGTGTACGGGGTCAGCATAACTCCCGAGCAAATTGACCTGCAATGTTCAAATTTGGTATGAGGGTGGCCATTGGATCTACCATTAAGGTTTTCGTCAAAATCGCGCATGTGCATAAGGTAGATGCCATTGAAAAAATCATGTTTTTCAATGACTGCTTAAAAAAGATTATCTATTTTGATGAAAATAGCTGTGCTAATGCCGCTTAAGGTGTTCTAATATTCCATACCTGTCTACCCAACATACCACTAGTCTCTTCTTTACCATCTCTCTCTGTTTCGCAAATTATATCATCTCGGAGTTACAGAGTCCTTTCTGAAAGGCCTTGAAGATACATTTCTATAGCGTTGCATCAGATCCATATACCAAGCATTTGGCGACATTTAAATGGATAAAACGTCCCCCTCTTAAGATTGACAGCATTTGATAACAACTTTACCAAATTTAGAGGGATTTTTTTAACTAGTCGCCAATTTGGCGAGAAAACTTACTGATATTTCTAAATTATTCAGCTAAAATGGGAAGTTCCTATAGAGTTACTATAGAAGAACTTTTTTCGGTCGAACTTTAAAGCAGGTTCACTTAAATTTCATCGAATCCTACGAATCTTACCGGAACCTTCAAACTATAATACAGTATGTCTGTAACGTTTAAAGTTTAGGTTTAATGAATTAAAAAATTTACTTTCAATTTTCATTTATTCATCTGTAACATGATTTTTCAATTGGTTATCGTAATAAAATTTCAATTAATAATTATATTGTACATTTCTTATTTATGGAATATTTTAAAACATATATCATACTTCTATGTTTCCAGTGAATCAAATTATTTTCCCTTGTTGTTTTTAAATGTCAAAATACGGGGAATTGGAGAGGGGGGGGGGGGGGGGTTGCAACTGCAATCCTCTTGTACCTTTTTTCTGGCAACACCCATAAATAATAGAGCTGCTCGTTATTGATGATACAGTCAAACCCCGTTAACGCGAAATTGATGAAATTCCGTTTAATTCGAAGCAAAAGTAGTTCTCCGTATTTAAAACTTAACGTTAATTTATTCGTTTAACATGAAATTCCGTTTAATTCGAAGCAAAAGTAGTTCTCCGTATTTAAAACTTAACGTTAATTTATTCGCTTAACATGAAATTCGGTTAACGCGAACAAACTCGGCTGCTCCATCGACTTTGCGTTAACGGGATTTGACTGTAATTCATTAAGTTTTGTGAGCAAAAAATGGTCAGTGGTTTAGTAGATGACACGGAATTATAATTGTTGTAGCCAAACACTATTAAATTTCAATCTGAACTCAAAATTGCTTAAATAAATTTGAAATTGCACATAAAAGTTACTAATGCATATAAAGGTCTTATAGTAAAAAAAAATGTATGTGTTAATTTTTAAAATCTTTTATGTTTTTTTCGATTTCATTCAAGTGTTTGCGAAGGGGATATTCGAAGAGCTTGTTATTCCCCTTGTCATCATCCAAAGGAGCTGAAACTTGGTACATAAGACACGTCGTCGATAACAGTGCAGTTCCACCGTCACAGGTGCAGGACATTCAGACAACTTTTTAAACTATATTTGCTTGTCGATCTTTTTCGTAAGAACCAAGTTTTAGAGTTTGTGATGGTCTGATAATAGCACTTGGAGTAGGGTGATTTTATAAGCACAAGAATTATGACATAAGCCTTTGAAATGCCAAACTTTTTACTTAAATCTAATTGTCACGTGCAGGACACACTACGTTTTATTCCCGCGGAATGGCCCGACAATGCATTGTATCAAGTTAACTTTGTTCCTGAAGTAGTTTTAACTAAGCATCATTGCCAAACATTTCAAGTGAAGCACATTAGAGTAACAAAGTAGCTGGAGACATTTAAGCCATTTTATATTTTATTCCTCAGTGTAAACATGGCCTCAGATCAGTCGAAAACAGAATAAATTGATTGGGACATCCTGCCCTACATCCCCATCCCCCTCCTTACAGTTAACTTTTAGCACCAGATGACGCGACGCACGTGCAAACACTGTTGTTTGATGAGGAGCCATCGCGAAAGAAGGTTTCGATAATGCGAAGGCAGGGTCATCATCATCGCATTATTGAAATATCGTCCGGAAGAAAGCGGGTGATGTCCTTCGACCTGCAGTGTATCCGTTTCCATTATCCCCACCCCCGTAAATAGAAAGAGACAGGGTGTTAAATATTCATGAGTATTTATGCTAATGGCGGAGTCATTTCCAATCACGTAGTGAGGCTGATGAGATAATCCCTCTTTTTCTGTAAGCACAGGAACTGTTACACGAGGTGCGTTCGGAAACTAAGTTACGTTTCCATTTTTCTCCGCTACAGCGTTGAGATCGCGGCTCCGCGCATGCACGCTAATTACTCTGAGTCAAGCAGAACAAAATGACGTCATGTTGAGCTAGCTCTGATAAACTTAAGAGACGACTGCAAGTTTACGTACCTCATTTAACATCATTCTGAATTTTTGATAGAATATGGAGAAAAAAAAATAATAGATTACTAATCCACTGGTCTGCTGTGGCAAAAATGGCCGAAACTAGTCAAAAAACGACTTTGAATGAGTTGAACTAAATCCGTTTGCCAAATAGGTCATAACTTACCAAAAAGTGAAAGCATTTTTTCGTCTGGTAATCCACAGCACTTATATTTCAATGAGGAAGGGCGCAGACGATTTCTGATCTCTGGCTGGGAAAACTTGCACATTTTAAAAGTAAGCCGAATTGGCGACATCAGTTGCGTCATAAGTGACGTAATATTTTTTGCCAACTCGGCTCACTTTTAATAGATGAAAATACACTGTCGCCAGATACCTGAATCGTCTGCAACCTTCTTAATTAAAAATTAAAGAGCGATGGGTTATCACGTAAAAAAGAAAGCTCATTATTTGGCTAGTTATGGCATATTTGGCAATAGGATTTAATTCAGCTCGTTCAAAGTCGATTTTCGCCTAGTTTCGGCCATTTTCGCCACGACAGACCTGTGGATTCGTTACCTACTTACTTTTCTCCACATTCAATAAATAATTTACAATGATGAGGTACCTAACTTACAGTCGCCTCTCGGACTATGAGTTGTGTGTTCCTCGTGATGATCGTTTATAATGACGGCGTTAATTGAAAATCCCGCTGCTTGTAAAATTCGATCAGTAATTCATTTTCGGAATGCAAAAAACGTTAACGCAATGGACATTCATCAACAAATCTACGAGGTTTACGAAGAATCTGCAAAGAGTAATTCTAAGGTGAGAAGAGGGGTCTGACAGTTTAAAAAAGTCAAGTGCACGATGAAGGACGAAGTGGACGTCCATCTGTGGTTTATGAAGAAGTGGTTAGCGCAGTTGAAAAAAAGATTAAGGAAAACCTTAAGTTTACGATTAATGCTCTTGAATTCCCACAAATTTCACGATCAGTAGCTTACGAGATTGTTACTGAAAACTGGGTTACCACATGATTGACAACTCAGGTGGCAACATTCTATGAAGAAGGAACACAAAAACTTATGCCACGCTATGAAAAATGCCTGGAAAATTACGGGAGCTGTGTAAGAAAAGTAGTATAAGCGTTGTAGATTTTTGTGAAATAAATTGCTTGGATGTATCTGTATTCGATTTCTTTTCATTGCCAAACGGAACTTATTTTACGAGCGAACCTGATTTTCAAAATTTTGATGCAGGATCCTTTAAAAAAGGGCTTCCCAACTTTAAAATTAAACAGTTGTGAAACAATGAGAAACGGAATGAAGTGTGTGATGGACATGTTCTGGAATTATTTATTTTGGTGTTATTTTAATTAGCATTTTTTTTTTTTTTTTCAAATCACCTCATTTAAAAAAAAAAAAAAGTGTCGTATTATTAGCACTATTGTCTTGGCGTGGGGATTTTTTTTTTTTAATATTTTTTTTTACTCACAATTGACAGATTTTTGCGCTGCTGATAGTTTTTTCTTGTTTCGTAAAGCCGAAATAACGATATATATATATATATATATATATATATATATATATATATATATATATATATATATATATATATATATATATCATGCATGTATGGCATCCTTTTTTTTTTTTTTTTTTTTTTTAAATATTGAAAAAGTTGCCTGTTTCGGAAAACACAGAAAGACCTTCACAGAAAAGTTCATCCCAAACAACCTTTTTCTTTTTGCATAATGCAATGGTTTTGCAAGACATATAGACGGGTTTATCGGGTAAAATATTTATCGATTTCATGCGTCAGCTTCACACATTGCAATGGGGGTCCCGGTTGAAATTCGTGATTCCCTTCCCCCCCGAAGTCTTGATCGGACCCGCCATTACTGCATGCTTACTTATAGTCCGAGAGGCGACTGCAATTTTTGGACCTCATCGAACATCATTCTGAATTTTTTATAGAAATTGGAGAAAAGTGAGTAGATTTAGAATCCACTGGTCTGCCGTGGCAAAAATGGCCGAAACTGATCAAAAATCGACTTGGAATGAGTTGAATTAAAATCCGATTGTCAAATATGTTATAACTTGCCAAAAAAAGAACAAACTTTTTCGTCTGGCAACCCACTGCATTTTGATTTTCAATGAGAAAAAGCGCAAACGATTTCTGATCGCTGGCTCGGAAAACTTGTATCTTTTAAAAGTAAGCCGAATTGGTGACATCAGCTGCGTCATCAGTGACGTAATGTTTATCTCCAATTTGACTCATTTGGGAAAGATGTAACTAAGCCATCACCAGACATCCGAATCGTCTGCAATCTTCTTAATTCAAAATTAAAGAGTGAGGGTTACCAAATAAAAAGAAAATGCTCATTATTTGGCAAGTTATGGCGCATTTGACAAATGAATTTAGTTCAACTTATTAAAAGTCGATTTTTGACCAGTTTCGGCCATTTTTGCCACGGCAGACAATTGGATTCGTAATCTAGTCACGTTTCTCCAATTTCTATAAAAAATTCAAAATGATGTTCGATGGGGTCCAAAAATTGCAGTCGCCCCTCAGTCTATTAAGGTACCGTACTGCCGATTGACCAGTCGGACTATAGAAATAAGGGCAACCAAATCCTGAATGCTGACTTTTGACCTGTCTTAATCGCATCTTTCATAAACATAGCGAGATTTAAAATTAAGTTAATAATATAATTCATAAACACAGAGTTTTTTAAAAAATCCTTTATATGCATTGTAAATTTTTATATTCATTAACACAGCGCCGATATCAGAAACATTTCTACCAGCAAAATGTGCGGCAAACTACGTTTAAAAATTTATTTATTAAAAATGAACGTGAATTTATTCTCTCACATTCAAATATCATTTATTTACCTCTGTGATACATATACACTTAAAATTGAATTAAAGACTTTTAAATAGCTTGAAACAAACCGAAATTATCTCTGATGAAGAAAAGTCTTACCCTGACAAAATAAACTAATTCGTCACAAATAAAGTGTTTAGAGTTTTCGGTGATAATTTATTAGCACTGCGTAAATTCACAAAGCGGAAAAATGTTAAAAAAGTATTTTGAGTATCGTAAACTCCAAACTACCATTTTGAAACTGCTAAACTAGAAAATATTTTGGGTGAATAAACAAAAATGTTCCTTTAAAACAAATATCTTAATTACCATGGTGTACTGTTGTCTTTTACGAGAAGAAAATAATTGTTACGTTTAGAAACTGTAGTGTAAGACAATAAAATTGATTGAAAAAACAATATTATATATTTTTCTTACGTTCTTTTTTTCTAATTTTATTCTATTGATTACAATTACGCCAACATGGCACTTTTTTTATTCACAATAAAAGCATAAAGTTTTGCGTTGCAACCTCTTTAAATAAGAAGAGTTATATGTTTCATGTAGCGCAATTGCAAATAAAGGGGAAAAACTGCTTTAATTACCTAACGCAATTACTTAATTAGCATTTGTTTACTTTTTAGTTGATCCAAGCACAATTCTTTTCTCTTGGAGATAATCAGTTCGTTAATTAAAAGTTTTAACATTTACTATCGAATAAAATAAGAACACAAATAACATGTTTTAATTGGATACAACTCTACCCTGGTGAAAATGGAATAAACAAACTAAAGTATTCCTTAAAAAAAAAATTGCCTATCGATGTAAATGAAATCAAAGAATAAAAAGAATACCAATCATTAAATGAAAGGTTTGCCCAACCGAAATGGAATTCTAATTACATTGCTCTTTCTTCAACTTTTTTTTTTTTTTTTTTTAGCCACGAAAGAATAATTGAGGGAAGAAAGAAGCTTTATAAATTTTATTAAAAGTCGTTTACTTTTGTTTGAAACGGTGTAGTGTAAAGATAACCCTACAAAATTAATACTTATCTTGTAGCCAAATTGGCGCCATTAGTGGCGTATTATTTATCGCCAACTTGGCTCATTTTTAAAAGTTGCAAATTATCGCAAACAAAGATCTGAAATCGTCTGCACCCTTCGTTATTGAAAATCACAATGAATTTTAAAAGAATGGAAAATCAAAGCAACGGTGGATTACCAAATAAAAAGAATGCTCGTTATTTGGCAATCGGTTTTAATTGAATTCATTCAAAGTTGATTTTTTAGTAATTTCGGTCATTTTTATCCCAACAGACCAATATGTGTGTAATCTACTAGTATTCGATATTGAAATATTATCCATTTCAATCCTGTGGGCTGAAACATACCATTTTAATTTTATGGGAGGAATGGTCCTGAAATTGCGCTCAGTGTTTACAGAAAGCATTATTTTGCAGGAAATCGAAATTTAGCATTATGAACTCCTTTAAATTCGAGTCTTTCCAGTTTGTAGCTTTTGGTTTTCCTTGTAGACTGAGAGGCGACTGCAATTTTTGGACCCCATCGAACATCATTCTGAATTTTTTATAGAGATTGGAGAAAAGTGAGTAGATTACGAATCCACTGGTCTGCCGTGGGAAAAATGGCCGAAACTGGTCAAAAATCGACTTTTAATAAGTTTAACTAAATCCTATTGCCAAATGAGCCATAACTTGCCAAATAATGAGCATTTTTTTCTTATTTAGTAACCCTCACTCTTTAATTTTCAATTAGGAAGGTTGCAGACGATTCAGATATCTGGCGACGGTCTACTTGCATCTATTAAAAGGGAGCCAAGTTGGCAAAAAATATTACGTCACTTATGACGTAACGGATGTCGCCAATTTGGCTTACTTTTAAAAGATATAAGTTTTCCCGAGCCAAAGATCAGAAATCGTTTGCGCTTTTTCTCATTGAAAATCAAAATACAGTGGGTTTGCCAGACGAATAAGTTTGTTCTATTTTTGTCAAGTTATGACATATTTGGCAATAGGATTTTAGTTCAACTCATTCCAAGTCGATTATTGATCAGTTTCGGCCATTTTAGCCACGGCAGACCAGTGGATTCCTAATCTACTCACTTTTCTCCAATTTCTATAAAAAATTCAGAATGATGTTCGATGGGGTCCAAAAATTGCAGTCGCCTCTCGGACTATTGAAGAATAAGTTATTTTTTCAAAACTCAATAAAATACACACTTGTGTTGGTTTAGTTTTGGAATAATATTTGACATTTTTATATTCTATCCATATTCAATAATAATCACATTTGGGTAAGGTTAATGGGGAGAAAATGGAAATTTTGTTGTTCCATTCATACTAAATAACACTTAGATAGTTTTAAAGGTTTGAAATTTTTTCATCCTATACATTATCTGTAACATACACACTTGTGCAAAGTTAATGGTTGAAAAATTATTTCGAATGTTTTCATTCCATAGATAATTCAGTAACATACACACTTGGTCAAGTTTAAAGGTGGGAGAAATTATTTGGAACACACACACACACACACACACACACACACACACACACACACACACACACACACACACACACACACGCCGACCAAATGGTATAGTGGTTAGTGTGCTAGCTTCTAGACCGCGAGGTTGCGGTTTCGAGTCCCGTGTTAGGCATGGGTGTTTGTAAATGTATGTTGGCTTGTCTAATGACGAATATTTCGGCGCATTATAGCCCTCGTGCTGCTGACGGCGCCAGATAATCAGAAAACAACCAACCAACCACACACACACACTAGGGTAGCAAGTTTAAAGGTGGAAAAACTATTTGGAATGTTCTCATTCCATATATTATTCAGTGACAACACACTTGAACAAGTTTAAAGGTGGGACAAATTATACATTCCAAAATTTCTTTGGTGGTATTAGTATGAATTAAGTGTGTTATTTAGTATGTAAGGAACAACAAAATGTCCCTTTTCTCACCATTAATCTTGCCCAAATGCGAATGTTATT
Source organism: Linyphia triangularis (assembly GCA_963978545.1). Lineage (NCBI taxonomy): Eukaryota > Metazoa > Arthropoda > Arachnida > Araneae > Linyphiidae > Linyphia > Linyphia triangularis. The sequence goes on from OZ021726.1 coordinate 8,678,884, forward strand.
GAATATGGATAGAATGACAAAATTTCAAATAATATGTTTTCATTCCATCTATAATTCAGTAACGTGCACACTTGGGTTATTTTCATAGTTAGAAAACTTTTCAAACTTTTTTTTTTCTATCTTGATTATAAAAACCTAGTTGCTGCAATTTATAACCTCTCTTTTTCTCGATTCATAAATTAGAAATATTAAAGTTAACATTTAGTTAGTTAAGGGGGTCCAGTATCGAAATTTCTTCAAAAATCCCAATTTTTTTTTCTGATTTTAAAAAATAGTTCATACATTCCTGAAGAGAATGATGTTTTTATCTTATTCCTCCGGTGATTAGAACGCCACAAAATTACCTGTGATTTAAACATCACTAATGGGCGTAACACCTTGAAGCGTCTGCTTAAAGTGCGTTTTTCGAGCACTAGTGTTTTTCACAGATGTTGCAGATTCAAATCGATATATCTCCAGAACCATTAACAATTGGCTATTCAAATTTTTGGAGCATTTAATTTATATAGTTTTAAATATTTTGTCTTCACAGAATTTTATTTTTTTAATTCTGTTTTAAAATATAATTTTTAGCGTAAAAGATAACATAAAAAAAAGCAAAAATTTCAATATTTTAACTTTGAGAATTTTTGTAATTTTTTTTAATTCACCTATCAAAATTCTGTGAAGACAAAATTTTCTTTATATAATTATGTATTACAGAAAGCTTTTACTTTGAAATTTTTTTTTTTTTTCTTGACTTATATCAAAATACGCAAACATCAATTATTATGGATTTTTCTTGGTTTTTAAATTTTTTTTAAATAACAAAACACAATATTTAAAAAAAAACATTTTCTCAAAGATATATAAATAGTATATCATACATACAATAAATTTTTGACATAAAAATGTACATAAATAACGTTTTTTTTTATTTTCGGTACCGGACCCCCTTAAGTGTTATTAAGTTAGTAACTGTTGTTAAAACAGTTAGCGAATTCAAATAACCGATCAATGTATTACATTGCCATCTTTGAAGGTTGAAACAGACAGCGAAATTCAATAATTTCAGTTATTCATACTAACACATCTCCAGTGCTCAAAAAAGGTATTTGAGTGTGACTTTTCTCGAAGAAGAAGAAGAAGAAAGCGTTATTTCAGAAAGAAATTTTTTTCTCAGAGAGTAAAATATAAATGAAATTACTCTTTCCCTCGGTCGATGTGAAGACGTCTCGCGCAGAAATTTTCTCTTCACTTCGAAATTTAATCTTCGAAAGGAGAAATGCGAGTAAAAATTGAAACTCGAAGACATTGCCAGTTTCTAAAATCTGAACGAAATAATAAAAAAAAAAGAACTTTTGATATTCGAGTACACTCTGTTGCGCCATGTCGAAAGAAAATAATAATAAATTTAAAATCAAATTTTAAACATTTTTTTTTTCCCCTTTCAAAATTGAAACTTGAGTTTCAGTCTCGCCAAAAGAAAATATATAACTCTCAAATACAGTTGAATATTAAAAAATGAATTTTTTAATACCGCCAGGGGGCTCTGCTGCGCTTCCTCCTTGATATTGGTGGATAAAACTAATATATTTAATACTCTTCAATTCAGAAAAATCCTTATTTTTGATGAATTGGGTTTTAAATTAAAACCCTGCTTATGAATTCCATTGAATGCATACTTTTTTAAATCCGTTATATTAACTTCGATTTTGTGTGTATATTTGTAGATGGCAGCAGATTCTGCGGAGGCCTAATTAACCCCCATCCAAACGGGCTGAAACTTCGCAAATAGAATGCATTGTCATTGACATCGGATCTATCAAATTTTTGAGCTGTAAATGTCACTAAAAGTTCGCTTTTACGGAATACTAAAAAACCAACTCGCCGTCATCCAATCGTGTTGAAATAGCATTGAGCCGACCATTGTTGAAACTCTTTCCTGTTGTCAATTTTTTTTAATAAATAAATATTAAAATTGTTTCAATCAGAATAAATTAAAGATATTTGGATGTGAGTGTATGAATTCACGTTCGTTTTTAATAAATAAATTTGTAAATGTAGTTTGTCGCACATTTTGCTGATAGAAATGTTTTTGATACTTAAAATTAGGTGCAAACACCAAGCACGAGCTGTTTACGGAATGTGTTAATTAATAGAATAAAATTGGAGATGCATGTAAAGGATTTATATTAAAAACTTTGTTTTTAGGGATTATACAGGGTGGCCACAAAATTTAAGAAAAAAATTCCCTGATTTCCCTGACAGATTTCTACAAAATTCCCTGATTTTAGGGCAAACTTTTTTTTTAAATTTCACCTATTTTCTTAGGTTTTCCAGATGTCTAGACATCTTGATCAAATAGAGCATGTATGCTACAGAGATAATATGGAATTTTTTAAAAAAATAGTTTTGCTGGTAATGAAAAGTTTAAATTATTCCGTAACACTAAACTTGTAACGATTACCACCACAAATCTCTGGGTAAATAGCGCCAAAATATGGATGAACGTGCCTTAAACAATACAAAATGTCCCTGATTTTCATGAAATTAAAAAAAATTCCCTGACATTTCCCTGATTTCCAGGTTTTCCCGGTTCTGTGGCCACTCTGTTATATTATTTTACTTTTTAATCAAATGGAGAATTCTGTAAAAAAAAACAACAACACCAATTGTAAAATTTTATTTCTAAGCATAACCAAAATCATTCAGATCTATCATGCAGTTTTATCTAAAAGGGAACGTAATCCAAATTCAATACATTTATATAAAATTGATGATAAAGTACAGGGTTTAGGTCACTTTTCACACCTTTGTACAATCCAATGAAAATCAATTTGATGCAGAATACTTGCCTATCCCGCGATAGATCCTGGGATCGAACCTCGCCCGACACTCTGCAGTCTGTCTTCCTTTTTTAAAATGAGTAAACGTGATGTCGACTGCGAGGAATAGTTGTTAACTGATTGTTTGGCTGCCTGTTCGTTTTCCTAGTTTCCTCACAATCGTGAAGCAGTCATATTCTTAACACTAGATTGCCTAAGCAAGTCATTTTGACTGCTTTTGAATTTCAATTAAAAAAATAGTTATTTAAATAATGACACAGCTTCTTATAATTTTGTGACTTTTTCTACAACATATAAATGGGTTAATTAATCATTGTTGTTTCCCCCCTCCTTCACTTCCGGTATATATATATTATACCTATATTGCCGAAAAGCAGTCATTTTGACTGCTTGGAAAAGACCAGTTCGGCTCTGGATTGGAATAACATGATAACATGCAAGTTCATGATAAATTGTCGATGTCGACATATACTTGATAAGTTGCAGTTGTTCAATAACTAAAGTTATTGTTATTCGTACTTGTTATTCGAATCTTTATGCCAGGCCTGGCCACGCGCTTTGTTCCCTTTGAACGTAATTCAGATGGTGGGAAGGAGGATCACTGAGGGTATGATCTCATACTGTAATCGATACGGCTAAAATGTCCAGGTAATGCATAATTTTTTTTTTCGAACTGAAATACATTTTTTTTTTGTTAATACTTATTACAGTCATATAACTTGTTATATGACTGTAAGTGATATAAAATATATTAAAAATTACTGTTAAACAAATTTCTTTGCGCATTAGTTATTTTTTGTTTAGTTATGAGATATACTAAGCTCCCGTCTTTCTAGTGTTAAAATCCAATCGAAAAGAAAGAAAGAAAGAAAAAAAAAAAAACTCTTAATTTTTACTTTCAATACCCATATATATTACATAGGGTAATAAAAGTATAGCATTCGGTCAAAAAAAAAAATTTCGATTTTTTGCATTTCTCTACGTTTTAAATCATCCTGATTTCAAAAAAGTAATCTAGAAAAAATGTCTGTCTGTGTGTGTGTGTCTGTGGTCAGTATAACTCCCGACCAAATTGACTTACGATGTTCAAATTTGGTATGAGGGTTAGTGGTGGCCATAAACCTACCATTAAGGTTTTCGTCAAAATCGAGCATGCGCATAAGGTAGCTGCCATTGAAAAAAATCACGTTTTTCAATGATTGCTAAAAATCGGCTCAAATGATTTTGATAAAAATCGCTGTGGTAATGCCTCTTAAGGTGTTCTAAACATCCCAACTTCCGAAATTCCCGTAAAAATGTTTTAATGGCGTAAAAAGTTGAAAAATAAATGTCTTCAACACAGAGTTCTCTTCCCTTGAGCATACCTCATCAACTATCGTTTTTTCTTTTCCCCTCAGTTTCGCTAAAGGATAATATAAGGATTATGGGAAACACCATTTTGGAGTTTTTTATACAAGAATTATCGCCAAACTGGCCATTTATTCTATATGAAGGAAGAAAATATATAAACAATATAAATCCAAGGCAGTATTATGGTGTAATTGAAAGTTGTGCGATGTTCCACATCACAAGTTTTTTTTTTAAATTCGCAATATTAGGGCAAGTGTAACTTTCTTTTTTAATCCCTTATATTAACTTCGATTTTGTGTATGGCTGGATATGGTGGACAAATCTGTGGAGGCCTAATTAACCTTCTTGCCGTCATCCAATCGGGTTGAAACCTGGCAGATAGATTCGATGACAATGCATTCTATCAAATTTTGGCGACTGTCACTGTCATTATAAGGTCGCTTTTACGGAGTACTAATAAACCAACTTGCCGTCATCCAATCGCGCTGAAATAGCATTTCAACGGTCATAAAAGAAACTCTTTCCAGCTGCCAAAATTGTTTTAGTAAATAAATAATAAAACTGCTTTAATCATAATAAATAAAAGTTGTGAGTGTATAAATTCACATTCATTTTTAATGAATAAATTTTGAAAAGTAGTTTACCGCATATTTTGCTGATAATGTTTTTAATATTTAAAATTAGATGTCAATACCAAGCACACGCTGGCAACAGAAACGACACTTTGTTTATGAATATAAAAATTGACAATGCATAGAAAGGAATTACATTAAAAACCTTTTTATTGGTTATATTATCAATTGTATAAGCTAATAAGCTCACTGACAGAAGACGCCAAAGATGAACACACACACAGTAGATGCTAAAAATAAAAGTTAAAAACTTCGCATAAACAACTGCTTACACGGTAGTCTCTTGTTTACCGTTGCCGACCAAACGGTATAGTGGTTAGCGTGCTAGCTTCTGGACCGCGAGGTTGCGGGTTCCGAGTCCAGTGTTTGGCATGGGTGTTTGTAAATGTACGTTGGCTTGTCTAATGACGAATGTTTCGGCGCATTATAGCCCTCGTGTTGCTGACGGCGCCAGATAATCTGAATACAACCAACCAACTTGTTTACCGTTAATTAGTCTTTTTTATAGGTTATAATTTTTATAATACTTCGGCAGATACCGTTTTTGAAGCTCTAGTATCAGCAGTAGTGGTCAGACAAGCTGTTAACCACTAACTGACTACAGCATGGCACAATGATTGGCGATTATCCATCGATTTTATTTCCACAAACTTAATGTTCTCCTCCAATATAAACATTCGGCATTTATCCGTTTTAATGGACAAGCAATTAATTCCCAATATCGATCCGCAAAACCGCTCTCGTGACGCATTTCCGGTGAAGTTCTCTCCCTAGAGCCACACACACAGTTCCGGGGAAAAGCTGTTGCACCGCCAACAGATAATCCCCCTCCTCCCGACAACATAGTTGCAAAATCCGCGGGAATTAGGGGCTCTTATAAAAGACTTTTCCCGGGGCTGCTTTAGTAACGTCGTTAACTGGAATTAAGTTCGGTATTGATCGGTCCTGGAAGACAGCATTTTATTTAAGAGTGCACCATTTTAGTTGGGGATGGAGTTAAAGCTCTTGAAATAAATAAAAAAATTAAAAAAAAAAAAAAAAAAAGTGTTTGGAGGATGACTTTTGAGTATTCTTCAAAAAACTTAAGTGTTTGCTTGCTGAGCTTTTTTTTTCTTTCTCTCAGGCGGCTTCAAAAGGCCTCTAAGCCTCTTAGAAAGCCTCTAAGAAAGGCAATCCCTCTTCACGGTCGATATTGGGGGGAAAAAATGCTATTATTTTCAACCGAAATAAAACTTAGAGCTAATAATTCTTATAAATAAAAGCTTTTATTTTATTTGAATGTCGTCACATTTGATTTTTATGGTGCGAGTGAAAAACAATGCCGATTCTGCAATAAATCTCCTTCAGGGAGGCCACAACATTCAGGAAAAAAAGTTCCCTGATACTTCACTGATTTCCCTGACAGATTTCTAAAAAATTCCCTGATTTTGGGGAAAACTTTTTTTTTCTCAAATTTCTCCAATTTTCTTAAGTTTTCCAGATGTCTAGACACCCTGATCAAATAAAACATGTATGCTAAAAAGATAATATGTATTTAAAAAAAAATAGTTTTGCTGGTAATAAAAAGTTTAAACTATTCCGTAAAATTAAAGTTCTAATGATTACCACCACAAATCTCCAGGTAAATAGCGCTAAAATACGGATGAACGTGCCTTAAACAATAAAAAATTTCTCTGATTTTCACGATATTTAAAAAAATTCCCTGACATTTTCCTGATTTTTTCCAGAAACAGAAAGTTCCCTGACATTTCCCTGATTTCCAGGTTTTCCCGCTTCTGTTGCCACTCTGTCCTTATTTGGTTGGTCGGTATGGTCAACGACCTATTTTTGTGCACAATAACGCCTACTCAGGCCGGAATCTACAGCTATACATTGAGACAAGCTTACTTGATCACACTGAATACACTACAAGGATGTGTGAACCGGTTTTACTACGCTCTGATTGGTTGATTGAAACGATGTATGGCTGATTCGTTAAAACTCGTATAGTATCGTATAGTAATATTAGTTAAAATTTAAACTTAAAAGCTCTTTTTTTCCTTTTGTTATCAACATATATTTAAGTTTAATACTAAACTTTGTGAGCAGGTTATCAATATTACTATAAAAGATGGGATTTTTCCGGAATTATATTTTCACACGGAAGGAATAAATAGCAGTTCATACTTTTGATTTTGTAGTTCGCGGAAGAGTGCTTTCACAGCAGCTTCTCCAAAAATTGTACTCAGATATTACTGTGCCTCTAAAAAAAAAGCTAAATTAGATAACATTAAATCTTAGGGGTGTGGAACATCGCACAACTTTCAATTACACTATATTACTGATGTGGATTTGTGTCATTGATCGTTTTTATATTTTCATCATTCTCTAGGTTTTTTTTTTTACTCTCTCCCCAAACTGCCAATTGGTGGCATGAACTGATTAACCCATTGACGACGGTAATCGAAATTTTAGTATTTTTCAATGCTAATAAATTGCGATTGCAGTTCCACTAAGTGTTTATTAAAAATCATAAAAATAATTTTTCAAAATAATAAAAAAAAAAAAAAACCATGAAAAATTCAAAATATACATGAAATGATCTAAATAAACAAGGTAAAAGTTAAAAACAATGACTGTTTATCCCTTTTAATGTCGTCTTTAATGGGTTAATTTAATATTTCATCACATAAGATTAAAGCGTAATGCTTTTTTTTTAGGTAGCTGGGAATCGTTCGTCGGACCTTAAGTTTCCCAGCCAGATACTCTATCCACTAGTCAATAGAGATATCTGGTGTCTAGGAGTTGTATCTGTTATTTGTACACGAGACCACCACGTAGCCATTTCTCAGTGAGTCGCGAAGGGATGAAAGATTAAGTTGTTTGCGGCAGTGAGTCGCCAAAGATGCTGAGATGATAGTGTGGAAGTTGTGCAGTATTTTCAGAAGGGGCCCATAGATGACAGCATGACTCAGTTGTCCGATAGTCACCAATAAAAGGTAGTAGCTTTTTTGCGGTCGTTGGAGATCGATCGGGAGTTCTTTGATTTCCCAGCCAGATACTCTATCCACTAGACAAAAGAGATCTCTGGTGTCTAGGAATTGTATCTGTTATTTGTACACGAGACCACCACAAGATGTCACCATTGCTAAAAATTACTGTCATTACATTAATGAAGCTCGTGTGTATGGAAACCTAAGTACTCCCCAAAAACTACCAGGTTAATTTTGTTTATGTTTTATAAAAGTTTAAATATTTCAGAAATTAGGTTGGTTGGTTGTTTGTTTTCAGATTATCTGGCGCCGCCAGCAACACGAGGGCTATAATGCGCCGAAACATTCGTCATTAGACAAGCCAACATACATTTACAAACACCCATGCCTAACATGTGACTCGAAACCGCAACCTCGCGGTCTAGAAGCTAGCATGCTAAATACCATACCATTTGGTCGGATTCAGAAATTAGGTTGGTTGTTTGTTTTCAGATTATCTGGCGCCGTCAGCAACACGAGGGCTATAATGCGCCGAAACATTCGTCATTAGACAGGTCAATTAGATTCGTCATTACAAACACACATGCCTAACACGGGACTCGAACCCGCCACCTCGCTGTCTAGAAGCTAGCATGCTAACCACTATACCATTTGGTCGGCTTCAGAAATCAGGAAAGTTCCAAAATTGTACTGAAGCATCCCCGAATATCTTCGTTTCAGGATCCTGAGAGAGTCGAGACATTGAATTTCAAGCGATGTGTTGTGAAGTATTCGTAATATGGATTGAGTAGTTGTTTACCTTTGAAGAGGGGGCATATCTTCCAGACCGAGATGGGCCCCTGCCTGTTGTACTGTCCAAGCACCAGCTCCATGTAGAAGAGAGGCATAGCACCGAACACTAGCATCAGCACGTACGGGATAAGGAACACTCCTGCAACACAAAAAACAAACTGGTGAGGTAAAACACGCAGGAGCGCCTACTTGCTAATACACTATCTACCAGTAGGTATTTGGACACTCATGCAATTGAGGATGTCTGCAGTCTTGATCTACGTCACCCTTGATCCCAATTCATGGTAGGCTCAACGCTGACTACTACTCCACTAACCTAGAAAACTATGTGCTCCCTACGCTGTGGCAATTTTAAGGGTTGGATCATTGTTACTTCCAAGATGACAACGCCACTTGTTATGTTGCGAGGTCCACCATGGATTAGTATGATGACAGCGGGCTGAACCGACTGGACTGGCCTGCTCAGAGTCCAGACGTGAATCCTATGAAACACCTCTGGAACGAGTAGGATCGTCAAATTAAGGAGTGCAGCAACCGTCTAAAATTGGTGAAAGAACGCACATGTCCTCTCCAAGACGAGTGGAAGAAAATACCACTATCCATCAACCAAACACTTGGGGAAAGCATGCCCCGGAGTGTATGTACTGTAATTGCCTTAGGTGGAGGCTCAACCACCTATTGAATTTGAATAAATTGTGTTTATATCTTTTATCACAGGTGTTTAATTACTTATTGGTAGATAGTGTAGACTCAGATGGCAGGGGTAGTCAAGTCGAGCATTTTAACTCAAATTGTACAGGGTAGCCACAAAATCCGGGAAAAAAGTTCCCTGATAATTCCTTGATTTCCCTGACATATTTCTAAAAAAATTCCCTGATTTTACGGAAAACTTTTTTTTTTCCAAATTTTTCCAATTTTTCCAGTAGTGTAGACATTCTAATTAAATAGAACATGTATGCTATAGCATAACATGCCAATTTTTTTAAAAAAAATTATAGTTTTGGCTTTAATTAAAAGTTTAAATTATTTCGTAACATTAAACTTCTTACAATTACCACCACAATTCTATGGGTAAATGCCGCCAAAATACGGATTAACGGGAAAACATGCTTGATATAATAAAAAAATTTCCCTGATTTTCGTGAAATTCTAAAAAGTTCCCTGACATTTCCCTGATTTTTTCCAGAATCAGAAAGTTCCCTGACATTTCCAGGTTCTGTGGCCACACTGTTGTAAGTTTATATTAGATTGTCATGGTAAATTAGATCTTTTTATTATATAATCAATAATTAACATATTTGAGATGATGGGTTGTAACATATCTGATACAAACGCATCGGAAAACGCAGAAAAGTCTACCTTTTTAACGGACTCGGATGATACAGCATATCAAGTCGAGCATCTTGACGCAAATTGCATGGTTACAGCATTGTGATCATGCAATTTGCACATTGTGTCCTGCATTTGATTGACATGGCGCACAGAACGCAGCATTGTGTCCTGTATTAAATTTGCATGCGGTATAATTAAGGTATATACGTATAGGCTTCAAATCGCAAAACTCGCAAAAATCGGGGAAGATTTGAAAAGCCGTAAAAAAACAAAAGCAAAATAAAAACAACACAAAAGAAGGAAACCCTATGATGGAGGAGCATACTAAAAAGGAAAGGAAATATATAATAATTAGTATAATAATAACAGTTCTTTTTATAAAAAAGTACTTTTTTAAAAGTTATTCTCAGATTGTAGTTTTTTCTATTTTGCATTTCATTCAAACAGTAATAACTCCAGTTTAAATAATATATTGTTGCACAAATTGTCTGTATATATTGTAAATAGTGACGTATTATTTCAAAATTCTATTGTAATTTATTTTTATCTTATTTTATTTATTAATTAATAGCGATTATACAAGTTAGAAAAAGGTGGCAACACCTAAAGCATTCGAGAAGTTTCGAGATATTTCGTTTCCGATGAATTGGCTGGAAATTTCGAGAATGTCTCACGCGCTTGTATATTAAAGACTGGAGAACGCAAAAGTTTTCAGATTGACTTCGGAGTTCGTTGAAAGCTGATCGCTTTGTTTACCTATTGGAGTGAGCTTGTATAATCGCTGAATTCGAAGTTATTTTTGTTGAAGCTTGTGTTGAAGCTTGAGAGTAATTAAACTGTTGCCTGTGAATACATTTTGTGAGTTTTCTGAAGAGAGAATAAATATTTGTACACCGTGAAAACTGTGCCATCATTGCCTCAGTGGAAAAATTAGTAACAATATTTTGAAATTTGTTTTTTTTTTGTTATTTAATCTGCATACATTGTTAAATGTTTTGACCCTAAATACTAAGTGATTTGTAAATAAATATTTTTTTAATTGAATTTTAAAGATAAGATTCTGTATAAAAAAACTTGGATTTTTCTAGTAGATTCAGTTAAAGCAAGATATCACAAAATATACACTCTGTAAAATTCTGTTAATAGGGTCAAAACATAGAGCAGGGTATTCCGCATTATTGAACACCTAAATTGTATCTGTGGGTTAATTAGAATTTTTGTCATTACCGTTCGAAATTAGTCTAATTAGTTGATTAAATGTTAATTAATTATTAAAATTGAAGAAATTAAAAAAAAAAAAAATTCTTAATGGAAACAGTTTAACAAATAATGTACTTTTCAAGGTGCAAAGGTCAAATTTTTAAATTGAAAATTAAAAAAAAAAACAATGTTGAGACCTATACGTATACCTTAAGACTATTGTGATATATTCTGAGACTAACAAATCGAAATGTACGTTCTAACATATCTGAGTTTAATACATCGAAAAACACAGAGGTAATTTTTGTCAACAGACTCAGATGATAGCTTGTTAAATCGAGGATCTGTACACACATTTCATGATAAAACAAATCTTGCTGTAACTTTCTTCATTAGCCGAAAGATTTGGAAGAGATTATGCTAAAATATGTATGAATAACAATGGAATGTACAGTAGAACCTCGATTAACAGTCCCTCTTTTATCCGGAACTCTCTGTTAACCGACCATCCCTTAGACGACATCAAAAAACTTCTAAATGAGTAATAAATCATTTGCCCTTTTTAAAACCGGAATATTTTCCGTTACTCTGAAGTTAAAGTAATGATGAGGCTTTTGACTGTTTTTTAAAAGAACTGACATGGTTAGAGCAACAATCATATGAAGATCAAACTGAACTATTGCTTTTGAAAAGAATTCTGGATAGAATCGTGAAACAACGATTATTAAGATTACGACAACAAAAACTAATTTCCAACAATTATGTCATCTATATATTTAATAGGCAATACGTTTTTTTGGGTTAGTCCGTCCGCCTAAACTGCTCAACCAATTTCAATGATCAAGGTGTCATTTTAAAGGAAATAAGCTGTAGATTTGCCAAAACGTGCCAAAATAATTTATTAACACTTTATTAATTAGTTAAATTTCAATATTTTTCATCATTGAGCTACTACAAAGCCTCAATTATTTTGAATATATGATTGGCAACATCCTTACGTATGTAAACAACAAACCGGTTGCTCGGGGGTTCAACCAACCAACCAACCAACCGTTGCTAATTTTAAAGCTATCCTTACGTGTTTGTTGCTAATTTTAAAGCTCTTTTTAAACTCTTCGTTTCAAATTTGATTTTTTTCTGTTTTTCTGAAGCATTTTTGTATTAGAGTAATTATTATTTTGAAGTATTTCTATCCAGAAAATGCTTCGCGTTGAACGTCGTTCTCTAACGGGGCGACTTATCAGAATAAATAAAAAATATTAGGACTTCAATGTAAGGGCATAACTAATGAAGTTTTAAGTCAGAATGTTGACGGATAGTATATTTAACTTTCTATTATGAAACTTTTGCAATTTGGGTGTTTTCTCTATTAGGCCTTACATTAAATTTATAAAAATTTGGTTACATTTTTTATGGCTGGCAAACCTATTCGAGCGCAGCAAGATGTTTTAACCACAAATTCGAGCGGCAAAGCCGCTCAATCCGAGCGCAGCGAGGCGTTTGGGGGTTGGCGAGCGTTAGCGAGCAGAGGGCAAAGCCCCCTAGTAAAAGAAACATTAAAAGTCCTGTATTTAATCCTTTGCACTTCAGCGGCGCCTCTCAGGCGCCACACGTTTGGATGCCGAAACACGAGAGGACCTCTAGGTTCGATGCGGAAATTTGATGCAAGGCCAATGATTGTGTTTAGTTTCCATGAAGAAAATCCGTAAACGCCAACCGAACCTAAAATTATTCGAGTTGCTGGTCCCTCCGCGCGAAAAAGGCCTGGAGTGCAAAGGGTTAATAAATGAAAATCATTTACTTTTTATTACTTTTTACAACTCTCTATTATCCGAAATTATCGCTTATCCGACCTATCTTCGGTTCGAATTAGGTCGGATAATCGAGGTTTTACTGTAATTAAAAAAAAAATAAAAAATTCTTCAACAATCTTCTTATTTTAAGATTATTAGACCGACCAAATAAGTAGTTATTAAGGGCCGCACTATACAGAGCTACTTGAGTGGCAAACGCGCTCCACCGCTTCAACCTCTCAGACAAGTTACTGCAAACGAAACATACAATCTTAAGCTTGGCGTCTACTATCGTTGAGCAGAGCAGAGCGGAGTGGATTAGAGCCAATTACAAGGCTGTCAAAGTCCATTGTAGCACGAGCCTCGTGCTACAGTAGACGTTGGTAGCCTTGTAATTAGTCCACTCCACTCTGCTCAACGATAGTGGACGCCAAGCTTTATGGAGCTTATTATACTGACAGCCAATGCTGTGGCTGGAGGTTTGATTTGGAACTTCTGACTGTCTATTTCTGCCACTTATAAAGTGCTTAACACAGCCAAATACGTCTCGTAATTTTGAGCATCTAGAAAAATACGAGATCGAAACCTTCTAGTATAAACCCCTCTCTCCAACCCCGCCACACCAACGAAAGGACACTGAGGCCACGACAGATGTGCACCAGCCCCCATTAGGTACACAACCATATTTAGAGAACCGAGGACCGAACCCTCAACCCTCCGGTCATGAGCCCGATATTCTATCGAACCTGTCGGAACCTGGCTAGAGGTTGCATTTGTCGCTTGTGGGGCTCAGACAATAAGCGAAACTTGCAATCCTATGTAGCTTATTATACTGAGCCATAGCAGTGGTCAGTCAGGACGTCTTTACTGTGGCACGCGTTCGCCTTTTAAGTGGCTCTATACAATAAGGCCCTTACATGTAATCCGAGAGGCGACTGCAATTTTTGGACCCCATCGAACATCATTCTGAATTTTTCATGGAAATTGGAGAAAAGTGAGTAGATCACGAATCCACTGGCAAAAATGGCCGAAACTGGTTAAAATAGACATGGAATGAGTTGAACTAAGATCCGATTGCCAAATATGTCATAACTTGCCAAAAAGAGAACACACTTTTTCGTCTGGCAACCCATTGCATTTCGATTTCAATGAGAAGAAGTGCAAACGATTTCTGATCTCTGGCTCGGAAAATTTGTATCTTTTAAAAGTAAGCCGAATTGGCAACATTTGTTACGTCATCCTTGACGTAATGTTTATTGCCAACTTGGCTCCCTTTTAATAGATGCAAATAGACCGTCGCCAGATATCTGAATCGTCTGCAACTTTCTTAATTGAAAATTAAAGAGTGAGGGTAACCAAAAAAAAAAAAAAAAAAGCTCATTATTTGGCAAGTTATGGCGCATTTGGCAATTGGATTTAGTTCAACTTATTAAAAGTCGATTTTTGACCAGTTTCGGCCAGTTTTGCAACTGCAGACCAGTGGATTCGTCACCTACTCACTTTTCTCCGATTTCTATAAAAAAATTCAGAATGATGTTCGATGGGGTCCAAAAATGGCAGTCGCCTCTCAGTCTAATGTGCTATAGCAAAAATAATAGCTTTAGCAATTACCTCCGCCGTTCCTGTAGCACAGGTAAGGGAACCTCCACACGTTGGCCAGGTCCACCGCGAACCCGATGATCGAGAGCAGGAAGTCCGCTTTCTTGCCCCACGTGGGCCTTTCCTCCGCGTATTTGCCAGGGGACCTCTTTCCCGCGTCTCCTCCCCCCTCGGGGATCGTCTGCAGGGTGCCATCTTCAGCAACGAGCAACTCGCACGTCGTCTCCTTCTTCTCCGCCTCCGTCGTCAGCTGCCCTGGAAAAAGGTGGACATGTCACAAAAATGGAATTACGGGAAGATAGAGAACGAACCATTGGTATGGGCTCATTGGGTTGCAGGGTGCTTCAGTTGGTTGGTTGATTGTTTTCAGATTATCTGGCGCCGTCAGCAACACGAGGGCTATAATGCGCCGAAACATTCGTCATTAGACAAGCCAACATACATTTACAAACACCCATGTCTAACACGGGACTCGGAACCCGCAACCTCGCGGTCTAGAAGCTAGCACGCTAACCACTATATCGTTTGGTCGGCGCAGGGTGTTTCAGAAAAGGCGTCCCTCACTTTGAAATTTCATAACTGAATAACTGAGAAACGGGCGTGACTGAGAATAACTGAAAAGCGGGCGTAACTGAGAAACGTTGAGAGACAGAAATGAAGAGAAGAAGTAACATCACAGGGTGGCCACAAAATTCCAGGAAAAAAAGTTCCCTGATAATTTCCTGACAGATTTCTAAAAAATTTCCTGATTTTAGGGCGAACTTTTTTCCAAATTTCCCCAATTTTTTTTTAGTTTTCCAGATGTCTAGACACCCTAATCAAATAGAACATGTATTTTAAAGAGATAAGCTGCAATTTTTAAAAAAAAATAGTTTTGCTGGTAATGAAAAGTTTAAATTATTCCGTAACATTAAACTTCTAATGGCTTACCACCACAAATCTCCATGTAAATAGGTCCAGAATATGGATGACCGTGCCTTAAACAATACAAAATTTCCCTGATTTTCATAAATTTTAAAAAGTTCCCTGACATTTCCCTGATTTTTTTTCTTCCAGAATCAGAAAGCTCCCTCACATGATCCCTGATTAAATGATTGAATTCCAGGTTTTTCCGGTTCTGTGGCCACTCTGAACATGTATAAAATTCTGGGTTTCAAAATTAATTTGGTGGGAGTAAATTCGATGACGAATGTATACGGTTTACCGATAGGGCCCATTTTCATTTAGATGGATATGTCAATATATAAAACTGTGAGTGCATGGAGTATTGAAAACCCGTCTGTGTGTCTTGTAAAACCACTGCATTCTGCAAAGGTGACCGCTTAGGGTGCACTAGCCGATAAGGGGGTCTCTCTTTTATGAAGGAGACGAAGAAATTATTTCGCGGTATTTAGATTCCACAACAATTTGTTGACACCTTTCAATATTGTAATTAATTCTGTGAACTGATGATTTTAAACTTCTCTACCTATCTATACAACCTGTCTCTGTCTGTTTTGCAGTTGGGTCATTTAAAAGATAAGGAATCCTTTCTGAAAGACAACATTTAGCAGTTATTTTTCCCAGCTTGCGTAAGAACGTCCGTTATTAGGTCACCATATTGGTAGGCAACAGCATTAATATTTAGGAAAAGCACTTAAACGAGCCTGCATTTGTAGATGACGTATAATTTAAATTTAAGTTTTAAAAAACTTTTCTTCTTCTTATCAAGGAATATGGGCTGGCATTTTACCGTGTTACGAAGTGTCTTCAATAGCACATGGCTTATTGGCTTGGATTGGTATATTAAGTCATCTATAATATTAAAACGAATAGTATGTCTGTGTGTGTCTGTCCCTCTATAGAAAGTGACTGCCAATATTCGTAAAACTCTGAAATTTCCAAAGTAAATAGTTTCGATCTTCACACTTGAAAAACAGAATGTTAAGATTTTAATTAGTTTTTACTTTCAATCACCCAAATGTTAGCATAGGGTAATGAAAGTATTGCATTCAGTAAAATATATATATATATATATATATATATATATATATATATATATATATATATATATATATATATATATATATACCATCGGATGCAGATCAAACTGAACTATTGCCTTCAAAAAGACTCGGGGATAGAGCAGCGAAACAAAGATTATCAAGATTATTGCAACAAAAACTCATTTCCAACAATTATGTCATAAAGAACATTAAAAGTCCTGTATTCAATAAACGAAAATCATTTACTTTTTATTGTTTTTTACAACTCTCTTTTATCCGGAATTTTCACTTAACCGACCTACCTTTGGTCCGAATTAGGTCGGTTAATCGAGATTCTACTGTACTTAAAAAAAAAAAAAAAAAGCGAGAAACTAAAAAAACTTCACTGCTGAACTACAGCTGCCAATTATCAATCCATATACTATGAGAGCAGTGTGTGCACATTCGGGGCAAACTGGGATATCTGTCATGTGTCCAGCGAAAAAGATAGTAGATGGTACGGGATATTAAAAGCAAGTCTGTAAACCAATGCATTCTGCGAAAGTGACCATTTTGACTGCACTATCAAGTAAATAGGGTCCTTATTAGAGGTGGGAAATATCGATCAAAATAAATATCGATACTATATCGTTGCATATAAAAAAAAAAATATCGATAAAATATTATTGATACAGGATTTTTTTTTTTTAATTTGATTTTCAATTTTGCCAGAAACAAAGTTTTGCGGGGCAAATTTCTACTTTTCATAATTGCTTTTTTGCAAGGTGACTACTTTTTCAACTGAAATGGATCTATTGCACAAAAAAAAGTTATATTTTCGCTTAATTGGTGCAGTGATTTTAAGGAAAGTTTAGATAATTTTCAATAGATTTTAACCCTTTGCACTCCAGGCCTTTTTCGCGCGGAGGAATCAGCAACTCGAGACATTTTAGGTTCGGCTGGTGTTTATGGATTTGCTTCATAGAAACTAAACACAGTCATTGGCCTTGCATCGAATTTCCGCATCACACCTAATGGTCCTCTCGTGGTTAGGCATCCAATCGTGTGGCGCCTCAGAGGCGCCACTGGAGTGCAAAGGGTTAAGTGTATGGCAAAATATTGAATATTGGTGACATTTTAACTGTCTCTCAGCCAAGTTCAAACTTTAGTTTTGAAGTTTTTGAAAAGGGAATAAAGAAAATCGAAAAAACACATGGAACTACAAAACGATCATCAAAAAACTAAAAATATATCAAAATATCGATATATCGGTGACTTTTATCGATATTTTTGATATCGATATTTTTTTAGAAATATCGATAAAAATATCGTCGTATCGATATATCGCCAACCTCTAGTCCTTATTCGTAAGAGAAATGATTTGAACTCATTCCTCTGTATTCAGATTATACAACAATTTGTCGTCACTTTTCAATATCGTAGCTAATTTTGAAAAACGGTGAATTTAAAATTCTATACTTGGTCTATCCAAAGTACCACTTGTCTTTAAGTTTATTCACCTTTCATTCGCTTCTTAAAGAAAGGTAGTATTAAGGACCATCAATATTGCGAGCCACTTAAATCGAAATGAAAGGGCATTTCTCTAGTTTTGACACAAAAGATTTCACGTCAAAAAAGAAATGTAGTAGTACTAGACTGAGAGGCAACTGCAATTTTTGGACCCCATTGAACATCATTCTGATTTTTTTATAGAAATTAGAGAAAAGTGAGTTGATTACGAATCCACTGGTCTGCCGTGACAAAAATGGCAGAAACTGGGCAAAAATCGACTTTTAATAAGTTGAACTAAATCCAATTGCCAATTGCCATAACTTGCCAAATAATGAGCATTTTTTTTTTATTTGGTAACCCTCACTCTTTAATTTTCAATTAAGAAGGTTGCAGACGATTCGGATATCTGGTGACGGTCTACTTGCATCTATGAAAAGGGAGCCAAGTTGGCAATAAACATTACGTCACGGATGACGTAACTGATATCGCCAATTTGGCTTACTTTTAAAAGATAAATATTTTCCGAGCCAGAGATCAAAAATCATTTGCGCTTTTTCTCATTGAAAATCAAAATGCAGGGTTGCCAGACGAAAAAGTTTGTTCTCTTTTTGGCAAGTTATGACATATTTGGCAATCGGATTTTAGTTCAACTCATTCCAAGTCGATTTTTGACCAGTTTCGGCCATTTTTGCAACGGCAGACCAGTGGATTCCTAATCTACTCACTTTTTTCCAATCTCTATAAAAAATTCAGAATGATGTTCGATGAGGTCCAAAAATTGCAGTCGCCTCTCGGACTATACATAATACACATCTGAAATTTGGAAGCTCTCATAATACCAGAGTAAAAGTTTAGTATAACAATAGGTAAACTATTTGAAAATCTTGCTGTTTCTTGTAAGGCGGCTTATCAAACAGAAAAGTCTAATCTGTAACAAAATGTCATTGCGTTGTCGTGAAATATTTTTTAATTAATTTTAAAAATTCGTGCATTAAATTATGTATTATAAGTCATTTGAATTTTATATCAATCGTCATTAATAGTAATAGTACTGAGTTTTGAGGATGCTTTTAATTTTTTTTGGTTACGTCTTAAGAATGTATGTTATTATTACACTATTAGTCCGAGAGGCGACTGCAATTTTTGGACCCCATCGAAAATCATTCTGAATTTTTTATAGAAATTGGAGAAAAGTGAGTAGATTACGAATCCACTGGTCTGCCGTAGCAAAAACGGCCGAAACTGATCAATAATCGACTTGGAATGATATTTGAACTAAAAGCCGATTGCCAAATATGTTATAACTTGCTAAAAATAGAACAAACTTATTCGTCTGGCAACCCACTTCATTTTGATTTTCAATGAGAAAAAGCGCAAACGATTTTTGATCTTTGGTTCGGAAAACTTATATCTTTTAAAAGTAAGCCAAATTAGCGACATCAGTTACGTCATAAGTGACGTAATAGTCTTTGCCAGCTTGGCTCTCTTTTAATCGATGCAAGTAGACCGTCGCCAGATATCTGAATCGTCTGCAACCTTCTTAATTGAAAATTAAAGACTGAGGGTCACCAAATAAAGAAAAAATGCTCTTTATTTGGCAAGTTATGGCGCATTTGGCAATTAAATTTAGTTCAATTTATTAAAAGTCGATTTTTGACCAGTTTCGGCCATTTTTGCCATGGCAGACCAGTGGATTCGTAATATACTCACTTTTCTCTAATTTCTATAAAAAATTCAGAATGATGTTCGATGAGGTAAAAAAATTGCAGTCGCCTCTCAGTCTATATGATTTGCTTCACAAGCATTCAAGTGTACAGATTTTTAAAAAAATTAATATATTTAGTATTATGTCCATGCAGCTTGTAATTGTGTCTGAAATGGGAATAGGAAATTTCATACTAATTTCGAGTTCATTATAAGAAGTATGCAGGTTAGGTTAATTAGTATATCCTCATATTAACTAATATAGGCTACCAGTAAGAAATTAATCTCTTTGTAGTGGACATTTTCTTTACCGAAGAAATTTGTATCAAAAATTAATTTGAAATTAACGCCGAGAAACCTCCTTTTTACCATAGTTGCACCTTTTTCCTATAAACATACATTTTTGACAAAATATAACAATGATTTGAGAGCGTTGAATTGTTACAACACTGTTTAAAAATAATTATTTTAACTCTTGCAAAGAAAGCAATATTGCATTATTAACAACAGATACAATGTAAAGTAAGAAAAGTGTTAGAATTATTAGAGAAGTTTGATTCAGTTGTCACAAGTTTAGTGATATTCAAGCGAACTTGCTATTTACGATTGATATTGTGAAAAGCGAGATTTTTTACTTTTGAGTTGATAATTATACATAGAATGGAGTTTCGTACTCTAAGACGCAAATACAGTCCTTCTCTTCAAACCATCCAAGAGGAGACACAGTTCGACTTGGCCCTTCTTTCGGAGCAAGACTACTCATCCATGACCTACTCAAGGATGCTGGCCGAAAGACCAGATGAGGTTTCTCAGTTCATAGACTGGTGGATCGCCAAACACCGCCGCCAGTCCAACTCCGAAGCTGCAGTTCTGCCTGCGCCAACCACAGAATCCAACGTTACGCAGGATTCCACTCAAGTACGAAAAGACAGTTTCAACTTTGTTGGAAACTGGAAGAGGAAGGACAACGGAAAGTGGAAAAGATTCAAACGCTTTGTTTCAAAGCACATTTTCCGCAAATAGACTTAAAAAGATGGCGTAATACTTACGGAATTGTGACTTTCTGATATATGACATACTGATTTGTGACTTCAAAATAATGACTTCCTGATTGTGACTAACTGAATTGTGACTGCAAAACTGGTGCTTTTTCGTCAGGCAGTAGGCAAGGGGACCTGCCAAAAATAAAACTCCCCCACATGAGAAACGATGCATGGTCACCTCCTCGTGGTGTTTCTCGGGTAACGCTAAGAACCATGCCATTAAGATAAAAAACAAAAACTAGTTTTTTTTATTCAAAATATAATTACTAAAAAATATCCAATTCATTAGACGATCAGCTTTAAGTTTTTTATATTTTTTCACGCAAAGAAATTGACTAAGACGTCACAAATAACCAGTTTTGCGTTTCGAATAATTCCAGTTTTAAAACTCAGTAGTTAGGTCCCTAAAATTGCACTTTTGATCCCTCCCTCTCTCTCACTTTTTTTTTTATATGAAATATTAAGTACTGATTTCCAAATTTACTTTCCCCCATTCTTCAATGTGAAGTTTAAATATACGAAGTTTCAATTACTTTTCGTAAGAAACAAAAATAATTAATTTTGGGAAAGGGTTTCAAGATTTGATTGATTCATGGGCTTAATCCTAGTATACGTTACAAGGTGGATTTGGCGACAATGGCGATGGTACGTTTATATATTTGCAATTTTCAGGTTACGATTTTCTATTTTTTGGCTTACGTCAATTCTTGGCGACAATCGTAAAAGTTTTACTTCAGGCGTTGGCAACAGTTTGGCGACAAGAGTCCACGCATCATTTCGGCGTTGGTGACATTTTTTAAAATCGCGCCAAGCGTGTAACGTAAACTAGGATTTTACCGATTCATGACATAATAGGAGTTTTTTATTGCATATTGTTTCCTTTGCATTTAGGTATAACTTTGTCTCCCTATTTTTCTACCTAAGCCCTGAGCAAAATGATATGGAGGTAATATAGCCAGTTTTAGGTGTAAATAAAATCTAACATGTAAGCGAAAGATGTTTTAAAAAAATAAATATAAACCGAATCGGTAGCCATTGATGAATTTTTTAGTTTTTACTTTCAATTGTTGGAGTGAGAATAATTGAAACATAGATGTCTCGCCAAATGTGGTAACCCCTCCTTGCAAAAAATGTTTTAACTATGAACTATATTCATTCTTGTGTTATTTTCCTGTCCACTAAGATGTAAAAAACTCATTCTTAAGAGCCACTTGATCTCCAGCTATTTTTATCATAAACCTAAATTAACATGTAAATTAAATGATATCATCTTTATAAGCTCGTCCTCAACATTATTTAGAAGTTAATACTTATTTTTTCACAATACTGGAGTAATCCACACTGGAGAAAAATATTTCATAACTGCAATAACCCAGGTAAGATGCATGTAATTTATTCAGCAACAAGCAAAGTTGCCTAATATAAACAACATCAATTACCCATATGTTTAAATAGGGTAATGAAAAAATAGTGTTGCACAAATTGTCTGTATATAGTGTAAATAGTGACGTATTATTTTAAAATTCTATTGTAATGTATTTTTATCTTATTTTATTTATTAAAAGCGATTATACAGGTTAGAAAAAGGTGGCAACACCTAAAGCAATCGAGAGATTTCGAGATGTTTCTTTATCGACGAATTGGCTGGAAATTTCGCGAATGTTCTCTCGTGCCAAGTATTTAAAGACCGGAAGATAGGGAAAGTTTTCAGATTGACTTCGGACTTCGTTGAAAGCTGATCGCTTTGTTTACCTATTGGAGTGAGCTTGTATAATCGCTGAATTCGAAGTTATTTTTGTTGAAGCTTGTGTTGAAGCTTGAGAGTAATTAAGTTGCCTGTGAATAAATTTTGTGAGTTTTCTGAAGAGAGAATAAATATTTTTAAACCGTGAAAACTGTGCCATCATTGCCTCAGTGGAAAAATTCGTAACAATAGCATTCGGTAAAAAAAAAAAAAAAAAAAATGCATTTCTTCATGTTTTGGATTGAATTTAGATTTATTAGATTAGGCGCATGGACAACACAACGGCCAAACTGCACTTCTATGATTTTAAACTCTCCGATTTTAAAAGAGCGATCTAGATAAAGCAGGGTTCCCACTCAAATCACAGAATGAAAATCAATGACTTTTCAATGACTTTTAAGGACCTAATTAATGCTTTTTAAGGACCTATGAAAATTTGTTTTCATGCATCATGTCTGCATTTAAATTTTTAATAAAGTATATTCTAGAAACAAAGTTACAAGTTGGCGCATGCGTAATACAAATATGTCGGAAAACTCCCGTACGGTGCAGATAAGTGGCGGTCACGCGGGAATAGCAAGTCCGAGTTACATTTTTATAAATTTTGCAGTTGGACAACATGTGTCAAAATTAAGGACTTCTAATGACCTCTGAGCATTTTAAAGGACTTTTAAGAACCTCTAAGCATTTTCAAGGCCTTGAAAACAAGTTCAAAAATATTAAGCACTTTTAATGACTTTCAATGACCGTGGGAACACTGTAAAATGTGTGTTTGTGGGTACGTAATCAGCATAACTAACTTGACCTACGATGTTCAAATTTGGTGTGCGGGTAAGTGGTCGCCCTGGTACCTATCATTAAGGTTTTCATCCAAAATCGTACATTCGTGTAAAGTTAAACTTATGAAAAAAATCATGTCTGTCAGCATTTGCTTAAAATCGGCTCTAACGATTTATATTAAAATATCTGCGCTAATGCGTTTTAGTCGCACCCACCTTCGAAATTCGCGTAGAAATGCCATAAAATCGCAAAAAATTAAAAAAAAAAACCAAGTTCCTTTAACACAGACCTCTTTGTCTCGAGCATCACCCATCAACGACTGATTTTTGTTTGTTTCACGCACAAGAAAAGACGATATAATGTCTATCGAATAATATTGCCAGTTTCACAATCTTAACGATTTTTTAGCCCATATAAAAATTAGTACCAAAAATATCGGCAAACTGGCAATTTTTATTTAAATAAGTGACACGCTAGCAACAGAAGCGGGGCTTTGTTAATGAATATAAAATTTGGCAATGCATATAAAGGATTTATATTAAGAACTTTTTTATGAGTTATATAATTAATTGTATAAGCTCATAAGCTCACTGACAGAAGACGCAAAATATGAACACACGCACACAGTAGATGCAAAAAAATAAAAGTTAAACACTTTGCATAAATAACTGCTTACACGGTAGCCTCTTTTTTACCGTTAATTAGTCAGTTTTGCTGCTTGTTTCTAAAGCACCTGGCCTAAATATAGTAGTTTAAGGTTTCACTTCTTACACAGCAGGTTTGTTATTGCATTATGCTGCCCTAAGCTTAATTATCCACGCTTGTAATTATAATTTACTGTTAATTGCATCGAAGGATTATATGACTTGTTTAGTAGAAGATAATTTCTATCCGTTTAAAAGGGCTTGTAAGGGATTACAAATGATTTCTAGTTCGTAAATAATTTAAAACTTGATATTATTACAGGGGGTAAAAGAAAAAACGTTCGACACATGCAGAATATATGTATGTTAGATTTAAATTAAAATATATTTTATGTTAAAAAAAAAAAAAAAATTAAAACTCTGTTATTACCATAACAAAGCAACGCCAGTGCATGCATTTTATAAATTTTTGACACTATTTATAAATAAAAGTGAGTCTACACTTTTTTTTAATTAAATGTTAATTTTCAACAATTTAACATTATCAAAAGGTTAAGATTTAACAATTTACATCATCAAAAGCGTAAAAGTATGAAGGCTTAATTTCTTAGACACATGCCGACCAAACGGTATAGTGGTTAGCGTGCTAGCCTCTAGACCGCGAGGTTGCGGGTTCGAGTCCCGTGTTAGGCATGGGTGTTTGTAAATGTATGTTGGCTTGTCTAATGACGAATGTTTCGGCGCATTATAGCCATCGTGTTGCTGACGGCGCCAGATAATCTGAATACAACCAACCAATCTTAGACACATCGCTCAACGGTATAGGAAGTATATTTCTTCACTGGTTTAGATGACATATCGAAAACTGGAATAGAATGAGGATTGAAAAGGACTGAACTGCTCAAATATTTGTAAACAGATTTAGTTTAATTTAATTATTTAAACCTTGCAAATGTATATCATAAATATCGTTTTGTAATTAAAACTAACAGAATCCGAGTGAACAGTGGCCGACCAAACGGTATAGTGGTTAGCGTGCTGGCTTCTAGACCGCGAGGTTGCGGGTTCGAGTCCCGTGTTAGGCATGGGTGTAGGTAAATGTATGTTGGTTTGTTAAATGACGAAATGTTTCGGCGCATTATAGCCCTCGTGTTGCTGACGGCGCCAGATAATCTGAATACAACCAACCAACCGAGTGAACAGCATATTTAAAAATTAGCGATTTGGCAATCATCCTAATCCCACAGCCTCGGATTTTGAAAGAAAGTAACTTTTAGCATCTTCCAGATTGTACCACCGATGTACAAGACAATCTGTATCTACAATATTTTTTAGATATCGTTTAAAAGTCTATGTACAGCAAGCTATAAAGATATCTGGTTGGTTTGTACGCTCAGCCACCATTTTTATGCTCAATGACAGCTAATCAGGCCGGTACCTACAGTTTAACGTTGATTACGAACTACAACGAACATCCATGTTTAGCCGGGTATTCGAACCAAGTTTTTTTTATTTCCATCCCACGATGTCATTGATCTTGAAAGATACATCGTCGTGTCGTGGTAAGGATTCAACGTATAGCTTTTTGTAAACCTAAAGTTTTACATCGCAATGGGTTAGGTCTAATATGCTCACAGATACCAACAACGCCATCTGTTAATGATAAAAGTATTCTTTTTGTTGGGTAAAAAAGCTATTTATTTATGTGCATTTAGTGACTTTAATATCAAACACTATCCACGTATATGTAGTTTTACAGATAATCTTTTCCAAGTACTGGAAAAAACTCCTGTTTAGTGTCAGACAATTGTAATTTAATTTATAGTTTTCTTATATTCTTAATTAACTAGAAACTGAGTTAGAGAAACAAATAGAACTTTATTTTCCCCAGCACTAAAAAACTGTATACATGCAAATAATGTAGTTTGACCGTAAAACGACTATTTCTACCTCACCGCCTTACTGTCGATCTTTCGCAAAATTATATTTTTTCTTATAATCCTTTATATTACCTTCGGTTTTGTAAGTTTATCGACGAGAGCGGAATCTGCGGGAGCCTAATTAAACCCTTCACCATCATCCAATCGGGCTGAAACTTGGCAGATAGGTTGGATGTCGATAACAATGCATTCTATCAAATTTTGGGGCAGTTACTGTCATTAAAAGGTTGCTTTAACGGAATATTCATAAACCAACTTGCTGTCATCCAATCGCGTTAACCTTTTGCACTCCGAACCATTCTGGACGGCTACCAGCAGCTCAGCCCTAGATTTTCCCTTGCGCCAGTAAATTTCAACAAACCAATCCATCGACAAACTCTTCTTATCGCTCCTTTCAAGTGGCGCAGAAAAGTGCTCGGACCGTCGTGAACCAACACTTATCACGTTCTTTTTTGACACAAAACCCAGCAGATTTTTTTTTTTTATACATATCTTGGTAATTTTACGATATTTTGATTTGATTTCTTGTGCCATTTCAAGAGAAAACTTCAGGGAAACATGCATTTCTCAAAAAATTGTGCTGGAAAAAGTTAGTTCTCAGTAATCTCTCTGAGAGGGGACATCCGAGTGCAAAGGGTTAAAATAGCAAGACAGAACCGACCATAGTTGAAATTCTTTCCTGTTGGCAATTTTTTGAAATAAATAAATAATAAAATTACTTTAATCAGAATAAATAAATTATATTTGGATGTGAGATTCACGTTCATTTTTAATCAATAAAGTTTGGTACTCTTCCGTTTTCCGGGCGCAAGCGATAAATCGCCAAATAATGTAGAATTTCGCCAAATTTCTTCTTACAACCGTAAAGGGAAAGTTCGTTTGGGTCCAGGTGCTCTATTCTTTGAATTCATTTTCAAAACAAAGCACTTTTTCCTTCCATTCGCTTCGCTTGGCGACGCCTCGCGTTTGGTTGGCGACATTTGCGCCCGGATAACGGAAGAGTACCTAAATTTTGAAAAGTAGTTATTAGCCGCATATTTTGCTGATAGAAATGTTTTTGATATCGGCTCTTTGTTAATGAATATAAAAATTGACAATGCATGCAAAGGATTTTTTAAAAAAAAAGCTTTGTTTTACATTATATATTTTTTTTAAATGTTGTATAATTTTTATACCACACCCAGTGTTATATTTAGTGTTTTAAATGAACCAGTACCTGATGCCTTTGGTGTGCTGGCGGAGGAGCAGTATCCGTCATCCGTGTTGAGTGTGCGTGCGAGGAGGTGGTTCTTGGCGGCGGGAAGGTGGTTCTCCTGAAGGAGGGGGGCCTGATGCATCCTCCTCCTCCTTCTACACAACACCACGCATCACCCTGTGGAAAAAACACATTCATCATTATTATTATGCGTCATCATTTATCATTATCGTTCATCATTATCAACCAGGTAGCACAGCGGCATTGGCCATAAATGTCAGAAACAGGAGTTCTGGGAAGATTGGTCAGTGTATGCTGAAACTCGAGCATCGTTCAGAAATATAAGATTTTATAAAAATTAAACATGTCACAACCATCACAAAGCATATTTTTTGCCTTCTGTCTTACCTAATAAAAGTATATTTCTATTTTAAAACTCTGCATCAACATTTACAAATTTCTAGTATATTTTACCCACCATTAAGCAATATTTGCTAACATCCGTAGCAACTAGAGGTCGGTGATATATCGATACGACGATATTTTTATCAATATTTCTTTTTTAAAATATCGATTAAAAAAATCGATACAAATAACCGATATATCGATATTTTCAAACATTTTTAGTTTTTTGATGATCGTTCCATGTAGTTCCATGTGTTCTTTCGATTTTCTTTATTCCCTTTTCAAAAACTTCAAAACTAAAGTTTGGACTTGACTGAGAGACAGTTAAAATGGCACCCTAACCAAAAAGAAAACATAATGTAATGGAAAGAAAAGATCATTTATTATTAGTCATTAACATAGCGCCGTTTCTGTTGCCAACGTGTGCCTGAAATTTGCATATAATTTTAAATATTAAAAATACCTCTATCAGCAAAATATGCGGTAAATTACTTTTCAAAATTTCTTCTTTAAAAATAAATGGGAATTTATGCATCGACATCCAAATGTATTTCAGTTATTCTGATTGATAATATAATTTATTTATTAAAACAGTTTTTATAATTTATTTATTAAAACAATTTTGGCATAAATTGATGAAAAGTAGAAATTTGACCCGAAAAACTTCGTTTCTGGCAAAATTGAAAATCAAATAAAAAAATAAAAAAATCATGTATCGATATTTTATCTATATATTTTCTATGCAACGATATAGTATCGATAATTATTTTGATCTATATTTCCGACCTCTAGTAGCAACGGCCAGTCTACAACGATCCACATCAGGATTGGCCAATGTTGAGCAGTATTGGCTAGCGTATTATGCTACTGGGACAATGATGGATGTTTAACATATTCATCATTTGTTGGGCGGAAAATATAAATAAACCAACGACCACATTGTTTGTGTTGCAGAAAACATGCAGTCTTATACTGCGGTATTAATAACACAGGCGGTATGTGCATTTTAGCCCATCGATATAAATAAACAACTGGATAGACTGATTAACGCTGGGAAAATGAAGCCGTTGCCAGATGCCGTTGGTGGGATAAAAAATACTTATTGCCGAAGATTGAAAATAAAATTTTGGGTTGTACACAGCAGAAACGTCAATAGTAGACCTTAATTAGTAATAATGTGCAAAAAAATATATACTCTAAGTCTTTACAAGGTTTTTCGCATTTTTATCCAACTATAAAAGTGAACTGTGATTGGTTAATCTTCCCACCATCTTCGCAATCCCCGGCGCGTTTTTCTCTTTGCATTGACAATGGAGCAGTCTATCCAGTTGTTTATCTATATCGATGTTTTAGCCCAAATTGTGTTATTGTTACCAGGTGGTTCTCTGTAATTTGTTCTACTTAAAGGTGAAGTTTAATGGTCGTATTTGTAAAGCAACTATTAAAAAATTCGCCAACAAGTTAGTGTTAACTACATGAAGTTGTTCAACTTTAAACTGCCATTTTTTTTTTTTATTTTGATCTCAGTTGTAGACATCGATATAGATAAACAACTGGATAGACTGCTTAACGCTGGTAAAATGAAGTCGTTGCCAGATGCAGTTGGGTGGACGAAAAATACGGATTGCCGAGGATTGAAAATAAAATTTTGGGTTGTACACAGAAAAAATGTCAATAGTAGACCCTAATTAGTAGTAATGTGCAAAAAAAAATATCTACTCTAGCGCTTTACAAGATTTCTCGCATTCCCATCCAACTATAAAAGTGAACTGTGATTGGTTAATCCCCCATCCACCCATATCTTCAACTACCGGCGCATTTTTCTCCTTGCATTGACACCGGAGCAATTTATATAGTTGTTTATCTATATCGATGGTTGTAGATTACCACATCTGAGCTTAGTAGGGCAGCATAAGCTTGGCGTCCACTATAGTTGAGCAGTGCAGTGCAGAGCGGAGTGGATTAGAGCCAAATTACAAGTCTGTCAACGTCCATTGTAGCACGAGCCTCGTTCTACAGTAGAAGTTGGTAGCCTTGTAATTGGCTCTATACTAAACTTCAACTTAACTAGACATCACTTAGACGATAGATCGTCCCAGTGCTCATAGGTATTTAATCCGTTTTGGCGGAGTGAAGACATAATTCTCGCCAAACCTTATAGCCTTTTGTTCTCTACAGGATTGTGGTTTGGCGAACATTATGCTTTCACGCCGCCAAAATGGATTAAATACCTATGAGCACTGTAACGATCTACCGTCCAAGTGATGTCTAGTTAAGTTGAAGTTTAGTATAGTCCACTCGGCTCTGCACTGCTCAACTATAGTGGACGCCAAGCAAATTTTCCTATCGGCCGTCATTAGCGTTGCCAACAATGAGAAAGAAAATTAATAGAAAAAAAACATAGCCACCTATCTTAAATTGTGGTTTCCGATTTCGAAAATTCAACACTTCATGATTAATCAATAAGTTAACTTAAATAAATCGTGTTCTAAATTTCATTAATTACTGTTTTGTCAATTTTTTTTTTTTTTTAATTTAAGATTTTTGCGATTATGGTAATATATAATTTACTATCTAAATTCGTTGAAAATGTTTTAGTTTCAAAAAATGAATAAATAAAAAGCTAAATCGTGAACTACTTTGAGCAGACTATACATTTTTTACAATTATGAGAACAATACCGTTTTTAATGAGTACATAGTGTATGTGAAAGATTTGATTCTATGATTTCCTAAGAAGGATTTCGCTGTATTCCATTGGCACTGTATGATTGGAACTCAACTTTCATTAATTAACAGTTAACTTTTTTGGTTTTAATTCTCAACAACCATATGTTTATTGTCAGAAAACGTTTGTTAAACTTTTAAGGCGTTGGAAGGATTAAGAATTTTTTAATCAAGGAAGCACTGACATTTCCAGATGGAAGATTGGTTAAAACATTAGAGGGACTATTGGGTTCACAAACAAATAAAGTTCAATTCAATTTGGTAGATCTTATTTTTTTAGATGAAAAAAAATAATAATAATAAAAATAAATCATCCACTTGAAGAGTATTTGACGTACTTTAACACGTTCACGCCGGCGCGTACCACCGGTGGCCCGCACTAGACTGTCTCATCGTACCACCGGTGGCACTAGACTGTCTCATCGTACCACCGGTGGTACGCGCCGCCCGATGAGATACGGTGAGACTCGGGTTAGACATGGATGTTCGGTGTGGTTAGAAATCCATTTTAATCTGTAGGTGCCGACCTGATTAGCCGTGATTGTGCATAAAAATAGGTGGTTGAGCATACAAACCATACCAACCAAACCCCAACGAACATCCATGCCTAACCTGAGAATTTGAACCCGGCACCTTTGACATGCGAGGGAAGAGCGCTAACCACGCAGCCATTAGGCGGGCATATTAGACTGAGAGGCGACTGCAATTTTTGGACCCCATCGAACATCATTCTGAATTTTTTATAGAAATTGGAGAAAAGTGAGTAAATTACGAATCCACTGGTCTGCCGTGGCAAAAATGGCCGAAACTGATCAATAATCGACTTGGAATGAGTTGAACTAAATCCAATTGCTAAATGCGCCATAACTTGCCAAATAACGAGCATTTTTTTTTTATTTGGTAACCCTCACTCTTTAATTTTCAATTAAGAAGGATGCAGACGATTCAGATATCTGGCGACGGTCTACTTGCATCTCTTAAAAGGGAGCCAAGTTGGGGGAAAATATTACGTCACTTATGACGTAACTGATGTCGCCAATTTGGCTTACTTTTAAAAGATATAAGTTTTCCGAGCCAAAGATCAGAAATCGTTTGCGTTTTTTCTCATTGAAAATCAAAATGAAGTGGGCTGCCAGACGAATAAGTTTGTTCTCTTTTTGGCAAGTTATGACATATTTGGCAATCGGATTTTAGTTCAACTCATTCCAAGTCGATTATTGATAAGTTTCGGCCATTTTTGCCACGGCAGACCTGTGGATTCCTAATCTACTCATTTTTCTCCAATTTCTATAAAAAAATTCAGAATGATGTTCTATGGGGTCCAAATATTGCAGTCGCCTCTCGTACCCTCGAGAATCTAAACTTATCTCACTAAATCGAATTCGCGAATTTTATCCGAGCACATGAGAAAGTCCCATAAACACTTCTCAGTCGCGTGCAGGTAATAAAAACTACTGAACCAGTGCTTTATTCACTGGAAGAAGTTTCTTGAAATGTCGCTTTTCTGAAGTCGCGTCTGTAACAGGAGAGTAACATACCCATAATCAAAGTGCCGGCGCATGAGAATAAGATCGTAAATATCTCTTTTGGGGACG
The DNA here is from genome assembly GCA_963978545.1 of Linyphia triangularis. NCBI lineage: Eukaryota > Metazoa > Arthropoda > Arachnida > Araneae > Linyphiidae > Linyphia > Linyphia triangularis. The sequence goes on from OZ021726.1 coordinate 8,710,634, forward strand.
CATTTTTCGGATGCCTAAACGATATATTTATAGAAAGAGTACTTGAAGATACAAGGATGTGTATGCACGCGATATAGAATAAAGTTATTGTCTTGCGATGTATAGTTTTGGCTGCGATTTTTCAACTGGTTGCGAATTTTGGGGAAACCAAAAGCGCCTTTAATTTAAAATAGATTTTAATAATATAATCAATAAAAAGTTTTTAAGAAATCCTTTATATGCATTATTAATTTTTATTTTCATTAACACATTTTCGACTTTAAAAACTTATGTATCAGCAAAATGTGCGGCGAACTATGTTTCAAAATTTATTCATTAAAGATGAACGTGAACGTCATCCAGATCTCATTTATTTATTCTGATTGAAGTAATTTTATTATTTATTTATTAAAAACAAATTTGGCAACAGGAAAGAGTTTTAACAATGGTCGCTTCAATTCCATTTAAATGCGATTGAATGACGGTAAGTTGGTTTATTAGTATTCCGTAAAAGCGACCTCTTAGTGACAGTAACAGCCCCCAAATTTGATAGAATCCATTGTCATCAACATCGAACCTATCTGCCAAGTTTCAACCCGATTGGATGACGGTAGGGGTGGTAATTAGGCCTCCGCAGATTCCGCGCCCATCGGCAAAAAAACATACATACATACAAAAGCGGAGTTAATATAAAGGATTTAAAAACATTCATAGACAATGTTGTATCATTATATTTGGACGGAATGTGCAGATCTATTCCTATTTTGATGACGTTTTCTGCAGGAATCCTTATTTTCTCTATAGCGACCTGAGCATACAATAGCCCGAGAGGCGACTGCAATTTTTGGACCCCATCGAACATCATTCTGAATTTTTTTTATAGAAATTAGAGAAAAGTGAGTAGATTAGGAATCCACTGGTCTGCCGTGGCAAAAATTTCCGAAACTGATCAATAATCGACTTGGAATGAGTTGAATTAAAATCTGATTGCCAAATATGTCATAAATTGCCAAAAATAGAACAAACTTATTCGTCTGGAAACCCACTTCATTTTGATTTTCAATGAGAAAAAGCGCAAACGATTTCTGATCTTTGGCTGGGAAAACTTGTATCTTTTAAAAATAAGCCAAATTGACGACATCAGTTACGTCGTAAGTGACGTAATATTTTTAGCCAACTTGGCTCCCTTTTAATAGATGCAAGTAGACAGTCGCCAGATATCTGAATCGTCTGTAACATTCTTAATTGAAAATTAAAGAGTATGGGTTACCAAATAAAAAAAAAATGCTCATTATTTGACAAGTTATGGCGCATTTGGCAATTGGATTCAGTTCAACTTATTAAAAGTCGATTATTGATCAGTTTAGGCCATTTTTGCCACGGCAGACCAGTGGATTCCTAATCTACTCACTTTTCTCCAATTTCTATAAAAAATTCAGAATGGTGTTCGATGGGGTCCAAAAATTGCAGTCGCTTCTCAGTCTACAAGGAAACTTCTTTTCAATTTTTTTTTTGTGTTTTCCCCTTTTTTGAAGGATTAAATAACATAAAAATAATGAGCCTTAAAAAAAATAAATTATTATGCAACAAATTTGCAAAATGTCCATTTAAATGGACATTCGGTCTATATACAACACAAAATTCAAATTTATTTGAATGACTTTTTAAATCGACAAATCCCATAAAAATCCCATTTGTGACCAGTCTTCATTATTATTACTTGATGAATCCCAAAAAGAAGGTACTGAGATTAATTAATTATAGTAAAAATAGATTAGAAACCGTATTTAGTTTAAAATATGACCCATTTATAAACAAATCAGTAGAATAATGTAAACACTGATAAAACAGTGTTATTCTCTAGGTCTAAAATAATGCAAGGAGCAAGGAATAAAGTTGGTACCATTTGAGTAGAGAAAGTAGAGGGAATTCAAAAGTATGTCCATTTAAAAGTGGACGCCCGGTTTCTAGAAGGTATAGTCCGAGGGGCAACTGCAATTTTTGGAACCCATCGAACATCTTTCTTAATTTTTTATATAGAAATTGGAGAAAAGTGAGTAGATTACTAATCCACTGGTCTGCCGTTGCAAAAATGGAAACTGGTCAAAAATCGACTTGGAATGAGTTGAACTAAAATCCAATTGTCAAATATGTCATAACTTTTTCGTCTGGCAACCCTGCATTTTTATTTTCAATGAGAAAAAGAGCAAGCGATTTCTGATCTCTGGCTCGGAAAAATTGTATCTTTTAAAAGTAAGCCAAATTGGCGACATCAGTTACGTCATCAGTGAAGTAATATTTATTTCCAATTTGGCTCATTTGTGAAAGATGGAAGTAAGCCATAGCCGCCTATGCGAATCGTCTGCAACCTTCTTAATTGAAAATAAAAGAGTGAAGGTTACCAAATAAAAAAAAATGCTCATTATTTGGCAAGTTATGGCGCATTTGGCAATTGGAGTTAGTTCAACTTATTAAAATACGATCTTTGACCAGTTTCGGCCATTTTTGCCACGGCATACCAGTGGATTCATAATCTACTCACTTTCCTCCAATTTCCATAAAAAATTCAGAATGATGTTCGATGGAGTCCAAAAATTGCAGTCGCCTCTCGGACTATAACTACGAAACATTGAGAGGCAGAAAAAAAAAAAAAAAAAAAAGAGATAAGTGGCTTGTTGGATAGCCAGTTGTGGAATTTTAAATACACAGGTTTTCAAATGACGGGAATAAATTTGATGGCGACTGCATGTGGTTTATTGATGGGAGTCATTTTCGTTTGGACTCATTTATCAATAAAGTAAACTAGTGAATATGGGGCACTGAAAACACTATAAAAATTGCGTGTTTTGCAAAACCACTGCTTTTTTGAAAAGTGACTGTTTGGGCTGCTCTAATCCGAGTATTGGATAAACTATTTTATCTGATATTGAAAGAGTATTTAATTTTTTTTTTTTTTTTTTTAATTCAGATTTTTGTAAAATATAGGTAATTTTTATTTCTGATATAAGTCAAAAACTAAATATTCAACTAAAAAAAAAAAATATTGAAAATTATATTGAATATAATTCGCAAAGATTCATGAAGTAAACTGTCTTTTCATTTTTCTTTTTCTTAATAGTATAGCATTAGACTTTCTTTTTTAAAAAAAAGTTTAATTCCGAAACATCAAATGATATTTCATAGAATTTTTTACAAAAAAAAAATCTAGAATTTTTTTTAATTACATTTATTAATAATTAAAGAAAATATATACAGTAGAACCTCGATTAACCGTCCCTCTTTCATCCGGAACTCTCTGTTAACCGACCATCCTTTAGTCAACATCAAAAATCTCACAAATGAGTAATAAATCATTTGCCCTTTTTAAAACCGGAATAATTTCCTTTGCACTAAATTTGCATAAGTAATGGTGAGGCTTTTGATCATTTTTCAAAAGGACTGACACGGTTAGAGCAATAATCATATGCAGATCAAACTGAACTATTGTTTTTAAAAAGACTTCGGGATAGAACCGCGAAACAACGATTATCAAGATTACGACAACAAAAACTCATTTCCAACAATTATATCATAAAAAAAAAACATTAAAAGCCCTGCATTCAATAAATGAAAATAATTTACTTTTTATTATTTTTTACAACTCTCTATTATCCGGCTTTTTCGCTTATCCGACCTATCTTCGGTCCGAATTAAGTCGGTTAATCGAGGTTCTACTGTATATTAAAAAAATATTTGTAAAACGTATCATCAATTTATATTATACGGTTTTATAATTATATAAATTCAAAGTGTGGAAAACGGAAAAGATATCATAGCCGGGAAGACGGGAATTGAAACTTTTGAATAGCAGGACAGAGAAACACCTGACATGGTGCTAGTTATTCAATACTAAAAGTTTTAACTCAGGTAGAGATTAACTTTTTATTTCTTTCAATTCATATCCCATCAGTGTTATTTTTAAATCCTTTATATCAACTTCGATTTTGTGTGTTGATGGAGGAAGAATCTGCGGAAGTTTAATTAACCCCCTTTCCATCATCCAATCGGGCTGAAACTTGGTAGATAGATTCGTCGATGACAATGCATTCTATCAAATTTTGAGGCTGTAACTGTCACTAAATGGTCGCTTTTACGGAATACTAATAAACCAACTTGCCGTCATCCAATCGCGTTAAAATAGCATTCAACCGATCATTGAAGAAACTCTTTCCTGTTGCCAATTTTATTTTAATAAATAAATAAATAATAAAATCGTTTTAATCAGAATAAATTAAAGATATTTGGATCTAGATGTGCGGGTGACGTTCAATTTTAATAAATTAATTTTGAATTGTCGTTTGCCGCACATTTTGCTGATAGAAATGTTTTTGATGTTTAAAATTAGGTGTAAACACCAAACACGCACGCTGTTTACAGAATCGGCGCTGGGTTAATGAATCTGAAAATTGGCAATGCCATGCAAAGAACTTTATAATATTACTTTTTAAAATCTGATGGTTAATGTGATGTTTTGTGATAATCTCACCTCTATTAAACAATTTTGGTTTTCGATATTTTATCTTGTATGTGATAATTACTCAAAATGAAGCTCTCAGCTAGTTTGCTGGATGACGTCACGTTAGAAATTGATGGAAAATGTCGCTTCACTCTCATAACCAGAACAACTCGCGCCGTTATGTTTACTCCCTCTTGTCTGCCTCAAGTTGTTCACCGCTCGTATCGTGCCTGAAGCCTGAGGATGTACAGAATAGATCGTCACTATATGATATTAAGGGGACTGTTAAGTCAAAAATAAAAATTCTTAAATTTTTGTCTAAAATTCATGAAATTTTGTGTGCAGTTCAATAGCCATTGGATGAAACACAACCTAAAATTTCAAAAATTTATATTGATTTTTTTTCAAGAAAGAAAATTTTTATTGAAAAATTTAGCGTTTTTTTTTAAAAACGCTCCTTGCGATTCGAATTTTTTGCAATCTGTCTAAATTTTTTTGTACAAGCTAATTGAATATATATTGACATAATTGTGCATGGATTTTGAATTTGACTCATTGGTTAATTATTTAAAAGTAAAACTTTGGTACTACGGCAAAAAATGTTAACTTTTTAAATAGAAGCATTACGAAAATTACTGTAAAACAATAAAAAAATACCAGATTCCAAAATCCATGCACAATTGTGTTCAAAATAGTATAGTAAACAATATCTCCAAATTAAAAAAAAAATACATCAACTTTTGAATCGCAAGAAACAAATGGAATACCTAAAAATCTTAAAATACACATGAAGAGAAAAATGCAATTTAAGAACTTGAAATACATACGATTTCTGATATGCGCGATTACAAAAACTCAAATAATATTCTCAATTCTTCTCGGATCAGAAAAAGTAAGGTATGTACTGAAAGCTAGAATTAAAGGCTATATATTTCCACTAAAATATAAAAATAGAAATTTTTGCCTTAACAGTCCCTTTAACCATTATTTTGAGTGTCGATGAAAAATAATGACTATTCCTCTGCAATTCAACACTGCCAACCGGTTTTAAGCAAAGCGTTTTATTCTTTACGCCAATTTGACTCGGACTTCACAAATTCGTATTTATTTTTACTTTTAAAGCTTTTTTTTTTTTTTTTTTTTTTTAAATTTAAAAGCGGTTCAACTTCTATTTGAAGAGTTTACTTTTCTTCCTATCTCTCTGATGTGTTCACGACTGTATGCAAATACGAGGTAGGTGATATTTACCGGATTTTCTGAGAAACGCGTTGGAAGGTTTTCCCGCAAAAAGCAACACTTCTATGATGAGTCACTTAATTGTTCTGCATATAACTCATTTAATGATAAACGTATTTGTGTAAAATCACTAAATATCTCTTTTCTATATACAAGGTGGTCATAAAATAACTTTGCCGATGTATGAACCCCTAGTTTCCGTTCTGTTCAACCGATCCAGATGAGATTTCCGGCACAGTTATTCAGATAGACTGAGAGGCGACTGCAATTTTCGGACCCCATCGAACATCATTCTGAATTTTTTATAGAAATTAGAGAAAAGTGAGTAGATTACGAATCCACTGGTCTGCCGTGGCAAAAATGGCCGAAACTGGTCAAAAATCGACTTTTGATAAGTTGAACTAAATCCAATTGCTGAATGCGCCATAACTTGCCAAATAATGAGCATTTTTTTTTTTAAATTTAGTAACCTTCACTCTTTAATTTTCAATTAAGAAGGTTGCAGACGATTCAGATATCTGGCGACGGTCTACTTGCATCTATTAAAAGGGAGCCAAGTTGGCAATAAACATTACATCACTGATGACGTAACAAATGTTGCCAATTTTGCATACTTTTAAAAGATACAAATTTTCTGAGCCAGAGATCAGAAATCGTTTGCGCTTTTTCTCATTGAAATCAAAATGCAATGGGTTGCCAGACGAAAAAGTTTGTTCTCTTTTTGGCAAGTTATGACATATTTGGCAATCGGATTTTAGTTCCAACTCATTCCGAGGCGATTTTTGATCAGTTTCGGTCATTTTTGCCACGGCAGACCAGTGGATTCTTAATCTACTCTCTTTTCTCCATTTTCTATAAGAAATTCAGAATGATGTTCGATGGGGTCCAAAAATTGCAGTCGCCTCTCGGACTAAAAGGTATGATCTCTGGATTCTGTGAATGGCAACAAAATGGCGCTCACGCTTACGATTATAGTTACAGAAACTCGATATTTTCGAATGGTACCATCTACTTTTTTCTATCGTAAAATGCTCCGCGCATGCGAAAACCCTGAGGAGCGTTAGAACGGTACGTGTATCACAAACATCGGATTCGTTATGCCCGAACAAAAAACAACTCTGAGAACGGCCAGCAGAAACGTGATCGGGGTACAAGGAGGCCGTTCGCCACATATTCAGCATAGAAAACCGATAAAATTGCCTGTGATGGCACCCATGTGAACTTTGACCTCTGTTATATACAAATTTCCAACGTGGGTTCCGATCGAGTTTTTGTTGGCCGTTCACAAAACTTTTTTTTTGTGCGCGTATAACACGTATGTATTTTGTGATACACGTACCGTTCCAACGCTATTCAGAGTTTTCGCATCCACTGAGCATTTTGCAATAGGAAAAAGTGGTTGTTGCCATTCAAAAATTTCGAGTTTCTGCAACTATAATCGTAACCGTGAGCGCCATTTTGTTTCCATTCTCAAAATCCCGAGCTCATACCTCTGAATAACTATACCTGAAATCTCATCTCGATCGGTTGAACGGAACGGAAGCTAGAGGTGCATACATCGGCAGAGATATTTTATGGCCACCCTGTATATAAGCCATAGCCCTCACTGACTCATCACTATTTCTCCCACTTCACATATAGTGACAACTCAACTCTGAAATTTGGAATAAATGTTAGCAATGATCAACATGTTTGTTGTTGTTTCGAATCTCCATGTCTAGCTTTGGCTAGGCGAGATCCACGAGATAATTCACTTGCAAAAAATTAAAAACAAACAAAAAATCAAATAGGTCATCACGGGACAACCGCAGACACTCTAGTAACCTATTAGACTGAGAGGCGACTGCAATTTTTGGACCCTATCGAACATCATTCTGATTTTCTTATAGAAATTAGAGAAAAGTGAGTAGATTAGGAATCCACTGGTCTGCCGTTCCAAAAAAGGTCGAAACTGGTCAAAAATCGACTTTTAATAAGTTGAACTAAATCCAATTGCCAAATGCGTCATAACTTGCCGAATAATGAGCATTTTTTTTTATTTGGTAACCCTAACTCTTTAATTATCAATTAAGAAGGTTGCAGACGATTCAGATATCTGGCGACGGTCTACTTGCATCTATTAAAAGAGAGCCAAGTTGGCAGTAAACATTACGTCACGGATGACGTAAATGATGTCGCTAATTTGGCTCATTTGTGAAAGATGCAAATAAGCCATAGTCACACATCCGAATCGTCTGCAATCTTCTTAATTGAAAATTAAAGAGTGAGGGTTACCAAATAAAAAAAAAAAAATGCTCATTATTCGGCAAGTTATGGCGCATTTGGCAATTGGATTTAGTTCAACTTATTAAAAGTCAATTTTTGATCAGTTTCGGCCATTTTTGCCACGGCAGACCAGTGGATTCCTAATCTACTCACTTTTCACAAATGTCTATAAAAAATTCAGAATGATGTTTGATGGGGTCCAAAAATTGCAGTCGCCTCTCGGACTACTATGATCAACAAAGAAAAAATAAACTATTCCGATCCCGATTAACCAACTTTAAAGGGTCGAAAAGGAGTAGAACGTTTCAAATGTCCTACGTCCAACGCAATCCCAAATCTGAAAATTTTATGGCTGTGGGGTTAGCGCTCAGGCCTCGCATGCCTAAGCTGCCGGGTTCGAATCCTGGGTTAGGCATGGATGTTCGTTGTGGTTCGGAATCCACGTTAAGCTGTAGGTCCCAGCCTGATTAGCCGTTATTGTGCACAAAAATAGGTCGTTGAGCAAACAAACAAACCAACTCTGAAATTTGATAAAAATGGTAACAATATGAGCAAACATAAAAAAAAAAAAAAGTAAGATACTCCGATTTTGTTAAACCAATTTTCAGGAATCAAAATGGGGTCAAACGTCCAAAATTTGCAATGCATTAATACATTAAAAAAAATAAAAAATTACCAAATGCAGTGGACAATGCATATAAAAGATTGATAGTGAAGACATTGTTTTTATTAGTTAATTTTTTTCCATTTTAAATGTAATGAAATGCACAGAACTTACCGAATCATTTCAATGAAAGAATGGCTTAGAAACAAACTGAAAATCCTCGGCGATAACTGAAAAGTAAGTCATAATATTCGAGCTCCCTTCTTAAATATCATTAACACGCAGTTTTCGCGGCAACAAAGCAGTTGAATGAATTTACAGGTGGCCCCAACGTGAGATAATTCTCTATACGGAAGATAAATACGCGTTTAATAAGATTAGGGACAACTATCATCAGACACGCCTTTGGATGATAAAACTCGAAAGCAGAAACTGTGTCCACGGATGTTTGATCGCGTGGAAAGGTTAACAAAACACCTTCAAGAACAAGATTGCTTTCCGCAATGGATGGGTTTAAGGATAGAATAATATTTGCCTTGCTGTATCGCGTTTTCCGCAGTACTCAGTCGTAGAACAGATAAAAGGATGAAAAGCGAAACGTTTACACGAGATTGCACTCATCCACATTTTTTTTTTTTAACCCTTTTAGTTCTGAACGACGATGTATCGTTGTTCGCTATACTTGCGAAAAGTGTCGTCGACGATGTATCGTTGCGCAAGCGTTGGCGCCTATTACGCATCACAAGAGTTCTGTATTTCAAAACAACTTTATAAAACTTTATAAATGGTTGGTTGTTTTCAGATTATCTGGCGCCGTCAGCAACACGAGGGCTATAATGCGCCGAAACATTCGTCACTTGACAAGCCAACATACATTTACAAACACCCATGCCTAACACGGGACTCGGAACCCGCAACCTCGCGGTCTAGAAGCTAGCACGCTAACCACTATACCGTTTGGTCGGCCTTTATTAATGGTTTAAATTCTATGCATTGTAATTAAATTTTTTTATTTATTAGTACTTTTTTGTTGTGTTTTCTGCCGGTTGGTGCCGAAGCACAGTATACGCTAGAGCGATAAGGTAGAATCTCGAGACGGGATAGTTTCTGGGAACCTTAATCGCAATCTGTTTATGATAGTTATCGGATAGCTCACGTGTCACAACATGCATCGGCACGGCGAGACTAAAATCTTTCTTTCGAGATAGGCGTCCACTATAGGCGAAGTGGATTAGAGCCAGCTCCAAGGCTGCTCCAAAAGGGCCGACTAGCCCAGTCGGGAGAGTATCGTTCTCGCAACTAGAAGGTTGCGAGCCCTGAGGTTGCGAGTTCGGTCCTGGGACCGACTAAAGACCGCCGTGTTCGCTAATGGTGACTGGAGGACGTTAAATCAGTCATGGTCGCAAAGTCTTCCAAGTTCCCGTACAAATCAATACCTCTGGGGGTGGCAAAGTCAAGTCTTCTGCTGGAATCTTCTGCTTGGTGATGCCTCTAAATTAAGAAGTTCCACATACGGTCGGTAGTACTGCCATCTACCGGATAGCTACCGAAAGAGGTAGAAATGAACTCTTCGGCGGCTATAGGTAGACTTGCGCACTCCCTCTTGCGAGTGTGCTCTTACATCCTGTGCAGTACTGCCCACTACCGATCTGTACGGGATATGGGGTTGGTACAAAATGCTCAAGCAGAGGTGCCTTAATCCCCATAGTCCTTGATAAGAAGAAGAAGAAGAAGGCTGCTCCAATACCCTGCATCTTGAAATTCTTAAATATAATTTTTAGTTTAGTTTTTATGCGCATTTTTCCAACCCCTAGTTAATTAATCAGATTCCTCCGGTTATCTTCGCGCAGGCATCTGTTTTCGCGCGGCACTAAAAGGGTTAAATCCTTCATATTAACCCTTTGCGCTCGAGCGACGTCTCACGGTATAGTGGTTAGCGTGCTAGCTTCTAGACCGCGAGGTTGCGGGTTCCGAGTCCCGTGTTAGGCATGGATGTTTGTGAATGTATGTTGGCTTGTCTAATGACGAATGTTTCGGCGCATTATAGCCCTCGTGTTGCTGACGGCGCCAGATAATCCGAAAACAACCAACCAACCAATCGAGCGACGTCTCTCAGACACCACATGATTGGATGCCGCAACACGAGAAGACTACTAGGTTTGATGAGGAAATTTTATACATGGCCAATGACTGTGTTTAGTTTTCTATGAAGTGAATGCTTCACCTAAAACCGAACCGAAAATGCCGTGAAACGTCTCGAGTTGTTGGTTCTTCCGCGCGAAAAAGGGCTCGAGGGCAAAGGGTTAACTTCGACTCTGTGTGTGTGTTTGTGTGTGTGGGTATGTCGATGACAGGAAAATCTGCGGAGGCCTAATTAACATTCTTGCCCTCATATAATCGGGCTGAAACTTGGCAAATAGATTCAAAGTCGATGGCAATGCATTTCATCAAATTTTAGCGACTGCCACTAAAAGGTCGCTATTAAGGTATACTAATAAACCAACTTGCCATCATCAAATCGCCCTGAAATAGCCTTTAACCGATCATTGAAAAAACTCTTTCCTGTTGCCAAAATTGTTTTAACCCTTAAATGCCCAAAGTTTCAAATTTGATACCAGACTTTTAAATCGAATTGTACATTTGTAATAGGTTTGTTTTTAATATTTGGCTGTGTGTATGTTACCATTACATAATGTTACTGCAGTGAATACATTGATGCAATAAATATATGCGATAATTACATTAATATTTTTTTAAATTTAATTTGGAATATCAAGCGTCCAAAGGTTAATAAATAAATAATAAAATTATTTTAATCGGAATAAATAAAAGATATTTGGATGTGAGTGTATAAATACACATTAATTTCTAATGAATATATTTTTAAAAGTAGTTTACCGCATATTTTATTGATAGATATGTTTTTAATATTTAAAATTAGATGCCAACACTAAGCACACGCTGGTAACAGAATTGGCGCTTTTTTAATGAATATAAAAATTGCCAATTCATATACAGATTTATATTAATTTTTTTATTTTTTTTTATGGATATGTTATTCAATATTTTTTTTTTTGCTAAATGAACTTTTCGGATTCAGAGTTATCGAGCTGAAAACGGATGATCATAAATACTGTTTTGGAGATGAAAAATTTTAAATTCTAATTTTGTAATTTCTCTATGTAAACTGAAAATTAATAGGTAGGACGTGAACATAACAAATCATATTAAGTGTGTACAAATTATTTTAAGTTTGCACAAATCATATTAAGTTTATAAAAATCATATTAAGTTTGTACAAATCATATTAAATTTATAAAAATCATATTAAGTTCATAAAAATCAGATTAAGTTTGTACAAATCATATTATGTTTGTACAAATCATATTAAGTTTATAAAAATCAGATTAAGTTTGTACAAATCATATTAAGTTTGCACAAATCATATTAAGTTTGTACAAATCATGTTAAATTTGTACAAATCATACTGAGTTTGTACAAATCCTATTAAGTTTGTACAAATCGTATTAAGTTTATACAAATCATATTGTGTTTGTACAAATCATATTAAGTTTGTACAAATCATATTGAGTTTGTACAAATTATATTAAGTTTGTTCAAATCAGAATAAGTTGGTACAAATCCTATTAAGTTTGCACAAATCATATTAAGTTTGTACATATCATATTAAATTTATAAAAATCATATTAAGTATTAACAAATCATATTAAGTTTTAACAAATCATATTAAGTTTGTACAAATCATATTAAGTTTGTACAAATCATATTAAGTTTGCACAAATAATATTAAGTTAATACAAATCATATTAAGTTTGTACAAATCATATTAAGTTTGTACAAATCATATTAAGTTTGTACAAATCATATTAAGTTTGCACAAATAATATTAAGTTAGTACAAATCATATTAAGTTTGTACAAATCATATTAAGTTTGTACAAATCATATTGAGTTTGTTGGTCTGGTTTAACGGAGGTATGTTTTAAAAAAAAATGACTCCTTTTATTGAACCTTCACAAAATTCCATTCAGGATCGTAGGGGTGTGGAACATCGTCTAATTTCAATAGAGGCGTTGAGCACCATAACGGACCATCCCACAATTTGATTTTTGCTCTTTCTACCTTTGTTTTTCAAAGGTAGTTTATCTAGTGGCAAACTTAGTTGGCCATTAGATAAATCACACTAATAACACTGGTCAATTTATTAAAATCTAGCATGGATTGGTATAATTTACCGTTTTTGCTTTCATATTTTCATTAATTAAAAACAAGGACCAGTTTGGTTTTTTTGGCCATAGTCATTACATTGGCAAACAACAACAAAAACATCTCCAGTTTGCCGAAATCGAAGATGTGTTTGTCAATAATCATTACATTATTGCTCTCGGGAAAGTGAAGCGAGAGAGGAACAGTCATTGATGGGCAATGCTCATGAGAAGAACACTCTGTGTTTAAGATATTCGTCATAAATTTTACAATGCTTTTTTGGCGACAACTTTAATGACGCGTCCCATATCCCTCACTGATCCGTATGCAAAAAATTGAGCATTGTAAGGTGATGCGTTACTGGAGTAATGATGACCACAGATACAAAAACCGACATTTCTTCAAGACCACTTTATTGTAACTGGGAATGTTCCATAACGTGTAGGCCGTCCAAACGGTATAGTGGTTAGAGTGCTAGCTTCAAGACCGCGAGGTTGCGGGTTAGAGTCTCGTGTAAGGCATGGGTGTTTGTAAATGTATGTTGTCTTGTCAAATAACGAATGTTTCGGCGCATCATAGCCCTCGTGTTGCTGACGGTGCCAGATAATCTGAAAACAACCAACCAATCCAAAACGTGTAGATGTAAGGAAAAAAGTCAATTTCTTAACCTAATGCAATACTTGCATTACTTTATATTAGATATAGGGTATTTGAAAGTATTTCAGATTTTAAATAAAGTCACTCAAATAGTTATTTATGCAACTATAGTTGGGAAAGTAATACTTTTTCATACGCGGCAAAATGCTTATTTGACGAGTGTGATAGCACGAGTCAAATAATTTGCAGAGTTTGGAAAAGAGATTTTTCATGTGTTGCATTTTTATTATCACGTGTAAAAAATATCTTTAATGCATATTATAAACTAAAACTAGCATCTCTAGTCAATGAATCTCTTCTAAAAATATCATTTCTATACTAAAACTATGTAAAAAAAAAAAAAAAAAAAAAAAAAAAAACTTATAAGGCCTACAATGGCGAATAATTTTATTCTGATGCAAAAATGTCATAACAAGTGTTCTATCAGTTACCATACCTGAGTATATAGTTCTTGCTACTGACATTCATTCCTGCACTTTCTCCGAAAGAGTTAAACAAGTTCTCATAAACATTCAATCCCGTTACACGGAAATAAACAAATCCAGCTATTTACTCATGAATAATACAAAGGAACAACAAAATGGCATTGTCAGATGCAGAACAATAATCACAGCAGAAAGCTATTACCATTGAATAAATATTCTTAGAATATTGACAAGTTCTGCGTTGTTCTTTTATAAATGTCAATAAAAATGGCGCCCTACAACTGCGACTAAAATAAGTGCTATTTCATAGAAATGTTGCGGTCCGAAACTTCATCAACTTCTTAGAACGTTATTGGAAAACATCCAGGTATTTCAATCAGATACCGTTACACAGAAATAAACAAATCCAGCTATTTACTCATGAATAATACAATGGATCAACAAAATGGTATTGTCAGATGCAGAACAATAATCACAGCAGAAAGCTATTATTCATTGAATAAATATTCTTAGAATATTGACAAGTTCTGCGTTGTTCTTTTATAAATGTCAATAAAAATGGCGCCCTACAACTGCGACTAAAATAAGTGCTATTTCATAGAAATGTTGCGGTCCGAAACTTCATCAACTTCTTCTTGGAACGTTACTGGAAAACACATCCAGGTATTTCAATCAGATCCCGTTACACAGAAATAAACAAATCCAGCTATTTACTCATGAATAATACAAAGGAACAACAAAATGGTATTGTCAGATGCAGAACAATAATCACAGCAGAAAGCTATTACCATTGAATAAATATTCTTAGAATATTGACAAGTTCTGCGTTGTTCTTTTATAAATGTCAATAAAAATGGCGCCCTTCAACTGCTACAAAAATGAGTGATATTTCATAGAAATGTTGCGGTCCGAAACTTCATCAACTTCTTCTTGGAACGTTACTGGAAAGCATCCAGGTACTTCCAGGAAACAGAACTAAGAAACGTTTTCAAAATTACCTAGTATTTTTCCAACTAACCACTGGAATGTTCGAATTGTAATTCTCAGCCATTCAAGGGATATTTCATGGTTATCTGGATCTTTGCTAGATTAAAATATACATATCCAGTAGGAATGGCGAAACTTGACTCAAGTCCGCGAACTTGACTCACTTCCCGAATTCATTACCATTAAAATGATACCATTTTCTTTCTGAGACTCAAATTACTTTTTAAATTACAGTAGGTTTTGTGAACCTGTTTTGTATTTCGTTCATTAGTGTAGTAAACTTTAAACGCGTTTTCTGAAGAATGACATTTTGGGTATTATATGACTTTACGCCAACGGTCATAACTTCATAATAAATGGTCCTTTTCCAAAATTCTAATTTTGTTTTGTATACAATAGTTGCAAATGTGTTTCATATTGAGAATTTAATATATATTGTTATAAACACATTTTTTATGCATATTTTATTCTTAATTTTTTGTTAAAAACTATGTATTTCTTTTAAACATTTTATTTAAAAACTTATAATTAAATAAATATTGAAGCCAAATTCAAAATTCTCCATAGGAACATGAATCAATATAATACCTTTTATTTGCAATAAAAATCACACCTTTACAAGTTTATTCATGTATGTTCTAATAATGTCCAAATTAGTCACTTTAATTGCAATTAGGTGATTAAAAAATTGACGGAAAAAAAATTCGTATATAAAACTGCATCATTTTTAATTCTGATATACTGCCAAAAAGTTTGAAATTATAACCTAAAAATTAAAGAAAATCATCTCAATTGTAAATGTATACCTCAATTTTGATTACGTCTTACAATTGTGAGCTACGGAATTTTAAAACTTTTCAAATGTTCATTGGAAGTTTTCTGGAAATTCTAGGGTTATATAATATTTCTGAATAACTTTAATAAATAAATAATTATAACTTTTTTCCTGGAAAGTAGCACTTTTTTAGTACACTGTTTATGCTTTCCTGTTTAAATTTTTCAGGAAATTTGTGTATTATCTTGTACTCTACCCTGTAAAACTTAAACAAACCGTCTGACCGAGGAAGACACTTGTATCTAAAACTAGATTTGTTACAGACACACGCTGTATATTAAGTTATAGGGATCGCTGAGACAATTTCCTATTGAAATTTTCAATCCGAATTTCTCGCCATGAAGAATATCCGATAGTTTAGCAGTAATAGAATGGCCTGTAATAGCATGTTTTATGAAAACTATACATTGTAATCTATATTTCTGTTTTTCTTTTCTACTCCATTACTTATAGTAATGGAGTAGAAAAAAGTAAATGGAGTAGTACTTACAGTAATGGCGTAGAAACAGGCCTTACCACAAGTTTATTTAGATTTTAAACTACAAAAATCGTATTATGTATACTAAAACGCGTATGCTATATTGTATTCGGGGGGGGGGGGGGGGTGCTTTTCCGCAATTCCTCTTAAAAAAATTGCGGAAAAGCACAGCTTTTTTTTGTTTTTTTTCGATGATCTACCACTCTCTTTGGCACTATTGAAATAGAACTTAAACACCGAAACTCGAAAGAGCTATACTTCGTTCCTTAGAGTAACACACTTATCCCTTTACTTACTGAATGTTTTTAAATTTGTGCTAACTTTTTTTTTTTTTAAATACTTAATATATCCAAAGGGAAATAAGCTTGTTCTGCCATTGAACAATCGAAGAACGAACTTAATAAAAGTTGACTTAAAAATCCCAATGGTTTTCAAAGCATTTGAATTAGTACTAGAGGTCAGCGATATATCTATATGATGATATATTTATCAATATTTTTTTTAAAATATGGATAGTTAAAATATCGATACAAGTCGCCGATATATCGATATTTTCGAATATTTTTAGTTTTTCGATGATCGTTTTGTAGTTCCATGTGTTTTTTCAATTTCCTTTATTCCCTTTTCAAAAACTTCAAAATTTAAGTTTGGACTTGGTTGAGAGACAGTTAAAATAGCACCCTAACCATAAAGAAAACTTAAGGTAATGGAAAGATAATATCATTTATTAATAGTCATTAACATAGCGCCGTGACTGTTGCCAACGTGGGCCTGGAATTTGCATCCAATTTTAAATATTAAAAACATCTCTATCAGCAAAATATGCGGTAAACTACTTTTCAAAATTTTTTCTTTGAAAATAAATGTGAATTTATGCATTGACATCCAAATGTATTTTATTTATTCTGATTGATATTATATAATTTATTTATTAAAACAATTTTTATACTTTATTTATTAAAACAATTTTGGCATGAATTCATGAAAAGTAGAAATTTGCCTCGAAAAACTTCGTTTCAAGCAAATTTGAAAATCAAATAAAAAAAAAAATCATGTATCGATATATCGATATTTTATCGATAATTTTTTCTATGCAACAATATAGACACTATATATGGCCTACCTTCGAAATGAACATTTCGAGTTTTTATTTATGATATTTCTTTAAGAGATCTTTTTTTTACTTACTCACCAAACTTAAAAGTTTTATAGAAAGTACTGTTAGGTAGTTGAGGAGAAATTAAATTGACGGTAAGAAATGATTTAACAATAGGTTTTCTTTCCCCTTTAACGCATTGTATCGTACTTTCAAGATACTGGGAAATGGTCAAACGGCGGTGCCTTTCAAGTTAGGTGTTACAGGAATCCACGTAAGAAGGAAATGTAATGAGGTTACTCTTGTATGGGTGCCAGGACACAAGGGTATAGAAGGTAACGAAAAGGCTGATGAACTTGCAAAACAGGGATCGTCTTATAATCCAATAGGTGCAGAGCCCTTCTGCGGGATCAATTTGAAGACTGCAAAAGGAGTTCTTCATAAATGGGAAAAACAGGAGATGAATAAAACGTGGCGAAGTTCTTCTGGACAAAAACACGCTAAAAGCATGATTATCAGATCATCTGCGAAGATTGCTTCTGAAATTCTTAGATACCCAAGACTGAAGATGCAAGCAATTGTGGGCTTCATCACAGGGCATTATCATTTCAGAAAACACCTCCATACAATGGGACTCTGTCAACAAGACCCCATATGCAGGAAATGTCACAAAAACGAGGAAACGGCACATCATGTTATATATGAATGTGATGCTCTTGCCCTCACTCGACTAACTACTTTAGGAACCACCAACACTAAAGAATTACACCTTAGTTCCATTAGGGGTTTGTCGGACTTTATTGCTAAAGTGGGCGATCCGAACAAATGGATCTAAGAAACATTGGGTTTGGAGTATGGTACAAAATGCTACCCTAAAGCAGAGGTGCCACATATCTGACTAACCCAATACAAAGAAGAAGAAGAAGGAAATGTTCGATTTTGTAAAAGCTTTTGTTACATATTTCTTCCCTGGTCCTTTTGGGTCGTTCGTTCGGAGTCATTCAACAGGGGCTCGTAATTTTTTAAGTATCAAAGAGTTTTGCTTTGCAATTTCTAGGCCGGAGCCAGACTGGCGGAGAAATTAACAAGACTATTGCCGATTCTGAAGTTAAAAATACAAAGGGTATGGTATAACTTAAAACTCATGCTCCGGGTCTTTTGAAATTTTGACAATCTAGGAACAATTGAGTTCGAACGCGAATTATAGTTTCGGGATATCTTTTGGAGGAATAGAGTGACTGTAGTGGGGTTGGATTTTTACCAATTGCGGCTTTGAACCTTTAAAGCGGGATTAAAACTAGCCATTTAAATTTGTTGTTGAAATTTTGGAAGGTATCGTAGGCGGACCTAGTTTCCAGATTCGTTGGAAGTAATTTTGAATAGAAAATTAAGTTTTTAAAATCTGTTGCACGAGAAAAAAATAGCAAGAGTGAAAAAAATCTAGAGCGAACTTATCTGGAATTAGAAACTTACTCAAGCCTCTTATGGCGTGATTGTGATGTGGCTGCTTTCGTGCCTTCACCGGTAAAAATTTGATGATCATTAAGTGAATCCTTTCGGTGTGTCTTCTGATCAACAAATTTGGATTATAATCAAAGGCCTTTTCCGTGAAGTTTTGGGGTAAGTCACTAGCCTTTGATATTCATCATTAGGATCTTAAGCTTATTCTTATGTTAATATTAGATTGTGTTGAACTGACTAATTCTGTAATTGAAATTAACTTGTAAATTCGTAGCATTAATAAATAATGTTTAGTATTTCTAATTTTGTTGTTTCCCTTCCTTGTCAGAAGCTAATGGGTATTGTGAGATTTATTTCCGCAAGCACTATCACTATACGATTTTCTGGGCCAATAATGCAATACATGAAACTTACAGTGTTCTTAATAGAAACACACAAATAATAAGCAAAAATCATGACTAAAAACTAAAGCGTCCGCCCAAAAATACTGCCGACCAAACGGTATAGTAGTTAGCGTGCTAGCTTCTAGACCGGGAGGTTGCGGGTTCGAGTCCCATGTAAGGCATGGGTGTTTGTCTTGTCTAATGACGAATGTTTCGGCGCATTATAGCCCTCGTGTTGATGACGGCGCCAGATAATCTGAAAACAACCCACCCAACAATACTTTCTAAATGCACTGGGCTATAATATTGCAACGTAGCGAGTATAGGGAATAACACTTACTAAGACTTTCTCTCAATCTAAACTAAAGTAATAGAGCATTAAACAACAATAAAATGGAGAGAAAAAAATATATAGTTTAAAGTCTGGTTCGTTGTCGCGTAATATACCGTCTGATTGAAGTGCCCACTTCCGAGCACTTAAAAAACGCGCCAAATCTCGCCTTTTTAACTGCTCAGTGACTCAACCAGGGATTCCTCCTTTTAATGAGTCCTCATCAAATGAGTCCTCCCACTCAAACTGGAATGAATCTCTTTAAGTTACACTTCTGAAGGAGTCACCAAAGGAGATAAATTAAGACTCTAGGAGAGAGAGAGAGAGAGAAAAAAATGGCTCTGTTGTGACATCAAAAGCATAAACTGTTGGCTTAAAAGAAATTAGTGTGTGTCGGGTAGTGAAAGAGTTAAGAGGATAGAATTACCCGCTGTGTAAGCAAATTGTGTAATGCGCGGAGAGATGTCCGCTAGAGGTCGGCGGTATACCGATACGACGATATTTTTATAGATATTTTTGTTTAAATATCGATATTAAAAAAATATCGATACAAGTCACCCATATATCGATATTTTCAAACATTTTTAGTTTTTTGATGATCGTTTTGTAGTTCCATGTGTTTTTTCGATTTTCTTTATTTTCTTTTCAAAAAACTTCAAAACTAAAGTTTGGATTTGGCTGAGAGACAGTTAAAATGGCACCCTAACCAAAAAGAAAACATAATGTAATGGAAAGATAAGATCATTTATTAGTAGTCATTAACACAGCGCCTTTCTGTTGCCAAAATTGTTTGCCTGGAATTTGCATCTAATTTTAAATATTAAAAACATCTCTATCAGAAAATTTGCGGTAAACCACTTTTCAAAATTTTTTCTTTAAAAATAAATGTGAATTTATGCATTGACATCCAAATGTATTTTATTTATTCTGATCGATAATATAATTTATTCATTAAAACAATTTTTATAATTTATTTATAAAACAATTTTTATAATTTATTTATTAAAACAATTTTAGCATGAATTCGTGAAAAGTAAAAATTTGCCCTTAAAAACTTCGTTTCCGGCAAAAAAAATAAATAATAATAATAATAATAATAATTAAAAGAAAAAAAAAAAATTATCGATATATCGATATATTTTTCTATGCAACGATATAGTATGGATATTTATTTTGATCAATATTTCCGACCTCTAATGTCCGTGTTTTCTCAAGAACCACTAAATTGATTTGGGTAAATTTAAGGTAGTAGTTTGGTAACTTGGGTTGAAAAAATTGATTTTTTTCCCTTTCTTATTTCGAAAGTAAAATTTATTGAGAGCATGGTAAAAAAATTTTAGACTGAAATTCGAAATATTAATGAAGTTATAATAAATATTTGAGAGCGTCTCGTTGTTTTTGAATATTTGTTCTTAAAACTTGTGTTTCTCGAAATAACGTTTTTTCGGTCGACTTTTTAGACTTTTAGTTGACTTTTTCGGTGTTTTTTTTTTCAAAAAAAGCCTATCTGACCGATTGCTCTGAAATTTTTACACGTTATTTTACACAACAGCAGTTCTCGTTGGGTCTGGGATCTTATTTCTTTTCCATCTATAACTTTCCATTTTAGAGCCCGATTTGTGCCTGAAAAAAAAAACACTTTTATTTTTCGAAGTCCGCCATTTTGTTATTTTCTGATAAAATTTAATAATCTTTAGTTCCAAAGAGAACGACAATTCTAAAGATTAATAATCAGTTGGATTTTTTACTTTCAATTACCCATATGTATATACATAGGGTAATGAAAGTATAGCATTCAATCAAAAAAAATTTTTTTTTTTTTTTTTTTTTTTTTTTTTTTGCATTTCTTTACGTTTTGGAACATCCTGATTTTCAAAAAAGTAATCTAGAAAAAATGTTGGTCTGTGTGTGTATGTGTGTCTGTGGTCAGCATAACTCAAGAACAAATTGAAGTACGATGTTCAAATTTGGTATGGAGGTTAGTGGCGGTCATGGGACCTATCATTAAGGTTTTCGTCAAAATCACGCATGCGCATTAGGTAGCTGCCATTGAACGCTGTGGTAATGCCTCTTAAGGTGTTCTAAATATCCCATTCTCCGAAATTTCCGTAAAAATGCTTTAACGGAGTAAAAAGTTGAAAAACGAATGCCTTCAACACAGACTTCTCTTTGCTTGAACATAGATCATAAACTATCTTTTTCTCTCATCTCCTCAGTTTCGCTAATAAGAAGGAATAATATAAGAATTATCGAAAAATATATCGCCAAAATCACCATTTTTTTTAATTTTATTTTTTTAAATACCCATAAAGGAATTATCGCAAAAAAAAATATCGGTCAAACTGATCATTTATTTTAAATGACGGATGAAAATATACAAACGACACAAATCCAGATCAGTATTATAGTGTAAATGAAAGTTGTGCGATGTTCCACACCCCTAGTTTTATATCTGATGTATTTAAAAGCCGAAATCAACGGGGCCAGCCACGTACTTTCTTATTGAGACGCCTACTTTGATCAAAAATAATAACAGTAATAAAAAGTTGTTAAATTAAGGTATACATATACGTTCGACAATTTTTTTTTTTTTAGTTCTTATGCCAGCGTGTCAAATTTTTGTGAGAATTACGAGAGCAAAAAGTGTAATGTATTTGCAGTAACAAAAAGTAAAAAAAAATAAAATACTTATTTAATTAATTGAATTTTTATTCACTAATTAAGGCCTAATTGCAACGATGCTAAAATAATACCTAATTAATTTTGAAGCAAATTTCTTACTGGAAATTAAAGACAAGGTATTGATACATTGGACCAAGTGAAATATAATGCATAACTTAAATATTTTTTAAATTTTAACAGTTAACATGAAAAGTTCTAGAAAAAATAAAAAATTTCCAAAAATAAAAATATTCTAAAATACATAAAAAAATCTATTTTCTACCAAAATTTTTGTAAACAGCTAGAGCCCGTTCTCTAAAATGTTATCTAAATTATGCAGTTTGAATTTTAAAAATTAGTTAATTAACTCTTAAGATATCACCTTTGGAGTTCATTCACTCAACAATGAAAAGTAGTTCTCCAGAAATTGAGTTCAAAGGTTTTCGATATTTTCTTTTTTCCAATATATTTTAAACGTCGACCTTTATGAAATTGCAGGTAATTAAAAAAGTATTTTAACTATAAGAAAGTTATTGGTATCATTTTAAAGATAATGAATTGGAAAACATTTTAGAAAGAAAAATCAAAAATGCCTGTTTGGGTCAATTTTTGCGATTCCCAACGAATATATATACCTTAAGTCAAAAATAATTTTTTTGTATCCATTAGATGTGAATAATAACATACTGAAAATCTAAAACATAGAATTTTATTTTCCCATAATAAAAAAAAAAATTCCCGATAAAAACGCAAAAAAACGTGCAAGTTACCAAGACGACTACCTTAACTATTATTTGACAAACGAATTACTTTTTAGCATAGAACGTCCAGTGAAGAAAGCAAATCGACTGAGAGTCAACAGCACATTTAGGTACCACTTCGAGCATCATTTTGAATTTTTTATCAAATATAGAGAAAAATTAGTAGATTTCGAATCCATTGGTCTGCCGTGGCAAAATTGACGAAACGACCTTGAATTAGTTGCCAAAAAGTGAACATTCTTTTTCGTCTGTAAACCCACTGCACCACATTTGTTTCACTCGAAATTCGGTTAAAGCGAACAACTTCAGCGGCCCCATCAAATTCGTGTTAACGTGGTTTGACTGTATAACAATGGTAATACATAAGCATTGGTACATTTTGATTGAAAAATAACTGGGTGTACTTTAAAATCCTTTTTTATTAACTTTGATTTTGGGTGTGTGTATGTGGGTGGGTGGTTGGCTGTGTATGTCGATGGCGGTCCAATCAATCTGACAATCCAATCGATCTGAAACTTGGCAGATAGATTCGATATCGATGACAATGCGTTCTATCAAATTTTGGAAGATGTCACTGTCACTAAATAGTCGCTTTTACGAAATACTAATAAACTAACTTTCCTTCATCCAATCGCGCTGAAATACCATTAAACTGATCATTGTAAAAACTTTCCTGTTGCCAAAATTGGTTTAATAAATAATAAAATTGTTTTAATGGGAATAAAATAAAAGATATTTGGATCTGAGAGCATAAATTCCCATTAATTTTTAACGAATAAATTTTGAAAAGTAGTTTACCGCATATTTTGCTGATAGAGAAGTTATTAATATATATTAATATAATCACGTTATTAATATAAGCACGCGTTATTAACAGAAACGGCGTTTCGTTGATGAATATAAAAATTGCAATACATATGAAGGATTTATATTAAAAAATTGTTTTTATGGGTTAAAAATTGTTTTTATGGGTTATATTATTTTCAGCAAATATCTCGCAGACGTACATGCAAGGGTGTCTGGATTCAACGAAGCAATTGGGATAAAACGTTTACAGCTACACTAACTCATTTTTAAATATTTTATCTGGTTAACTCATGGAAATCCTTTAAAAAGACGAGAAATAGTTAATAAATGTGTTTACCTTTTAATGTTAACAATTTACATTCCAACCAAATAAATACTACTCAATTAACATAAGCGTTTATATTATGAAAAAAAAAAAAAAAAAAAAAAAAAGCGAAATCCAAAATTACCCTGACTTAAATATAGCTTTAAAATGGAGTAAGAAAATCTCCAGATAATTGAGACCTTTCTATGAAATTGAAGTAAGTAATGGGAACTAGTAGAAAGTCTCGAAATTTTACTCATTTTGCTTTAAGGGGGAAATTTAATGTAGTTTACTAGTTTCTTTAAAAGATAGAGGCAGTGGGCTTTGTCAAACGGACAGTGACGGCAATTGGGGGAAGGGGCAAAAGGAAGTAGTTATCTCTCAGTTTTCAAATTTTAGTGATTTTGACAGAGAATTCTTCTTTATTTTGCCCCTCCCCCCCCCCCCCCTCCGTTATTAGCAATTACATACCTGCCAACATTGCTATTTACAAATTATGTAGTGCAGTTTTTACGTAACAAATATTTGCATTCCTATGACTCATGAAAAGTCAAATAGCTTCAATACTAATGAATGCAATATAAAAATTATGCTAAGACATTTACAAATGAAAAAAAAAAAAAAATGTATAATATTATATTTAATTGCTCTCAAATACAATAAATTGTTACTTTTTAGCTGAATTGAAATTATAAAATAAAATACAAAGCTGGATTTAAAAACTAGGGGTGAGGAACATCGCACAACTTTCAATTACACTACATTACTGATGTGGATTTGTGTCATTTATCGTTGTTATATTTTCATCATTCGCTTACAAAAAATTGCCAGTTTGGAGATATTTTTTTGCGATAATTCCTGTATAGGTCTTTAAAAAAAAAAAAAAAAAAAAAAAAAAAAAAAAAAACACTTTGCCAAAATAGTGTTTTTAGCAATCTACTATTCGATAATTCTTATATTATTCTTTCTTATAAGTAAAACTGAGGAGAAGAGAAAAAACGATCGTTGATGAGCTATGTTCAAGCCAAGAAAAAAAAAAAAAAATTGCTTTTTTCTATTTAAAAACAATTCACACTTGTTTTAATAATTAATATATATAGTTATTAAAAAACTGTTTAATACAAAAGTTGCAAATTATTTATGTTTAGCCTTTAATAAACTATCATTTGAAACAAAAATTACTAAAATATATTAACTATTTAAGAATTTATGGCTAAAAAAAATTTATTTTTAACATTAATTTGCCTTTTTTTTTACGTCATTTAAATTACTAACCACTCATTGGAAAATTATGAAATTTCATACGTTAATTATATACAAGTAATAAACACCCTCTACGATTTACAACGGTACTTGACTTAAGTTATTTCATCAATTAGAATACAAAAAGACATATACATTGTTCGGATTTTTTTTTTTTTTTTTTTGTGCTCAATTTATAATATTTTAACATGCATAAGTATCTTTTCAAAAACCACTAAAAGTTTAAGTTAAAAAATGTGGCTTACTTCTGAAAATTCTAAAAAATTTCACGAATATCATATTTAAATGTCACCTTTTTATTAGATACATATAAAATTGAAAAAAAAATATATATAATATAAAATAAAAGGTTTTCGGGAAAAAGTGAAAAATATCGCTAAATCCGTACAATTTTTCGAGTTGTTCGTTCAATCGTGCAATATAGTTGAAATCCGTACAATGTACGTACAATCCACACAATCGTCTCCAGTGTCAGTCTCACAAC
Organism: Linyphia triangularis; assembly: GCA_963978545.1. Lineage (NCBI taxonomy): Eukaryota > Metazoa > Arthropoda > Arachnida > Araneae > Linyphiidae > Linyphia > Linyphia triangularis. The sequence continues at coordinate 8,736,372 of OZ021726.1, forward strand.
TGAAGATAATCTTAAATTACATTGTCAATGAGCTACGGTAACTAAACGAGTTCATTTATAATTCTTTCATGTTCCCTAACTGTGTATCCGATTTCAACCTAAAAATTCAATTTGGTTTTTGATTTAATAGTACTGTACACAAATGGTATTTCTGCATGTATTTGTTAGTATTGCATGTAAAATTACTACCAGAAGCAGCAACCATATTTCCGAAATTTTTTTTGAAATTTAGAAAACACAATTGTCACTAAGTTGGCAAGTGTGGAGTCACAATTTATCACCAAAACTTAACAATTCACATTAATGTTATGAATTTTCAAATGAGTTACTGTGTTTAAAATATACCTTATACTTGTTTTCAGCCAAAATAAAATGTCACAAATCCATGACTTTTCATGACTTTCCAGGACTGAAGCAAATAATATTCCATGACTCAAGAAATCAAATCACACACAAATTGATATTTAATTGTTAAAAAAAGGTAATCAATCTTTAATGATAGAGAAATATTTGATGAAAGAACAAGTCAGTAATAACAAATTACAAAAATCAAAAAAATGTAAACACTAGCTTATCAAAACCGGTTCATTTCAGTTCTCTTATTATGAAATTTTTTTCACCTATGAGATCTTACTCCTGTGATGCCACAAATTTGGAAATCAGAAAGGTTTTCATTGGCCACAGTTTTAACTGTGACAGTTGTTTCCTCCAAAAGGTAAATAAAAACGTAGATAAATTTTCGATGAGCTGAATAGCGATCATTACGTTTATGACATCACAGTTACGTGATAGTACTTTAAAATGTTTAGAAATCCATGAAATTCACAGCTTTTCCATGACTTATGGCCATTTTTTAAATCAAAATCATGACTTTCCATGACAAAATTTACCCAATCACCAAATTCATGACTTTCCATGACATTTCTTGACTTACCATATGCGCGGAAATCCTGCTTATAGAACACCAAATATTTGCAATACCATGGAGACATCAAGGGCATCATTGAATACGTGATTTTAGGGCCAGAGCCCCTCCACTTTTCCCCATTCCGCAAGTCTCCAACATTCCACCTTTTGTTATGTCAGAATAAGAAACGATTTATAAATCCTTTATATTAACTTCAATGTTGGGTGTATGTGGGTTCGGGCTGAAACTTGGCAGATAGATTCGATGCCGATGACAATGTATTGTATCAAATTTTGGCGGTTGTCACTAAAATTTCACTTTTATGGAATACAATAGAACCTCGATTAACCGTCCCTCTTTCATCCGGAACTCTGTTAACCGACCATCCTTTAGTCGACATCAAAAATCTCCCAAATGAGTAATAAATCATTTGCCCTCTTTAAAACCGGAATATTTTCCTTTAGACTAAATTTGCATAAGTAATGGTGAGGCTTTTGATCATTTTTCAAAAGGACTGACATGGTTAGAGCAATAATCATACGCAGATCAAACTGAACTATTGCTTTTAAAAAGACTTCGGGATAGAACCGCGAAACAACGATTATCAAGATTACGACAACAAAAACTCATTTCCAACAATTATGTCATAAAAAAAAAAAAAAAGAACATTAAAAGCCCTGCATTCAATAAATAAAAATAATTTACTTTTTATTATTTTTTACAACTCTCTATTATCCGAAATTTTCGCTTATCCGACCTATCTTCGGTCCGAATTAAGTCGGTTAATCGAGGTTCTACTGTACTAATAAACCAATTTGCCATCACCCAATCACGCTAAAATAGTATTTAACTGACCATTAAAGTAACTGTTTCCTGTTGCCAAATATCTTTTTATTAAATAAATAATAAAATAATTTTAATCAGAATAAATTAAAGACATTGGGATGTGAGTGCATAAATCCACGTTCATTTTCAATAAATAAATTTTGAAACGTAGTTTGCCGCACATTTTACTGATAGAAATGTTTTTGAGATTTAAAATTAGTTGCAAACACCAAGCACACGCTGTTTACAGAATCGGCGCTGTGTTAATGAATCTAAAAATTGCCAATGCATATAACGCATTTACAAGCATTGGCAATTATGTAAATAAATTTGAAATGTGTTTCCCTAATCCAGATGTTGTTGAAGTGTTTCAGTTAATTTTTTGTATTTCTCTTGAGCAATGAAAATTTTACACAATCAGCCTGATAAAGTGGTTTATCCGCTTACCTAAATATAATAATGACTTCTTTTTTAATTGAAATAAGGATTTTTTTTTTTTTTTTTTAATTCTACTCCCATGGTATCTGCTTCTTTAAAAACAATTAGCTAGAAAAAGTTCAGAATGATCCACAATGCAGAGGGTGGGAATCCAGTCTCAATATTTTTATCACGAAGTCTGTTGTGATATGCCCATAACTCACAAAACGCAAATGCAACTTCATAGTATTTCGACATATGAAGATCATAGGTTAGGAAACGGTAAAAATATTGATCATTTGTCAAATGTAAAATGATTCTATCGTATATATTATTTATGAATAGTGTTCAGGTCACGACTGAACCGTAGCTGTCCTTCAGAAATTGTCCTTTACGAAGCGGATCTGCAACCACTCTCTCTCAGAAGGCAGGCAGGCTTGGTCAAATATTTCAATAAACTTTCCAGCTTAAACCAAGAAAATAAAACGGCCTATTACTTAAATAACTGGACAAGCAATCAAAGACTTAAGAAACACAGTCCTTTCAGCCAAGTTAAATCACAGAAGTTAATGGCAGATAATGTAGAGCCCCACTGTCTTAATACTAATTTGAACACTTACGATGGACTCTCCAATGTTGATTTTATTGATTGCCTTCCCACCACACTTAATAAGAATGAATGTTGTCCGGAATTTCTTAGGCAATTGGCATTGGAAATTATTAATCAAATTCCTTCAATTGACATCAAAATCTATACAGATGGCAGCAAAATAGATATACAGGCAGGCAGTGGAATTTATATAGAAACGCCCGTAGAGAAACATTCTATTAAACAACGTAATCCAGATTTCTGCTCTGTCTTTCGAAGCGAATTAATAGCAATTGACCTGGGCTTAGAGAATATCTTTGGCGAGGTCAACTACGGAGACTTATGGATTCTATCCGATAGCCGAAGTTGAAGTTCCATTCAACACCTTAAAAACTGGGCCCTCGTGGGAGACAAAACCAGTCTATCCATACTACGCAAAGTCAAGAGCATATCCCGACTGCACAAAGTGCACTTTCAGTGGATCCCGTCACATGTAGACATCCACGGAAATGAATTGGCTGACACTCTTGCTAAGGAGGGACTAGAACACCCTGTCCTCTCTACTCAAGAACTTACATATCAAGAGTTATACTCAAAGAAAATTGCTCAAAATAAAGCGAAATGGCATATACCTCCATCTCACTAATGGTATAAAGCCAAAAAGCCAGTACACTCCCTATCTCTTCCTTGTGATAGGCACACCAATACCCGTCTGTCCCGACTTGCTAGTGGTCACCTTATTCCGGGGGAAGCAAAAATTTTCCTCTTTGCCCTAAATGCCAAAAAGAACAGGCATCATCTCAACACATTTTGGACTGCCTTGGACTGGACTGGGAGGACATTTATAACTGTCCACAACTAGTGTCAGACTTCATTAATGTCAATGGCTTCACTGATATTGTCTGACTTCGTCAGACAAAAGGGAGATTAGAAACAACAACAACAACATGAATAGTGTCAATTTTTGTGACGTTCCTTTTTCTTTTATCCATTTATACAAAATCAAAATTGATAAATGATATAGTCAGTGCACAATGCCCGCATTTTTTAAAAACGAGTGAAATTAGTTTATATTTATGAAGAATTTCTTTCCGATGCCAAATATTTAAAGAAAAGTTCTTTAAAAAAATTAGTTATTTAAATATTAAGAAAAGAAAATCCCCCCAAAATCGAGCCAAAACCAGTCCGATCAAAACACTCAGCAAAATCTGTGACGTCAAGGGTTCCTACTGTTTCTATGATTATCGTGAGGTTTCTGCCAAATAGTTGGCGTTGGTAGACCATTGCTATATCCCGTACCGGTTGGCACGATTTGCGATAAACTTGCAAAACTGGTTTCCGCTGCCGCATTTCAAGCTAAGATGTTTGGGAAGCCTCGACGTCACACTCAATTCGAGCCGAATGAATCGTTTTCTCGTCAACGTGTAACAGGGGAACTTTGATTGCAAATTTAAAAAAAAAAAAGGGGGGGGGGGGAAAGAAAAAGCGCATTGAGCAGAAATTTGTGCGTTTATGGCCTTTTCGAAACATTTAGAATTAAAAAAAGAAAAAAAGAAAAAAAAAAAAGAAGCGGGAATTGTCTATTCTCTGAATGACGCACGGGACATTTTGACTCTTCTTTCTTCTGGTAAACGTATAAAGCTTGGCGTCCACTATCGCTAAGCAGATCAGAGCGGAGTGGTTTAGAGCCAATTACAAGGCTGCCAATGTCTACTATAGCACGAGCTACGATGGACGTTGACAGCTTTATTATTGGCTCTAATCCACTCCGCTCTGATCTGCTCTGCTCTGCTCAGCGATAGTGGACGCCAAGCTTAAGAATTGTAAAATTATGTTGAATCCAGTAGTAATGCTTTTACTTTGCGTAATATTAGTTTGTTGTAAAGTTGCATGGAAAAATAATTATTTTAACTAGGTCAAATATGCATCTCATAACACCGACGCATCTGACACGTCCGTGTGCAGTACGTGTGACTAATTAATGTATATTTGACCTAGTTAAATGAATTATTTTTCCATGTAACTTTGCAACAAACTAATAGTATATAAAACAACTACTAGATTCATCATAATTTTGCAATTCTAATCCCTTTCCCAGAAGAAAGAAAATGTCCCGTGCTTACAGCAGAATATTGTCCATACACCAGTTTAAAGGTTATGAACACCGCTGAACTCTATAAGAAGGGACTCTATTTAGAGAGACTCTATGTTGAAAATCCGTTGATGATGAATGTACGATATACGGATTTATCACCAAACCGTCCTATACGAATCGTACAGAATTCTTCTTTCCAACTGAAGTTTCAATATATCTTCAGCGATAGAGTATCTAACTCTGATGAAAGTAAAAACTAGGGGTGTGGAACATCGCACAACTTTCAATTACTCTATACTACTGATGTGAATTTGTCTTTTACCGTTTTTATGTTTCCATAATTCGTTTAGAAAAAAATGGCCAGATTGGCGATATTTTTTGCAATAATTGTAATATGAGTCTTTAAAAAGAAAAGAAAAAAAAATTGCTAAAATAGAAATTTTGACGATATACTTTTCGATAATCTTTATATTATCATTTCTTATAAGTTAAACTGAGAAGGGGAAAAAAACGATCATTTATAAGCTATATCAAGTAAAGAGAAATCTCTGTTAAAGGCAGCTTGGTCCTAGCGTTGCTCTTGCGCCAGCAAATTTTAATTTCCACAAACCATCTACAAACTCACCTTATCGTTCCTTTCAAGTGGCACAGAAAAGTGCTCGAAACGTCTTAAGCATACTTCTCACGTTCTCTTCTGACACAAAACCCGCTGACATTCTTTTTATATATATCTTAGTAATTTTACCATATTTTGATTTGATTTACAGTGCCATTTCTTTAGGAAAACATGTATTTCTCAAAAAATTGTGCCGGAATAAGTTAATTCCCTGCAATCACTAATAAACTTTGAAGTCGAGCGATATGCTAGAATTACGATGTCCCATGAGAAGGCACAGTGGAGTGCTAAGGGTTTAAAAAAAAAAGAAAAAAAAGTCGTTAACACGTTGACTACCAACTACGAGATATCTCGTAGCCCAGAACGCCTACTACGAGTTATCTTGTCCCTTCATTACTTGCCGTATTTCTACAGCTACGAGGAAACTCGTAGCATAACAGTGTAAATCTATATATTTAATAGGCAATATGCTTTTAGGGGTTAGTCCGTCCGCCTAAACTGCTCAACCAATTTCAATGATCAAGGTGTCATTTTAAAGGAAATAAGCTGTAGATTTGCCAAAATAATTTATTAACACTTTATTAATTAGTTAAATTTCAATATTTTTCATCATTAAGCTACTACAAAGCCTCAATGATTTTGAATGTATGAATGGCAACATCCTTACGTATGTAAACAGCAAACCCGTTGCTAATTTTAAAGCTCTTTTTAAACACTTCGTTTCCAAGTTGATTTTTTTCTGTTTTTCTGAAGCATTTTCGTATTAGAGTTATTATTATTTTGAAGTATTTCTATCCAGATATTTAGGAAGTGTGCATTAATTGTTTTGCATATATAAAAATGTAAAAATTATTTGTTTTGTCACAAAAATTTCTGTTTGTGTAAACTTGAATTTTCCGAGCGTAGTGAAGCGTTTGTATCCCAACCCAAGCGAGGCATTCAGGGGTTGGTGAGTGTAGCTCGAGTTGTTTTTTATCAGAATAAATAAAAGATATTGGGACTTCAATGTAAGGGCATAGCTAATGAAGTTTTAAGTCAGAATGTTGGCGGATAATATATTTAACTTTCTATTATGAAACTTGCAATTTGGGTGTTTTCTCTATTAGGCCTTACATTAAATTTATAAAAATTTTGTTACATTTTTTATGACTGGCAAACCTATTCGAGAGCAGCAAGATGTTTTAACCACAAATTCGAGCGGCAAAGCCCCTCAATCCGAGCGCATCGAGGCGTTTGGGGGTTGGCGAGCGTTAGCGAGCAGGTGGCGAAGCTACCTAGTATGAATAAATAGTCTCAGTAAAGAGAATGAAAAACCATGTTTGGGTTAAATGAAGAGAAAATACAATCATACAAAGTATTTTAAAAAAGAAAAAGTTTATGCAAGGAAATAAATTTTTATGTTTTGTGATAGTTTTTAAAATAATCTTCCACGCAAAAGTGCTGGCTTCTCTTGGCAATCGTGGTCCGGAATCCTGAAAAATTCCGTGGCAGTCAAAGTGTAAAACACGTGGTGTACAACAATGTTAGTTGTGAAGTGCTGCATAAACTGAACAATGTACAAATTAAGATCTCACATATCTGGAAACAAAACCGCTCATTTGCAGGTGACTGAATATCGCGGATGAACGTAAAAAAGTTCCCAGTGGCGGAGAGAAGATCCAGTGGCGGCTCTTTAGAAGGGCGAGGTGCCAGAAAGAACACCCTAGTGTGTGTGTGTGTTGAGGAACCTTGAGTATTTTCACCCTTCGTAACTTCGTATTATTCACGACGCTGCACTTGCCAACTATTGTCTCTCGCGTCTGCTAAGCCAAAATACAGTGCCATGAACTTGAATCGGGAAGAAGAAGAAGAAAAAAAGTAGTAAAACTGTATTACTAGTGCAGATTTGAGGTTGTGTTAAAATGGTCAATGAATTTTAAATTAATTAGTAAATTCATGTTTTATTCATTGTATTTAGAGGAATTCCTAGGAGTACTCCCTATACTAGCTATGTTACAATCTTCTAGCCCAGTGCATTTAGAAACTACTTTCTATGAAACCTTGTCATTTGGTGAGTAGGTACGAAAATGATCACTTAATGAGACGACTTAAATTAGAACTCGAAAATAGCGTATAATACATTTTATTACCTTCAATTACCCATATGTAATGCATAGTGTAATGAAAGTATAGTATAGTAAATATAGTATAGTATAGTAAATATAGTATAGTTATTTTTGTATTTCTCCACGTTTTGGAACATCCTGATATCAAAAAAGTGATCTAGAAAATATGTCTGTCTGTGTGTACCTGGTCAGCATAACTCCCGAACAAATTGACCTACGATGTTTAAAATTGGTGATGGCATGAGGACCTACCATTAAGGTTTTCGTCAAAATCCCGCATGAGCATAAGGTTGCTGCCACTGGAAAAATCATGCTTTTCAATGATTGCTAAAAAACGGCTCTAACGATTTTGTTCAAAATCACTGTGGTAATGCTTCCTGAGGTGTTCTAAACATCCCCCCCTCCGAAATTCCCGTAAAAATGCTTTAATAGCGTAAAAAGTTGAAAAACGAATGCCTTCAACACAGAATTCTCTTTCCTTGAGCATAGCTCATCAACGATCGTTTTTTCTTTTCTCCGCAGTATCATTTATAAGAAAGGATAAGAAAATCCCCATTTTGGAGAAGTTTATATATATATATATATATATATATATATATATATATATATATATATATATATATATATATATATATATATATATATATATATATATATATATATATATATATATATATATATATATATATATATATATATATATATATATATATATATATATATATATATATATATATATATATATATATATAATCAGTGTGTTAACTAGAGGAGATGTTCGGATTGCTGCACCTGGACTTTGAGACACAGTTCAATGAACGAAATTAACAGCAAACAAGTTATTTTGTGAATCACTGTCAGTAAAATATCTCTTTTACACAGAGTTCAGTTAAATTGTTTCGTTATGCGGACAAATATATTGTGTATTAGTACCTATTACAACAACACACAGCACTGCATAATTACTTTATGAACAACCTGCAGTTTTAAAATGTAAGCAGAAATTGTATGCATAATTAATATGTATTCTCATGGATTCTCAAAAAGCAATGCAGCGTTTTCACTACGCGAAACCAATTTGTTTGATAACTTTTCAAAAATTGTTCCTGAGAAACAAAACTTTTAATACAAATCCTTTATTGAATTGCTTACGTGCATCGTCAACTTTTATGTGCAATCGCTACAGTTAAGTGATTTTGAGTTAGATCGATTGCTCATAGTGTTGACCACTACGAAGAAAACCGTCAATTCTGTGCCATGGACTAACTTTGTTTCACCAAAAAGAACTTAATAGAATGCATTACCATCGGCAAGAAATCTATCTGCCAAATTTCTGTTCAATTGAATGACATAAGTGAGTTCGTTAGTCTTACGAAACAGTAAAAGCATGTGTAAAAGCTGATTTTTTTGTGACAGACCCCAAAATTCATTATAATGCATTATCATAGACAGCGAGTCCAGCTGTCAAGTTTCAGATCGATTGGATGATGGCAAGTGGGTCCTCCTCAGATTTTACCTCCACAAACAAACAAAATAGAAGTTAGTAAATAGGATTTAAAAATTGAATACCACGAAGTAGTACATCAAATTTCCTTGGTATAATTTTGATATTTAAAACTTTGTCTAAGTTTTACCATTTCCCAATCAGTAAGATTAAAATAAACTGCAACTTTTTCTCTTAAATAAGTTGTCCACTTTTTTTTTAAAGCTGCATTATCGTTCACAATGCATTGAAATATTTCGCGACGTTTATGAATTTTCAATGAGCATATTTTTGTTTGCTGTCCAATAGTTTAAATAATTTTTTTTTCTTAAATCTTTAAAATTGTAGTAAAACATTTTAAGGTTTTGCTTTTATTCCTCCTAGATTCTAAAAATCAGCATTAACAGGTTTTAGTTTTTCGCGTGCATTTTTTTCTCAGAAGTTTCTAAGAAGTTAGTGAGTTGCTTTTTGTGGAGATATTTTTGAGGTTTGATGAACAGAAAGGAAGTTCCGGCCGATAAACCTAGGGACGGAAACTACATTCAGCGGTATTCCAACAAGGACAATATTTACAAGAGGCCGGAAATATCGATCTAAATAAATATCGATACGCCGTTGCACATAAAAAATAATTGATATATCGATACATGATTTTTTTTTTTATTTGATTTTCAATTTTGCTAGAAACGAAGTTTCTCTTGGCAAATTTCTACTTTTCATGAATTCATTCCAAAATTGTTTTAATAAATAAATTATAAATTTTTTTTTATAAATAAATTATAAAAATTGTTTTTATAAATAAATTATAAAAATTGTTTTTATAAATAAATTATAAAAATTGTTTTTATAAATAAATTATAAAAATTGTTTTTATAAATAAATTATAAAAATTGTTTTAATAAATAAATTATATTATCAATCAGAATAAATAAAATACATTTGGATGTAAATGCATAAGTTCACATTTATTTTTTAAAGAAGAAATTTTGAAAAGTAGTTTACCGCATATTTTGCTGATAGAGATGTTTTTAATATTTGAAATTAGATGCAAACTCCAGGCACACGTTTGCAACAGAAACGGCCCTGCGTTAATGACTACTTATAAATGGTCTTACCTTTCCATTACATATTTTTCTTTTTAGTTAGGGTGCCATTTTAACTGTCTCTCAGTCAAGTCCAAACTTTAGTTTTGAAGTTTTTGAAAAGGAAATAAAGAAAATCGAAAAAACACACGGAACTACAAAACGATCATCAAAAAACTAAAAATGTTTGAAAATATCGATATATCGGTGACTTGTATCGATGTTTTATTATCGATATTTAAAGAAAGTAAAAAATATCGTCGTATCGATATATCGCCTACCACTAATATTTAAGTTTATTTTCAACACTCAAATATCTTCAAAATGTATTTGCCTACAAATGAAAACCAATCTGGATTAAGTGTCACTAAAAAGTGACCTCTCCACATGTCTGAAATAAATCCTCAACGGGTATTATACGAGAGGCGAGAGACTGGCGACAGACAGAGGAAATTAAGGGGGTCCGGTACCGAAAATAAAAAAAAAACTTTATTTATGTACATTTTTATCTCAAAAATTTATTTTATGTATGAGATACTATTTATATATCTTTGAGAAAATGTTTTTTTAAATATTGTGTTTAGTTATTTAAAAAAAAAAATTAAAAACCAAGAAAAATCCATAATAATTGATGTTTGCGTATTTCGATATAAGTCAAGAAAAAATTAATTTTTTTTCAAAGTGAAAGTTTTCTGTAATACATAATTATATAAAGAAAATTTTGTCTTCACAGAATTTTAATAGGTGAATTAAATTTTTTTAAAAAAATTCTCAAAGTTAAAATATTGAAATTTTTGCTTTTTTTTATGTTATCTTTTACGCTAAATGTCATATTTTAAAACAGAATTAAAAAAATAAAATTCTGTGAAAACAAAATATTTAAAACTATATAAATTAAATGCTCCAAAAATTTAAATAACCAATTATCAATGGTTCTGGAGATATATCGATTTGAATATGCAACATCTGTGAAAAACACTAGTGTTCGAAAAACGCACTTTAAGCAGACGCTTCAAGGTGTTACGCCCATTAGTGATGTTGTTTAAATAACAGGTAATTTTGTGGTGTTCTAATCACCGGAGAAATAAGATAAAAACATCATACTCTTCAGGAATGTATGAACTATTTTTTAAAATCAGAAAAAAAAATTTGGATTTTTGAAAAAATTTCGGTACTGGACCCCTTAAAGAAAGGTGGGGGTTGTTTTGTCTACGATGGGAGGAATATGGTATTTTGTATACTATTTGACAATATTAGTGAAATGAGGAATATAATGGCTTTAATAAATATAACTCACGGAAACAAAACTTCGTTATATAAATCCTTTATATCAGCGTTCGCCACTAACTTATCGAGGCGGGCCTTATGACTTACGTTGTAGCTTTTCGCTGGCCGGATACACCAATATATGTATCCTTACTTATTATAGGTTTAATAATATATAGCATTTCTGAAAACTGAAAAAAAATATTGATTTTTTTTTTTTTTTAATAAAATTACAATTGGTATTTGATTCCTTTTTTTTTTTATAAACTATTAAAAAATAATAATTTTCATTATTAGTAAATCAAAGTCTAAATAAGAAGTTTTTTTGTTTTGTTTCAACATGAAAATGCGACTTATCCTAGCTTTTAATAAAAAATATTTAAACTGCACTTCCAGAATACTCCATTTTAGTCGATATCAATTGTGAGACAATGGACAATGGCGGTCGAAATCGTTATATTTATTTTATGTTATTAGAGTACATATCTGTCGAAGTATGTGTTGCAGCCAATTTTAATAAATTGTCCCAATGATATTCAATTTAGTTACTTCTGCATTTATTCTTGATGACAACCGTCTTGCTGAAAGCTTCTTCATCTAGTTTCTTCTAGCACGTAGTGTGAAACTCTGTTCTATATAGATAATACATACTATTTCGGATGTATTACAATTATGTAAAGAAAGAAACTTCGTACCATGGAATTTGATTTTTTATCTTCAATAGAGCCGGCGGGCTGCAGAAAAATCCATCGTGGGCCAAATCCGGCCCGCGGCCCGCGTAGTGGCTAACGCTTCTTTATATGCATTGCCAATTTTTATATTCACTTAAATAACACCGATTCTCTTGTAAGCGTGGGCTTGGTGTTTGTAACTAATTTTAAGTATCAAAAACATTTCTATCAGTAAAATGTGCGGCAAATTACGTTTCAAAATTTATTTTTTGAAAAAATGAGCGTGAATTTTTGCTCTCACATCTAAATATCTTTCATTCATTTTGATTAAAACACTTTTATTATTTATTTATTAAAACCATTTTGCCAACAGGAAAGAGTTTCTTCAATGGTCGGTTAAATGCTACTTTAGTGCGATTGAATAATGGCAAGTTGGTTTATTAGTATTCCGTAAAAGAAACCTTTTAGTCAAATCGGTCGTGACCTCAATATCTTCTCGTTTATGTGATGAGGTTGCAGAGAGAGGTATTCGTAACAAGGTTTCGAACACACAATCTTATCGTAGTTCAAAATTACAAATCGGTACTTGGCTGTGATAAGCACTTCATAGTGGCAGAAATGCAGTCGGAACCGTGAAAACTAAACTAAGCCATTCAGACAATATTCCTTTGTAGAATACCATAATTGATTTATTTTGCATTATTTAAATAAGCAAATAATGTTAGATTTAACAAAAAAATTAATAATCCTCATTGAATCTTTCCGTTCTTCTCATTGTACGTAGCCACAAAGTGTGACTAGTAAAGCTGTTTTCATTTTCATCCTGGGCCTCAATAAACTGAGAGGCGACTGCAATTTTTGGACCCCATCGAACATTATTCTGAATATTTTACAGAAGTTGGAGAAAAGTGAGTAGATTACGAATCCACTGGTCTGCCGTGGCAAAAATGACTGCAGCTGATCAAAAATCGACTCTTAATAAGTTGAACTAAATCCGATTGCCGAATGCGCCATAACTTGACAAATAATGAGCATTTATCTTTATTTAGTAACCCTCACTTTTTAATTTTCAATTAAGAAGGTTGTAGACGATTCGGATGCGCGACTATGGCTTACTTGCATCTTTCACAAATGAGCCAAATTGGCAATAAACATTACGTCACTGATGACGTAACTGTTGTCGCCAATTCAGCTTACTTTTAAAAGATAAAAGTTTTCCGAGCCAGAGATCAGAAATCGTTTGCGCTTTTTCTCATTGAAAATCGAAATGAAGTGGGTTGCCAGACGAAAAAGTTTGTTCTTTTTTTGGCAAGTTATAATATATTTGGCAATCAGATTTTAGTTCAACTCATTCCAAGTCGATTTTTGTTCAGTTTCGGCCAATTTTGCCACGGCAGACTAGTGTATTCGTAATCTACTCCCTTTTCTCCAATTTCTATAAAAAATTCAGATTGGTGTTCGATGGGGTCCAAAAATTGCAGTCGCCTCTCGGACTATAAGCCCAAGGGTATATATTGTTTTCAATTGCTCAAAAGTATGATCCCGTGTCCGTTCCTACTTAAATGTTTGGGCACGAGCAGTAAAGGCATTGTGCCTGCTCCATCTGTTTGTATAAAAAGAGATGTATGCTGACGTTGTTCAGTTGTATTGATATATCGATATTTTATAAGACTCAAATAATAATAAAAAAAAACTTTGTAATGCGCTTGGACTTAAGTCCGAATGTAAACTGTACATCATTCTTGCCTGATTATTTCTTTAATTGAACTGACATCACTGCATACTGGTTTCTTAACTTTTTATCTTTTTTATACATATTTTTTTAAAACTTTTTTATCTTTTATATAAATATATTTTTTTTTAAACTTTAAGGGGACCGGGAGGGAAAAAAAATTAAAAAGTTACCAACCAAAATGTATGAAATTTTGTGGGTAACTTAATGACTTGATAATAATTGTAAATTTTAAATTTCAAAAATTAATTTAAATTATTTCTCATTTTAGAACATTTCAACTTCAAAATTTTAAATTTAAAAAAAAAAAATGCTCCTTGCGTTTCAATTTTTCAGTAAATTGTTTAATTTTTTTTTGTAGAGGCTATTTTAATATATATTAAAATAACTGTGCATGGATTCTTTCATCAATTAAAAGTAAAAATTGTTGCTACCTGGAGAATTTTTTGATTTTTTCATGACATTTTAATACTAAAATTGAAGTAAAGTAATAAAAAACAATCTGATTTTAAAATCCATGCCCAATTATATTCAAAATAGTAGCAGGAATACTTTAAGAGAAAAATGCAAATAAAAAAAAAATAATTATCATAAACAAGGGAGAATTTTTGTTGATATTAGCTTCATGGAAAAAGTCCAGCACCATAAAAAATACTTTCTGACTTTTGTATGTATTTAAAGATAAAAGTTCAGGCTATAACTTCGGACAAAAAAAATTCGATATTTTTGAATTATTTTGCCTCCCTGGTCCCCTCAAACCGTTTACCTATTTTGTGAATTTGTCTCAATATATTTCACCAAACCTATAAAGAGGAGTTAGTAAAATATCTGTTATTCAAATAATTAGAACCGAAATTCTGAATATTAATATACTTTTTAATTGTGAAGGTTGGCCTTGTACAAAGTTATGGACCTGGCAGAGCCTTTGTACTACAGCCTTAGAAACCTCGCACTCTACAAACTAGATAGCTAAGAAACTAACTTAATTTGCTGCATATGAGAAGAAGGTTTATTTGATACTCCTATAAACAATAAACATATTAACAACCAATTTTTCCTCGCGCGTCCATTCAAAAAGTTAGTCGTTACCCGAGACAATCCTCATTTTGACTTGGCGATGAGCTTTGCAAGAAAGCCAATTTTGGGGAGGAAACTTTTTGGGAGGAAAAATGCAAAAAAAAAGCTTTTGAGAAGAACATTCATTTATAATTATAACACCTGCTAATATTAACAATACACATATTAGCAACCAATTGTGACTCGCGCGTCCATTCAAAAAGTTCCGTCGTTACCTGAAACAATCCTTATTTAGGGTTGGCGACACAAGAAAGCCAATTTTTGGGGAAACTTTTTGGATCAATGCAAAAAAAAAAGCCAACAGAAATCCCTGGAAGTTTTGCTACGTCCAAACCTTCCGAAGAAGGCACAATACCTTAATTAAAGATGCAGGGGAGACCTTTTAGCGTAATGAAGGCGACGGGGTCCAATTATAAAAGTTCAACGGCACGGCGACTCAATTTGTCCGTCCGCTAATTGCGTGCCACGAAAAGTTCTTCGCTTGCATTGTTAGTTCCACTTTGGAGCAGATGCTTATTATTAACACTTCGCACCCCATCCCCCCCCCCCCTCTTTCCTACCTACCTTCGGAAGGGGTTTGTCTTAAAATTATTTCCCCGGGACATTTTTATGTCTTTTGTTGTCCCGGATTTGTCGTCCTATTGGAACTCCCTCCTTTTTGGAAGACTCGCCGATATAGTTACACATTGTATAACAGTGTGAGGTGGTTTATACTGATTTTCTTCATTAAATATAAAAGTTGCTTCCCCTGCACCTGTAACATATGTTGATAAAAGCATGGATGGGTATCAGTGTGGCAATAGCAGATGGTTTCCTCTTCGGAACAGATGTTTATTAGTAATTGATTCGTTGGAATAGATTCGTCAGAGTACAACAGAAATGATACAGGGGATTTCGAGTTTAGATTATGGCGCCATATTGAGTAATCTAAATATTTATTACCGGTAATTAATGAAAATGTGTCATTCTATATAATACCTAGACATTTTACATAATACCCGACGTTTTTAGGCAAAATATTGTTACCTTGGACCTTGAGCTCAAGGGTATTGTTTTCAAAGGACAATTCCCGCATTTTTTTTAAAAAACGAATGAAATTGGTACATATTTATGAAAAATTTCTTTCTGATTCCAAATATTAAAACGAAAGTTCTTTAAAGTTAAGTTATTTAAATATTAAGAAAAGAAAATGCCCCAAAACCCAGCCAAAACCAGTCCGATCAAAACAATCAACAAAATTCGTGACATAAAGAGATCCCTTCGTTTATGTGGTTATCGTGAGGTTTCTGCCAAATAGTTATCGTTGAAAAAGTTGGCGTCGGTAGACCATTGCCACATTCCGTGCAGGTTGGCGTGATTTGCGAGAAACTTGCAAATCTGGTTTCCGCTGCTGCATTTCAAGCCAAGATGTTTGAGATCTCTTTACGTCACTTCAACGCCAACAAAATGAGTCGTTTTCTCGCCAACCTCTAACAAGGTAATTTTGATCGCAAATTAAAATAAAGAAAAGGCGCATTGAGCAGAAATTTTTATGTTTATGACTTTTTCGAAACATTTAGAATTGAATAAAAAAAATAATAAAAAAAATGCGGGAATTTAGTACAGGAAAAATACGATATTTGAAAAACAAAATTCGTTCATTCTTGAAACTTCGGCCATAACATCTTTTTGGCAGTAGAATACAAGATCCGATGAGTCCCCAAAATTTAAAGGGGTGGAGCACTGTTTTTGAGGGGGGGGGGGGTAATTGTCTCCAAAGTTAAACTTTTCGATATTGGTCGAGTAAGGTATCATTTTTTATGAAATTTTTGTTCTGAATTGAATGAAATAACTTTCAGATAGATCGGAACTCTAATTTTTAAGATATAATGGGTTTTATGGGTGCAATATTCGAAAATCCACATAGAAATACCGACATAAATTTCATTGTACAAAAGGGCTTTAATTTACCAATTATTATTAATTTTTATCATCTTACATAAACTATCAACATCAGAGTCAGTTTATGAGTTTATTTCATTATGGATGCAAAACTGTCCAATATCGTCAAAGTCATCCATTTTAGAATTACTGCTGGTCATTCCTTTACTGTTTTTGCAGAAAGCAGAACAACGCACGCCACTTTTAACGCAACCGCACTGTTGGGTTGAACAATATCCTTTACATGTACAAAAAATCAGTTTATGTATTGCATCAGTGGCAGGTTATAAAGTTGTTTATTTAGGGTATAGTTTACTCTCCCTAAGAATCTAATCCCATCTTCTGGAAGTAGTTGATAGCTGGGCCATTTCTGTATTTGGTAGTACACTCGATATGAGTGCTGAGCTCCTCTTGCGGAAGTGGAGGTTAAGGATTCCCATCTCGCTGTCTTCTTCTGAAGTGATCTCTGGAAAAACTGTGGCGAAATTGGTCATGGTTACGATTCTTTGCTCCATACAAAAAAAATGAAAAACGCTCTCCAGCATCTTTCCCGGTAGGCATTCAGTTTGGAGAATATTTTAATACAGTCCATTAATATGCTATTAGTTTGAAACAACTTCAAAACTTTTTTTCTCTTTTCTATGGATTGCACTTGTAGTATCGCATCCACCGATGTCGCATCCATGAGCAAGAAGAATGTAGTTTTCAACATTTGGATGTTGCGGCTGTAAGTTTTTTGAGTGATAAATTTGTATCCTGACACGTCTTATTTTCGGATTCAATAGCAATCTAAGTTTCTCCTTTGTGGCAAGTGCAATCTTTATGATTAAGATGTACACTGGGTGCCTTGGGATTAAACCTTGGGTAGACTAGGTAGAGTAGACTTGGACGATAGTAGGCTGAAGTTTGGCAGATTTCTCTAAGGCTGTTCGAAGAATAAGAATATCTGCATAATCAACATCCTGTTTCACATCAATATTGTTGCTTTGAAGAACAAGTGTGAGCATCTTGATTAACTGTTTTTAATTCTGTGAATTTGATAAAAACAGTAACATCAGTGTCATTGGAGCATTGTTGATTACTTTTTCATTTATTCGGATCAAGGGATTTACTGTAGCAAGAGATCACACATTATCGCTTCTTTTGATTTTTACGTCTACCAATTTTTTCCTAACGAATTGTGAAATAATCTTCTGACCAATACCTTTTGAAAAATGACAGTTAATCAAGTCTATACTAGTGATGACTATCCCAAGAGATACTACAACTGTAGCTGAATTAGAAAAAGGATTATTTAATTTTGATCGTTTCTGTAATTTTGAAATATAATTGTTGCCTCTCTTTACACAAGTTTCCCAAACATCTACATGTTGTAAAAAAATGTGGTGTCTATAAAATCTTCAAGTGCTCAAGTAATGTGTGATATTGCCGTGTTCCTTAAAACATGTGAGCTCAAGACATCCTCAGTGAACCCTCTTTGAACAATAATTCCCACAACTTTGAACTCTCGATTAACAAGTTGATCAATTACCATATCAGGAGAAATATCACTGAAAAATGTGTTGGTTCTCCCGATAGTGAAATATCCCTTTGTAAACTTATGATAATCAGACTGAAGCATATATTTTTGCAACTGAGTAGATATTTGCTGCAAATAAATAAGGCATGCTTTTGAATAGTAAATGCATGTCCTTGCAATAAAATATGGAACTATATGTTTAACAGTCATCAAATAAGTCTCCCAAGCACCAGTCCTTTCTGCTAGTATGAATTTTCTTACCAGTGTTGCCATTTCAAGGTACTGGATCCACAACTTAACTGTGGAACTTCTCTGCTTGATACATTCCAAGACTTTCCACACTTTTCTTGTTAGATTTATAATGTTAGAATCTGATGAAATTGTTTCTCTTGTTATGATAGAGTTTTTGAAATACCCTATCGCTCATTTCGATGCCTGTCCACTCTTCGTCCATTTGTATATGTCCTTCAGATGTAAATTATACTGAGCTACAGCCAACAAAATGTGTGCTCTGACAGCATGAGAACAAGCGCTCCCTGAAAGTATATGTTTCGTAGTATTTTCTGAATACACAACATACAACAACTCTTGCAGTCCAGTATCCACCATTATGTATCCGAATGAACCAAGGAAGGGCATTAGTAAATGAAATCCTCCTATTCTCACCACAACTTTCTACAGTAGTGATTCTGGTGGGACTGATAGGGTTAATGCCAATTAATAGGCTTATCCAATACCTTCATATATTAAGGCAAGTCAAAAGTTACAAAAATAATTTTCAAACCAGGAAGTTGTTCAGCATCAATTGCCATCACTAAAGCTGTATATACAGTTTCAAGATTTGAAGGAGGTGCCGTAGTAAAAGGTAAAGTGATAATGCTAGATTTATCACTGTATTGATTTCCTATAATTGTTTCAGAAAACCACTACCAACCAGGAATATTTTAATATTTCCACCATTTGTGATTATGTATAAGGGAAAGGAGTGTAATAATTTACTTTGATTAGGAAAAGCTTATTTAAGACGATAAATGAGAACTCATGGACATCAGACAGCATTTAAAAGGCTATTTGTTTGACGAGAACAATTCCCTTATTTTCAGACATTGTTGATACGTTTGTGTAGTAATTCGTGCATTTTGGAATCCAAAATTGAATGAGCAGGTGTCATACATTGTATGCCATAATTGATCAGAAAAGTTTCCTTTAAAAAACTACCAATCGAGAAACTTGCTTTAGTTTTTGCTCAAAAAAAATTTCTTCAATGCATTTTGCTTAATCAATTTAATGATTTTCAAATATTTGACCCACAAAACCTATTTCATCTTAAAAAGAAGAGTTCCAATTTATCTGAAAGTTATTTCATTCGATTCAGCACAAAAAATGCTTAAAAAATGATACCTTACTCGACCAATATTGAAAAGTTTGATTTTGGGTGGATTTACCCCCCCCCCCCCTCTAAAAAGTGTTCCACCCCTTTAAATTTTGGGGACTCATCGGATCTTGTATTCTACTACCAAAAAGATGTTATGACCAAAGTTTCAAGAATGAACGAATTTTGTTTTTCAACTGTCCATTTTTGGGCTATTTTTCCTGTACTAATTGTCCATTGGGCAAAGTGTGATAACTGTGGATGGACCCGAGTTAATGTTTGGGCATGCACAGGGAAAGCATTATGTGCGCATATGCGTGCTCCACCTGCTTGTATAAAAAGAGATATATGCTGATATTGTTCAGTTGTATTGATATATCGATATTTTATAAAACTAAAAAAAACCTACTTTGCAGTGCAGTGGGCTTGGTCTTAAGGCCCAAATGTAAACTGTGCATCGACTCTAAGCTGATTTTTTTTTTAAATGTTATGTCTATATGACTGTTTAAATAAATATTTTAAATTATTTAATTATATTTCTTTTATAAACGCTTAAGTATCATTTCTTATATAGGGGAGACTTGTGTACCTAAGGCCATCATGTACCTAGGGCCACTCCACTTTTTATTGAGTAATGTTTTGTTCTAAGTTTTTTTATTCACTTGGTTAAGTAGCAACACCCAATTGCTCTTTTGGCAGTAATTTTGAAATTTTAGAGGAGAAATCTGTGGCAAGTTATAAGTGGAAAACGTTTTTATATGGTCTGCAGTAACATTTTGCAGCTCATGTCTGTTATTGTTTTACAAAGTTAAGTTGAATACTTTTCTTTGAGTTCTAGAAAAATATATTTTGTTTGTAAGATTAAGCACTAAATGAGATGTTTAAATAAGTCCTTTCTCCATGTGCATTTTTAGTAGAAGACATTTTTATAAAAAATTACCAAGTAGTATACCTAGGGCTATATAATTGCTTATTGTGTTCAAATTGCCAAAACCAAAATCTGTTGGTGCTTCAGAGCGATAATGTATGCAGCTCATTTTTTCGGAATCAGTTTTTCAAGTTATGAAAACACTTGTAATTCACTGATAATATGACACATTGTAATTTATTGCAGTTATTATATGATAAACCAATGACTGATAATTACTTAATATTGTTTCTTTTATAAAATTCAATTAGGTATGTTTGTTTTCTATTAATTTCGGACTGAAACCTCACTTAAAGAGAGTGGCCTTAGGTGCATCAGCTACTGAACCTAGGTACAAAGAGGTCTTGTACCTAGGGCCATTTGTGAAATTTCTTTAAAAACCTTCTATTTGACAGAATCTATTATTTTAAGTATTTACATTAATCATAATGGAAAGTAATTACTACAACGGTGTATGCATATCAGTTTCACATTTTAAAAATGCTCAGTGGCTCATTTTTTGTGCATTGAAAAAAAGGCGGCCCTAAGTACACAGATTCCCCTTATTTTACCTAGGCATTGTATATAATATCCAGGCATTCGATAGAAAACGTAGGCATTTTGCATAATGCCCGGTGTTTTTTCTGTAAAGTATTATTATATACTTTACCTAGGTATTGTATATAATACCGTGGCATTCTATTTAATGACAAATGCTCTTCATACGAACTATAAAAAAAGAGTCAAGATAAGTTTTTTTTTTTTAAAAAAGACGTTCATCCTTGAAAATACATATGTTATATCGAAAAAATAATGAAAGACATCCATTAAATAACTTTTATTTAAATACGTAAACAAAATTAAATATGTAGAATTTTTTTTTATGCCTTTCTTATTAAAACAAAATAAATTACTAACTTACTTATTGCACCAAGTTCATAATTTACTAATTTTCAATTTCACTTAATTTTTGTTTCTTATCAAAAGTAAAACAGGGTCATTAAATGAACTTCTCCAAAAATTGATGGTCGTATTTCAAACTTTGGTGGTTTGTCATTTGACATTCTATAGAATGCCTAGGCAATGTGTGAAATGTTTGATCGTTTCATACTTTGCTAACTAGTTTTCGGCATTGCAAAAAATGATTAGACATTGTATTAAAAGCCGGATTTAATATACAAAATATGCATTAAAAGAAGTAAATTCTAAGACAATCTAATTAAGTTTGAATTTTACGTTATATAATTGTTGTACTAAAAGCCTCGAACCCAAACATGCCATTTTGTAATGCTTGTTT
This sequence comes from Linyphia triangularis, assembly GCA_963978545.1. Classification (NCBI taxonomy): domain Eukaryota; kingdom Metazoa; phylum Arthropoda; class Arachnida; order Araneae; family Linyphiidae; genus Linyphia; species Linyphia triangularis. The sequence continues at coordinate 8,758,252 of OZ021726.1, forward strand.
AATTTTTTGAATTTAAAATCCTAAAGCTAATGCTCATAAGTTCTTAAAACTGTACATGTTAAGCAAATCTTTCACAGTCTCAGAGTTCAAAAGGTTTTAAACGTTCCAAACGTCTAATATCCAAATATCCTACTTCTCATAACGCTGAAAACTTGTACACTCTGTCTCATAGCTTTTTATAGTAAAACTATTGTAAACTACCACGATTTCGACTAAAAACTCTTTAAACTTTGGAAAGAGGGATATGTTATTATTATTATTATTATTATTATTTTTTTTTTTAAATTTGGGATATTCTCTCATGAATGAATCCTTAAATTGCGATTATCAACTTGCCTAAATAGCGATTTTCTCTTTTCTATAGAGCTGCCATCTACAGTATACTGTTGGAAGTTTGCAACATGTTTGGACTATTTCTGATATTTTTAACTTCAGGTTTATTTAATATATAAATTTGACAAAACATCCATTAGTGAAATGAACGGTTTTTCTCTAGTTAAACGCGAAGAAAAGAAAATAAAAAATAAAGCTCCATACGATCTCATAAATGACTCCAAGTCTGTTTATTCATTCTTCCCAGTTGGCAAATCATCCACTGCAGCAGATTGGCGGACTAATCATGGAAAGGAGAAAAACGGAGTGAAATGATGGGGCTGGTTTTGACGAAGCTTGATCTCTTACGGAGGATGGTAAAGATTTGGACAAATGTCTTTCTTCCGCTTAGAGCGGATTACGCCACTCGATTCACTGACACTTGTTGACAACCCTTGTTAGCTGATGCGCATTCCCTGATTGTGTTAGTCCAAATGCAGAAAACAACTAGGAGAGGCTTCGAAAAGAACTACCGCCGAATTGAACTGCCTCCAACTGAATTTCCTCGAATTGAACTCCGCCGAAACTGAGCTATAGCGCTTGAGGTGAATTCCTAGAGCTATGGGTTTGTGGCAGCTAAATCTGAGGAAGGCTAATTAACCCACTTGCCGTCATACAATCAAGCTGGAACTTGGTAGATAGGTTCGTTGTCGATGAAAATGCACTCTATTAAGTTTTGGAAACTGTCATTAAAAGGACACTTTTTGGTAAGTTTCTATAATCGCAATGTAGAACCACTTGTCTGCATCCAATCGAGCTAAAACTTGGCTGATACGAGTCGTTGTTGATGATTGTATTCTGTCAAATTTTACTGGGACCAAAAAAAAGATATGTATTAAAAGTATTTTTTTTATAGGTGATTATAAAAAATATTTTATGCAACACGTGGGAAAATACTTTATCAAATTCGGTAAATTATTAGCGTTTTGCCTCGTTTGAAAAACGATTACTTTCCCAACTAGTTGCATAAATAACTATTTTATAACAACGTGCAAAAAATTAAACTTTTTTTTTTTTTTATCATTTTGAATAAAAAAATAGTGGAAAAGTAACTTTCTCTACCTAATGTGAAAAATACTTTCTTTCATGCCTCGTGCTCAAATATCGTATAGTCTTGGCATTGCAATAACATACTTTCAGAAGAAATTCATTAACTCGAGTTGTTAACATTAATAAATATATATATTAAAAATATTTTGTGCACGTGATTACAAAAAGTATTGTATGCAACACGTGAAAGAATACTTTTTCAAACTCGGTGCTATCGCAATCGTCAGTTAAGCGTTTTACCTCGTTTGAAAAAATATTACTTTCTCCACTAGTTGCATAAGTACCTATTTTACAACCGTGTTTCTCTTTCACGTGAAACTAAAAAGGAGACAAAATTCAATCGCCATATCGAATGTCAACATTTAATTGTCGGTCATTGCTCCCGATACCGCTTACCTTAAGTACACTCTTTAAAAAAAAAAAGAAATCCAGTTCAAACAGTTCATCTTCAGATGTAATAACTATGAACCTTCAAGCATGATAATTATTCACAAGTAGATAATTAATTATTAAACGAAAACGGAATACTTGTCTAGAGAAAGAAAAAAAAAAAAGAAGGAAATTCCTCCGAACTTGGAAATTAATGAGACGCAGCAAAAAATGGTGACAAATATCCAACGGGACATAAAATGCACTCTTAAAAAGTCGTTATTGAAGCTCGACATCTAAACAACTTGAGAATATTATAAACAATTCTTGAGGTGGATGGAAGTATTAAGTTCTTTAGAGACAAGGGTCTGCACTTAAGCTAATAAAGATGTTTTTGTTTTTAAGTGTGAGAACTCGCAAGTGTTTGTTTAGATGGAATGATAAGAGAATTATTTAAGTTTTTTTAGCGGTAAGTATCCACTCATCGCAAATTGGTTTTTAAGTAAAGGCTGGAGCAGGTACATATTTTGAATTACCAGTTGGTTTTTCTCGTTTAAAATAATATAAACTATAAAAACAGAGTTTTAAAAAAATCTTTTATATGCAATGTCCATAGACTTATTATTATCAATAGACTGCGCGTTCCAACTTCAATCATACAACGAGAATGAAACCAAAATGAATCACAAAATTCGTCTATCAGTCACGTGGTTTTTAATTTGGCTACGTCGTAAAATTAATCCTTTATCTAATAATCTTATTATCCTTTATCGTCTGAGTGAGCAGAAACCCGCCAAATCTGCAACTCCCTGCTCCCAAAAAGCCGCCAAATCTGCAACCCTGCTCCCAAAAAGTCCCTACTCATGTGATTCATTTTGGTTTCATTCTCGTTGTATAATTGATGTGGGAACGCGCAGTCTATTGATAATAATAAGTCTATGGCAATGTCACTTTTTAATTTCAATTACCCATATGTACACATAGGGTAATGAAAGTATAGTATTAGGTGGAAAAAAAAAATTCATTTTTTTTTTTTTTTTTTTTTTGCTTTTTTGCATTTCTCTACTTATTGGAACCATCGATATAGATAAACAACTGGATAAACTGCTTAACACTGGAAAAATGAAGCCGTTGCCAGATGCAATTGGTGGGATAAAAAATGCGGATTGCAGAGGATTGAAAATAAAATTTTGGGTTGTACACAGCAGAAACGTCAATAGTAGACCTTAATTAGTAATAATGTGCAAAAAAATATATACTCTAACACTTTAGAAGGTTTTTTGCATTCCCATCCAACTATAAAAGTGAACTGTGAAAGTTGTGATTTTTTAATCGTCCCACCAGCTTCGCAATCCCCGGCGCGTTTTTCTCTTTGCATTGACAATGGAGCAGTCTATCTATTTGTTTATCTATATCGATGATTGGAACATCTTGATTTCAAAAAAGTGATCTACAAAAAATGTATATCTGTGTGTACGTGTATATGTAGTCAGCATAAATCCCGAACAAATTGACCTACAATGTTCAAATTTGGTGTGCTGGTTGGTAGACCCATACAAAAATTATCACAAAAAGTATAGCCAAACTGGCCATTTTTTTCCTAAATAAATGATAAAAAATAAAAACTGTAAATGGCACAAATTGACTACAATATTATAGTGTAATTAAAAGTTGTGCGATGTTCCACACACCTAGTTATTCATTAACAGTGTCGATCAAAAACATTTCTATCAGCAAAATGAGCGGTAAACAACGTTTCAAAATTTATTTATTAAAAATGAGCGTAAATTTTTGCTCTAACATCCAAATATCATTTATTTATTCCGATTAAAGTAATTTTATTATTTATTCATTAAAAAAAATTTGGCAACAGGAAAGAGTTTCAACAATGGTCGGTTAAATGCTAGCCAAAGCGCGATTGGATGACGACAAGTTGGTTTATTAGTATTCCGTAAAAACTGCCTTTTAGTGACACTTTGCACCTCCAAAATTTGATAGAATGCATTGTCATCGACATCGAACCTATTTGCCAGGTTTCAGAGCGATTGGATAACGGCAAGGGGGTTAATTAGGCGTCCGCAGATTTGCCTCTACAAAATCGAAATTAATATAAAGGATTTAAAGAAACGATGGATAGCAAACTGGTCTTTAGTTTGACATTTATAACTGCAAGGGCTTTTAGGAGCAATTAACAACTACTATAGGATTTAATTATGCAACATACCACCAAGTTGCACAAATTTAATTCTTGGCGTCATTTCTTTTCGTACCGGATAGGTAGCATTTCTCTAAAAACGCTTCTGCAATTTTTTCAAGGGAAATTTACATGTAAGTTATTGGTGGCGATGTTTTGGAAGTGTGTTTTTTCTCCGGCATTTAGGAAACGACGTCAGAAATTATTGGTGCTTGTGGAACGTGTTTCAAAATTACTTTTTTCTGATTCCCAAATATAGAATACGATCCTATGTCCCATGGTAAATATTGTCCGTTAATTGTACTGTACGACCATGTTATATGTATGTTAAGTATACGTATTTTAATAGGTATGTATGCGTATGTCAAGCACATATGTTGAACTATGTATGCATAAATATATATTGTACTCATAAATATATCTATCCCCAATATATATTGTATGCATAAATATATAAATTCCATAGGCTCTTTTTATAGTGTATAAAAGCCTTTGATAGTGTGAAAGGCTCAATCCGACTTTTGGTGATATGTTCCATAGATTTGGTTGAATCCTGCCAGTTTAAACCAACTTAAACTAGTTATAATGCTAGTTAAACCACTCTCTCTCCCACTCTCTCCCTCTCTCTCACTCACTCTCAAACTCTCTCACACTCTCTCACTCACTCTCAAACTCTCTCACACTCTCTCACTCACTCACTCTCTCTCACTCTCAAACTCTCTCACACTCTCTCTCTCTTTCGCTCTCACCTCGTCTCTAAGAATAATAAATTCTTGAGTTACCATGACTACCGACTGTTTTTTGCCTCAGGCACACTTGCGCTGTAAGACAATGTAAGTCATCTGCACTTATATGCCATTGTATATATGTTTTGTATATGTATTGTACTCTGTATGTTAAACATAAGTAATGTACAATGTATGTATTTAATATAAAAGTATTGTAATATCACTCATTTTATCTTGCCAATGCACTTCACCTGCCCCTGTGCATTTTTTTTTTCCCCCTCTTTTTTTTTATTGTTGCTATGGAGTTGGTATGTTTTAAAAATCATGCACCAATTTTAAATTTTTTTAAACATTTTACTTTTTTAACATTTTTGTGAACATTTACACAGAATAAAAATAAGCAATTTCGAGAATAATTCGAATTAAAATGTTGTAATATTGCTACCCACTCCCGACGAATGAGCAAGTGGAAAGAAAAAGGAAGATGCAGACAATTTTTGGCACTGGGAAAGAAGGCTATCCCCTGCCAAGAACGAAAGGAGGTGTGTCAGTTGGCGGAGGGGGATAGTGTGCGAACAACAATCAAGTACCCAACGACCAAAAAGAAAAGGCATGAGTTACAAGGCGTGTAAGAATGATTAAGATAAGGTTTGTCAGCCGGAAGAAGCAAGGCATCTGAAAACCCAGATGAAGATCGCACAAGTGGAGTTTATAAATCTTAGTTTTTTTTTTTTTAATGTAAAAAATAAAAACAAATAAAAGATGAAGATTAACTGGAGTTATCTGAGAATGCTCTATGTTAGCTTTAGTAAAACTGGAATTAATTTTTTTAAATGCAAAAATAAATTATGTCCACATTTTTAGTACTGATATTTTGCAATATTCACTCGCAACACATAGGGACCTTTTTTTAGAAGACATTTGCTTCTGCTCTTTATTTTATCTAAAAAATGCATGTATTGTGAGAAATAATTTTTCAACATTCGTAAACGTAAATTGTATTGCACTGTTAAAATGTTAACAAGCAATTTACAAAAATGAAGCTTACGTATAATAATTAGCAAATCTACATATAAAGCAAAATATCACTTTGAATTGAACTCTAACGTAGAAATATCAATGAAAACGGATTGAGTAGTAAACTTAAACTAATTATTAATGGAACATTAGTTTAAATTGAATCGTCTAATTATAAAAGCCAAAGTACTCACTAATTGACTCATAACTAATTCTTCCCACTTCCCATATAGCCGCATTTCTAAAATGCAATACTAATGTCAACATGAATAAAAAGAGAGAAACAAGTTTTTACAATCTCAATTATCTAAATTTAATGGGTCAAAAAGGTGTCAAACGTTCCAAACGTGGAATACCACATTGTCCCACTTCCCTTGTAGGCACAACTCTGAAATTTGGTACAAATACCAAAAAGGGTTGTACAGAAAAAAGTAAGATATTCCGACCTTGATAAAAAAAAATAATTCAAGAGTCGAAAGTTAATACTGTGTAAAATCCCACTATCTCACTTCCTTTATAGCCGCAACTCTGAATTTTCTCACAAATACCAATACCAATACAAAAAAACAAGGTACTCCGACCTTGATAAAACAACAATCAGGGTCGAAAGTTCCAACAGTGGAATATCCCTCTGTCTCACTTCCCTTATAGCCGCAACTCCGAATTTTCTCACAAATACCAATAAGGGCAGCACACAAAAAAACAAGGTACTCCGACCTTGATAAAACAACAATCAGGGTCGAAAGTTCCAACAGTGGAATATCCCTCTGTCTCACTTCCCTTATAGCCGCAACTCTGAATTTTCTCACAAATACCAATAAGGGCAGCACACAAAAAAACAAGGTACTCCGACCTTGATAAAACAACAATCAGGGTCGAAAGTTCCAACAGTGGAATATCCCTCTGTCTCACTTCCCTTATAGCCGCAACTCCGAATTTTCTCACAAATACCAATAAGGGCAGCACAAAAAAAACAAGGTAATCCGATCTTGATAAAAGCAACTTTCAAGGGTCGAAAGTTCATACTGTGGAATATCCCATTGTCCCACTTCCCTTGTAATCACAACTCTGGAATTAGGTGCAAAAGCAGCACACAAAAAATTAAGGTATTCCGTTGAAACAACTATCAAGGGTCGAAAGCTCCAACTCTGGAATATCCCACTGTCCCACTTCCCTTGTAATCACAACTCTGGAATTAGGTGCAAAGGCAGCACAAAAAAAAATTAAGATATTCCGATGAACCAACTATCAAGGGTCTAAAGCTCCAACTCTGGAATATTCCATTGCCCCACTTCCCTTGTAGTCGCAACTCTGGAATTAGGTACAAATACCAAAAAGGGCAGCACAGGAAAAATTAATTTTCCCCGATTCTAATAAAATAACTATCAAAGGTCGAAAGCTCCAACTCTGGAATATCCCATTGTCCCACTTCTCTTGTAGTCACAACTCTGGAATTAGGTGCAAAGGCAGCACACAAAAAATTAAGGTAATTCCGATGAACCAACTATCAAGGGTCGAAAATTACAACTGTGAAATATCCCATTGTCCCACTTCCCTTGTAGTCGCAACTCTGGAATTAGGTACAAATACCAAAAAGGGCAGCACAGGAAAAATTAATTTTCCCCGATTCTAATAAAACAACTTTCAAGGGTCGAAAGCTCCAACTCTGGAATATCCCATTGTCCCACTTCCCTTGTAATCACAACTCTAGAATTAGGTGCAAAGGCAACACAAAAAAATTAAGGTAATTCCGATGAACCAACTATCAAGGGTCGAAAATTACAACTGTGAAATATCCCATTGTCCCACTTCCCTTGTAGTCGCAACTCTGGAATTAGGTACAAATGCCAACAAGGGCAGCACCGAAAAAACAATTTCCCCCGATCTTGATAAAAACAACTTTCAAGGGTCAAAAGTTACAACTGTGGAATATCTAAATTTACTTCAAATCCATGAGGCTGAAAATCGGTACAAATGATTAGTTCCAAATATAGACGTTCCACATAAACATATAGTATACAAATCTATAGAAGTACAACATAAAAAAAAACTCTGTACAGTTTCTTATTAGTAATTACTCAACCACTAATAAGTAGAATGCCATTTGATAACTGAAACGCCTTTTAATTCCAAATAATAAAATTTCGTAGCGAAGCACGAGAGCTAGGATAGTTCTTATGAACTATACTAAACTTCAACTTAACTTGACATCACTAGACGGTTGTTCGTCACAGTGCTCATAGGCATTTAATCCATTTTGGCGGCATGAAAGCATAATGCTCGCCAAACCACAACCCTGTAGAGAACAAAAGGCTCTAAGGTAGGGTGAGAATTATGTCTTCACTCCGCTAAAATGGATTAATTGCCTATGAGCACGTGAAGATCTATCGTCTAGTGATGTCAAGTTAAGTTGGAGTTTAGTATAGTATTTTGGATTCTGTTAGTTTGCGTGAAGTGTGTGGCTTTCGAAAATGAAATTTCTCGTTTAAATATAGTTCCATACGACGATATTTCAGCAACCCATTTATTTGAAAGTGAGAACACCTTGTCACCATAATATTTTCCCGCCTTGGTATGGATGCGGGGGTGGATTTTGACAGGGTAGGACACCCTTCGAAAATGGGCTGATGAAAGAGAAAATCAACAATGACATTTTAAGGTAACGAAGTAGGGGACTTATTTGCCTAAATTTGTCTGTGAACATAGCAGTAAGGAACATTTTCAAATTAAATATTTTTTTTTTTTTATCCAGTCAACTAGGAAAAGTAGCTACTGTGATAAGTTTTATATTAATAAGATGGTATTTCATTAAATTATACAATAAATCTTTTCAATGAAGAAAAATGAATAATAAAGTAATAAACATGAATATTTTTATGTAATTTCTAATCTGGTTGGCAGGTCAATGTTTAAAAATACATATGAATTCAACATATTGGCGACATTTTTATTTATAAAATACACCAAACTGGTAGAGATTAGTTCATTGTTCCTATTTATAATTAGTAGTACAATATTTTATTTCAATTTTTGTGAAATGCTTTTTAACCCACCATTTTTTACAATTTATTTCTACCAATCAAACCAGAATTTTATTTTTTGTGTAAAATAGTTGAAGATTATCAAAATTTGGTACTTGGATATGGGTATAATGTGCTCATTTATAAGTACATTGGAAACCTATCATTGATTCGAACACTTTTTTTTTTTTAAAAGAACTTCACTTACTTATTTTTTTTAAAAATAAATAGTCTTATCAATGCACCGAACGCCAGGTTTTAACTTCAAGACCTTCCAATCCATAGCTTGTCGTTTCAACTTATCCACACTATCAGAAAAAATATCAATATTCCTTAAAATAGTAAATAAATATTATTTTTCGAATTTAAAGAGAAAATTGTTTTACAGGCATTACTCTTTACGTATATACATTTGGAGAAAAAATATTCCATTAAATTTAAACAAAAAACCTTCGCGTTACGAAATGACTGCGTAAAATATTTTAGAACTAGATAAGTAAGTTTATGATAACACTTTTATCGATGTTAATAATAATATTAGAAATCAAATGATATGCGATGTTTCGTTTTTAAGTTAGGCGAATATTTGAATTTTAAGTACTAATATGACAAGCATGCGTATTTAAAATTGTTTAGAGGTTGCTTTCATTTCTGAGTAGACCTTTAGTTTTGCTCCTTGAATGAACATCCATTAGAATTAGAGGTCGGAAATATCGATCAAAATAAATATCAATACTATATCGTTGCATAGAAAAAAATACCGATGTATCGATACATGATTTTTTTTTTATTTATTTATTTATTTATTTATTTATTTATTTATTTATTTATTTATTTATTTATTTATTTATTTATTTATTTATTTATTTATTTATTTATTTATTTATTTATTTATTTATTCATTCATTCATTCATTTATTTATTTATTATTTGATTTTCAATTTTCCGAGAAACGAAGTTTTTCGAGGCAAATTTCTACTTTTCATAAATTCATGCCAAAATTGTTTTAATAAATAAAATTATAAAAATTGTTTTAATGAATAAATTATATTATCAATCAGAATAAATAAAATACATTTGGATGTTAATGCATAAATTCACAATTATTTTTAAAGAAAAAATTTTGAAAAGTAGTTTACCGCAAATTTTCTGATAGAGATGTTTTTAATATTTAAAATTCGATGCAAATTCCAGGCACACGTTGGCAACAGAAACGGCACTATGTTAATGACTACTAATAAACGATCTTATTTTTCCATTACATTATGTTTTCTTTTTGGTTAGGGTGCCATTTTAAGTGTCTCTCAGTCAAGTCCAAACTTTAGTTTTGAAGTTTTTGAAAAGTGAATAAAGAAAATTGAAAAATAAACACATGGAACCACAAAACGACCATCAAAAACCTCAAAATGTTTGAAAATATCGATACATCGGTGACTTGTATCAATAATTTTAGTATCGATATTTTTTTTTAAAAATATCTTCGTATCGATATATCGCCACCCTCTAATCAGAATACGATTTGACATTCTGCCTTCGCGCTACGGTTGTCGATGCCACCGACCAACTGAGAAATAGTATCAAACTTTAGTGCGATACCAAATATGGATGGGTCGCATTTCTCAGACGTCATCGTAATTAAGCCGCGCGAGTTACAGTGAAACACGCACCGAGTATCCTTGAAAGTGTGCTTTACAAACTGCCACCCCGCGGTATCAATTACCCAGGTGCATGAATAAACAGGTGTAGGAGTGGGAGCAGACATCGCTAATTTGATTTGTTTTACTTACGTTCGCCCTCTTGATGTCAACACGCGGATATTTTATACCAGAATAATACAGCACTGTTTCTTCGTTAAAAAAACAAGTTTTACAATTTTTTTTAAGTATGTTTGTGGGTTGTATGATTCTGTTTTACACGACATCGTATGAATAAATGGAGCTTTTTCTCTCAGTAAAACACAATAGACCGAGAGAGAGGCGACTGCAATTTTTGGACCCCGTCGAACATCATTCTGAATTTTTTACAGAAATTGGAAAAAAGTGAGTGGGTTACGAATCCACTGGTCTGCCGTGGCAAAAATGGCCGAAACCGATCAAAAATCGAATTGGAATGAGTTGAACTAAAATCCGATTGCCAAATATGTCATAACTTGCCAAAAAGAGAATGAACTTTTTCGTTTGGTAACCCAGTGCATTTTGATTTTCAACTAGAAAAAGCACAAACGATTTCTGATCTATAGCTCGGAAAACTTGTATCTTTTAAAAGTAAGCCAAATTGGCGACATCAGTTACGTCATCAGTGACGTAATGTTTATTTCCAATTTGGCTCATTTGTGAAAGATGCAAGTAAGTCATAGCCACACATTCGAATCGTCTGCAACCTTCTTAATTGAAAATTAAAGAGTGAGGGTTACCAAATAAAAAAAATGCTCATTATTTGGCAAGTTATGGCGCATTTGGCAATTGGATTTAGTTTAACTTATTAAAAGTTGATTTTTGACCAGTTTCGGCCATTTTTTGCCACGGTAGACCAGTGGATTAGTAATCTATTTACTTTTCTTCAATTTCTATAAAAAATTCAGAATGATGTTCGATGGGGTCCAAAAATTGCAGTCGCCTCTCAGTCTACAACGACAAGCGTAATAGTTTAAAATAAAGTAAAAGGTAACTTGGTTGCATAACTTTGTTTTACGATGCATCGTTCGAGAAAGAATAATGTCATAATCCCAGTGATCAATGAAATCTTAAATACCTTGCAAAAGTACGATGTAACTTTTATTAGGAAACATCTTATGAGTGAAACATATCGCTTTCAATGTCAAACACATATCGAAACAATGTTTGTAGTAACTTTGTTTTACAAGCTTATCGTGGCAGTGAACAATGCAATTTTTTGGAAATTTTTCCAACCCATTGTACGAGAAATAATACATCCCATAAAAAAAGAGTTTTTAAAAATTTCTTTACATGCATTATAAATTTTTATCATCATTAACACAGCGACGATATCAAAAACATTTCTATCAGCGAAATGTGCGACAAACGACGTTTCAAAATTTATTTATTACAAAGAACGTGAATCTCACATCCAAATATCATTTATTAATTCTGATTAAAGTAATTTTATTATATATTTATTAAAAAAAATTTGGCAACAGGAAAGAGTTTCAACAATGGTCGGTTCAATACTTTTTTAATGCGATTATATTGCAAGTATTCCGTAAAAGAAACCTTTTAGTAACAGTTGCACCCTCAAAATTTGATAGAACATGTTGTCATCGACATAAAACCTATTTGCCAAGTTTCAGCTTGACTGGATGACAACAAAGGGGTTAATTAGGCCTACGCAGATTTGCCCCCCCCCCCACTTCTCTATCGACAAACATAATCGAAGTTAATATAAAGGATTTAAAAAATGCTATGATCTTAACATGCAGTATAATTTAAAACAGTGATTCTCAACCACTGTGCCGCGGCAATTTAGTGTGCCGCCAAATTTTAGAAATGTATATAGTAATAATTATTATGCTTTTTTTATTACGAGTAAAGTTTAAATTAAAGAAAAGTACTTATGTATATATATATGAATATTGTAAAGAATATTTTTCACTTTCACCGCTTTGTTACATATTTCTCTGTGTCTCGTTTTTGACCTATTTTTTACACTAGTTTTTTACATACAACCCCCTGCAAGTGTGTGAGTGTTCGTCTTATTGTCTGATGTTTGGAAAGCACATCCGTTGAGACTTTCCATTGTGATCCATTTGTGATAACGAACACTTCTGTATTTGAATTAATTTTCAATGAAGAGGAAGAACTAATTTCGCTTTCTAATAATCGAGATGTAATTTTAAAATATTCAGAAGAATCAATTAATTCGATTATCCCATGACAGCCAAAAAAGCTTTAAAAATATTATTACAATTTTCTACATTGTATTTGTGTGAATTCGAATTTTCAGTATTAACCAACATAAAAACGAAAAAAAAAAAGATCGAGACTGTTAAATGTAGAAGACGATATGAGAGTAGCATTGTCATTTTTACCACCAAATTTAAATGAAATTATCAAAAAACATCAAGCTCAAATTTCTCATTAAAAGTAATCTTATTATTCATTTGTAATTAATCCCTTAATAAACGTACTGTTGTTTTTGTAGTACATATTATATTATTTTATTTTACATTCCAAATTATTGTCATAAACTATTTTAAACAGTGTATTATAGGTAAGTAAACAACTTTTAAACTTATCTTTTTCTTTGTGTGCCGCCAAATTTGGAAATCGTTAAAAGTGTGCCGCGACAAAAAAAAAAAAAAAAGGTTGAGAATCACTGATTTAAAACGCCATGTTATCAGTGCTAGAAGTGTGGGTAGACGCGGGGTGACGCGTCCCCTCAATTTTCAAAAAAATGCCCATGCGTCCCCCCACTTCTAAAACCACTTTAATCTATCCCCCCACTTTTAAAAACACTCAATCCATCTAAAAACTACTAAAGAAAAAAAAAAACGTTAACCTTTAAATGTAATGACACTAAGAAAAAGTGATTTAAAGTTTTCAAATGTAAAAATTAAATCTATTTATGGTCTATATCATACAACTATAAAAATGTATTATACTAATTTGTATAAAGATATAAGTTTTTTTATTAACAATTGCTGTTACGCTTGGTCAACTTTCAGCTTTGGAGAAACTTTTAAGTTAAATTTCTATTCTTCTTTCATATAGAGACAAACTATTTAAAAAATATATATATATATAAAGATCTCTATTAATTTAATATGAAAGTATGCACATTTAAAAGCATTATTTAAATTCAAATAAACAATTATGTATGTAATTTTGAGTTATTACTTCACTTTATCACTTACTTCCAAGTAAAAAAGTTAAGTCGTAGAATATTCACTAAAATAAGAATAAATTTTCAACCCTTGTTCAATGTTAGTGTTAGGAAGTATAAATTAGTTTCTTCCTAGTTAATATTTTTAATATAAGAAAGGAAATTATAAAATTTATCGGGAGGGGGGGGGGGAATTGGGGAGGGGCTGGCACCTGTCATCAACTTCTAGGCATCCCCCCACTTTTTTCCCCCTCACTTCTACCACTGCATGTTATAAAGAGTAATGTAACTTTTTACTTTCTATTACCCATATGTTTATATAGGGTAATGAAAGTATAGCATTCGGTCAAAAAAAGAAATTCGATTTTTTTTTTTGCATACTGAAATTTGACATCCGTAACTTTATAACCCCCTACAAAGATAACAGTTATTAAACGAAGCAAGCGAAATTTTTTAACTCGCATGTTTGTTAAATAATAAAGACAAATGACTTCTGCTTCCATAACTGCTGCCATTTAATTTGAAACGAAAATGAATGGGCTGAGGTTTAGCATTTCAAGATGTTATCGCGGTAAGAGTTATAATTGGAGAATTAGAATTGAAAGGTGAAATAATTATGTGTCATTTCTAATGCAATTAATAAGCTGGGGTTTAAATGCAGTAGAATGTATACTAAATGTACAGGGTTCGAATCCTGGGTTAGACATGGATGTTTATTGTGGTTCGGAATCCACGTTAAACTATAGGTCCCGGCCTGATAAGCCGTTATTTTTCACTCAAATTGGTCGTAGAGTATTCAAAATAAGCAACTAATCTCCTGTAAAGGTTGACAATATATTAAAGGTCTGCGATATATCGATACGACGATATTTTTTATCGATATTTAAAAAAAAAATATCGATACTAAAAATATCGATAAAAGTCACCGATATATCGATATTTTCAAACATTTTTAGTTTTTTAATGACTATTATTGTAGTTTCATGGGGGTGTTTTTTCGATTTTCTTTATTCCTTTTTCAAAAACTTCAAAACTAAAGTTTGGACTTGGTTCAGTGGTACCAATATTCAATATTTGGCCATACACTTCATAATCATGGGGGCCAACAGGAGGGTACAAGGGGGTGCACCTCCCTGGCTTTTGAAAATTAAAATAAAATAGGAAAAAAATGTGTTAATTATACATATACATATTCATCGATCTGTTAATTTTTCAATTATTTACATTGTAAAAATATATGCTAAATATTCAGCGTTGCCATTAAAAGTTATTGAAAATTATCTAAGTTTTTCTTAAAATTACTGCACCCCAATTAAGCGAAAATATAATTTTTTCTTTTGTAATAGATCCATTTCAGTTGGAAAAGTAGTCACCTTACAAAAAACAATCATGAAAAGTAGAAATTTGTCCCGAAAACTTCGTTTCTGGCAAAATTGAAAATCAAATAAAAAAACAAATCACGTATCGATATTTTTTTCTATACAACGATATAGTATCGATATTTCTTTTGATCGATATTTCCGACCTCTGCAATATATAAATAAATCTAGGAATGTGGAACATCGCAAAGCTTTCAATTGCACTATTATACTGACGTGGAATGGTATTATTTACCGTTTTTAAATTTTCATAATTCATTTAGAAAAAATAGCCAGTTTGGCGATAATTCTTTTATGACCCTTTTAAAAAAAAAATGTCGATTTTGTCCACATACTTTTCGCTAATTCTTGAATTATCCTTTCTTGTAAGTGAAACAGAGGATAGAAGAAAAACGACCGTTGATGAGCGATGCTCAAGGGAAGATAACTCTTTATTGAAGGCATTCATTTTTCAACTTTTTAAACCTTTTAGCATTTTTACGGGAATTTCAGATGTGAGGATGTTTAGAACACCTTGAAAGACATTACCACAATGATTTTGATCAAAATCGCCGTTTTTTAACAATTAATGAAAAACATGATTTTTTTCAATGGCAGCCATCTTATGCGCATTCGCAAAACCCTAATGGTATATCCCGTGATTACCACTAACCCGTACACTAAATTTGAACATTGTAGATAAATTCGTTCGGGAGTTATGCTATGTTTACTACTATGTTTAAGAACTAAAATGTTTTTAAAAAATTTATAATTTAAAATTAAGTGATGGTTAAAAATTTCTTTTGGCAACAGGAAAGAGTGGAGTTAAATGCTATTTCAGCAAGATTGGATGACGGTAAGGTGGTTTATTAGTATTCCAGAAAAATGACCTTTTCAGTGACAGTGACGACCACCAAAATTTTACAGAATGCATTGTCATCGACATCGAATCTATCTGCCAAGTTTCAGCTTGATTGGCTGACGACAAGGGGGTAAATAAGGGCCTCCTCAGATATCCACGCCATTGAAATACCCAGCCAAACACAAAATCAAAGTTAATTCAAAGGATTAAATACCCCCACCCCCTTTTTTTTCCCTTCTTATTCCTATACGTTTTGGAGAGACACGACTCCAAAAAGGTGGTGTCGGTAAAAAATGTCCGTGAGTGGTCAGCATAACTCATTAACGACCCACGATATTCAATAACTTTTGGGTACGGGTTAGTGGCCATGGGACCCGTCATAAGGTTTTCGTCGAAATAACGCATGCGCATAAGACAGCTGCCATTGAAAAATTTATGTTTTTCCTCAATTACCAGAAAACGCTCTAATGATTTTGATCAAAATCGCTGTTGTAATCATCGATATAAATAAACAACTGGATAGACTGCTTAACGCTGGGAAAATGAAGCCGTTGCCAGATGCCGTTGTTGGGATAAAAAATGCGGATTGCCGAGGATTGAAAATAAAATTTTGGGTTGTACACAGCAGAAATGTCAATAGTAGACCTTAATTAGTAATAATGTGCAAAAATATATATACTCTAGCATTTTACAAGGTTTTTCGCATTCCCATCCAACTATAAAAGTGAACTGTGATTGGTTTAATCATCCCACCAGCTTCGCAATCCCCCGCGCGTTTTCCTCTTTGCATTGACAATGGAGCAGTCTATCCAGTTATTTATCTATATCGATGGTTGTAATGCATTGTAAGGCGATCTAAACAGCCACACCTAGGTAATTCCGGTAAAAATTCGTTAAGGCTTTAAAAAAAAATTGGAAAACGAACGTCTTTAACAAACGAGTTCTCTTCCCTCGAACATTGCTCATCAACGACTGTTCCTGTTCCTCCTCCGTGTCACTTAAAGCAGTAACGTAGTAATTGTCGTCAAATACATAGCCAAACCTACCAAATTAGCTAAGATTTTGAATTTACATAACGTAATTGAAATTTTTGCGACGTTGGACACCACTTAGTTAATTTATTGTTTATCCAATGATCAGAAGTCAGAACACGGCGCGTATTTCGCAATCGTTCGATTCAATTTACTTCTTAATTGCGCGTTGTCAACGCAGGAATGCAGCAGTTCCACTTCCAATGAATCGCTTATCACCTTGGTTTCTGTAAAACTGTTTACACGGCAATGGATGATTTATGATGGGGAAAGTAACCGCCGCCATTGTTAATAAAGCGGGACGGATCGAGAGACAAACATTTCAGATGCACTTTTAATCTTATCTCAAGCCCAAGAAAACTGATCCTGACCTGATTGCATACGCTGTAGGATGGATCCTTCCGCTCAAAAGATATAGTTCCGAACAAATCACAACTTATATGTTAATTTTGATAACCTGCGCACATAGTTTTGCATTAAACTTATATATATGATGATAAAAAAAGAAAAAAGAAAAGAACCGCTTTTAAATTTTAATTTTACTTAATACTTAACTTTTCTAACCTCGGTTACTATACGAGTTTTAATAGACTGAGAGGCGACTGCAATTTTTGGACCCCATCGTTCATCATTCTGAATTTTTTATAGAAATTAGAGAAAGGTGAGTAGATTACGAATCCACTGGTCTGCCGTGACAAAAATGGCCGAAACTAGTCAAACATTGACTTTTAATAAGTTGAACTAAATCCAATTGCCAAATGCGCCCATAACTTGCCAAATAATGAGCTTTTTTTTTATTTGGTAACCCTCACTCTTTAATTTTCAATTGAGAAGGTTGCAGACGATTCAGATATTTGGCGACGGTCTACTTGCATCTATTAAAAGGGAGTCAAGTTGGCAATATATATTACGTCACTGATGACGTATCTAATGTCGCCAATTTGACTTACTTTTAAAAGATAAAAGTTTTCCGAGCCAGAGATCAGAAATCATTTGCGCTTTTTCTCATTGAAAATCAAAATGCGGTAGGTTGCCAGACGAAAAAGTTTGTTCTCTTTTGGCAAGTTATGACATATTTGGCAATCGGATTTTAGTTCAACTCATTCCCAAGTAGATTTTTGATCAGTTTCGGCCATTTTTGCCACGGCAGACCAGTGGATTCGTAATCTACTCACTTTTCGCCAATTTCTATAAGAAATTCAGAATGATGTTCGATGGGGTCCAAACAGTGCAGTCGCCTCTCAGACTATAACGAATCATATGGCTTTGACTGAGCTATTTCGTGACGTCACTCACTTGGCGAATCAGTGTTGGCTAATCCTGTCTCCTCTCAGTTCAAGACGTCATATGGAAGATTATTGTGCAGCCAATCAGCGTTTAGTAAAACCGGATCGCACATCACTGTAGCGTATTCAATTTGGTCAGGATAAGTTGTCTTGGACAATAGTTGGAACATCTCAGTTACTATCACTAAATACTAGAAGAATTGGGTTTAATTAAATTGCGCTTGTTTACTGGTTGTTTGGAGCAGGTTCCAGAATAAATATTTTTATAAAAATTTCGTATTTGATGTTAAACCATACAAAAATGATATTTGAGAAAATAAACATCAGTTCAAATTTTCGCCACTATGTGGAAATATGGCACTTCGATAGATAAAATGGAAGTTAAATTTACAGGCCAAACCTTATTGGGAATATTTGAAGGAAATTTTAGGTCAAAAGGAACATAATTCTATAAATTTTTTATTATCAATTAATAATTACAATATCTGACATTTGAAATATTTATTTATGTATTTATTTTATTTATTTATTTATTTATTTATCTGTTGATTCATTCATTCATTCATTTATTTATTTATTTATCTGTTGATTTATTTATTCATTCATTTATTTATTTATTTATCTATTGATTTATTTATTTATCTGTTGATTTATTTATTTATTTATTTATTTATTTAATGTTACGCATTTCCAATACGAAAAGACTCACTTCGATGTTTGCATTGTCTATCGGAAACAACTGAAATTATTAGGATGTTTCACGTTTTTTAGGAATCGTTTCCTGATGATCCAATAGTACGTAATCAAAGTTTTATATAAAACATTTTTTGTCAATGTTATCATCATACTCCAAACTGCTCTAAACTCAGTTTAATTATAGTAGTTAAACCTCACAATGTTTCATAGTTGAATGTTACATGAGTGGAAATTTCTGAAAAACTCCTCCGCATCAGTTATGTTATAGCCAGCTTACATAATACCACTAATCTCTACCTGCAACTTCTAGATAGTGCATGCTATGTTTTTGACTTGAAGAGGAAGAAGGCTTAACAATACAGATCTATAATAGAAACTTCCCCCAAAACTAGTTAAAATCTGTTAGTAACCATGGGAAACTTATTGCTTAGCATAGAATGTGGGAGAGGGGAGTATTCAATTGACTTTTGGATTGTTGTCAGAAATCAGTGCTTGGTACCGTTTTGAAATTTTCTCAGGAGAAATGATGACGCAGTTTTTATTAAATAAAAACTACAATTTATTCTTCCTTCGAAGGTTCACAAAACTTCTCTGAACAACAGAACAATTGCTATCAAGTTTCAATACAAGCTTTGATACTTACAACTTCGAACACAACGATAATTCAGGTACTGCGAAAGCAAACAAAACATCCGAGACTTTCCGAACAACAAACGATACTTGACTCATCTGGCATTATCATTTTTCGCCTCTTTAAAAAATAGTCTCGTGGCAGAAATTTCTAGCAAAATCCAGCCAACCAATCCCCTGATGGAAATGCCTCGAAAATTCCCGATATGTTTTGATGTTGCCACTTTTTCCTAACCTGTATTAGGACTGTTAACAAATTAAATAAAATAAAATAGAACGTTAAAATAAATACGTCACTTATTTACAATTTTATGCAGAGTAAAATAAAATAAAACTTTAAAATAAATACGTCACAGAATTTTGGAGCTGTAACAGTCAATAAAAGATCGCTTTTAATGGAATACTAATAAATTAACTTGCCGTCATCCAATCGCGATAAAATAGTATTTAACCGATCTTTGAAGAAACACTTTCCAGTTGCCAAAATTATTTTAATAAATAAATAATAAAATTATTTTAATCAGAATAAATTAAAGATATTTGGATGTGGGTGCATAAATTCACGTTCATTTTTAATAAATTTTGAAAGATAGTTTGCTGCACATTTTGCTAATATGAATGTTTTTGATATTTAAAATTGGATGCAAACGCTAAGTTTGCAGAATTGGCGCTGTGTTAATGAATATAAAAATTGGCTATGCATAAAAAGGATTTACATTAAAAACTTTGTTTTTATGGGATATATTATGGTGTTGAAGTTAATGTTAGATTTCCATTCACTCTTTTTAATTTGAATATAATTGAAGACGTGCGATGATGTAAATAAACAAGAAGTGGCCTTACTTATAAATGAAAATGCTGAGCTTAAAATAATTCAAGCTCATAATTTAAAAAAAAAAATGTATTCTTTCTATAAACACGCCATTGATTTCTATTCGTCTAAAGTTTTCTATTTGACACTTTTCTTTCGAAAAATACTAATAATAGTCAGAGAAATGCATGCAACAAATTGAAAGGTGAATTCATATTTCTAATTTGGAAGCAGTTCACTCACATAATTCAAAGAAAAATTTAAATTCTGTGTGCTCCATTAGTTTACATGTAAAAATCAATGCTTCCTATTCTGCGCTTATCTTGCAAAAAATACTCATAAAAGTCGGAGAAATATAACTGATAAACTCTGAGAAATACATGTGATGAACTCATAGAAATACATGTGATGAACTCATAGAAATACATGTGATAAACGCAAAGAAATAAATGTGATAAAACTCAGAGGAATAAGTGAGAAAATCTCAGAGAATTACACACATGATAAACTCAGAGAGGTGCATGTGATAAACTCTGAGAAAAACACGTGATAAACTCAAAGAAATAAATGTGATAAACTCAAAGAAATAAATGTGGTAAAACTCAGAGAAATACATGTGATGAACTCATAGAAATACATGTGATAAACGCAAAGAAATAAATGTGATAAAACTCAGAGGAATAAGTGAGAAAATCTCAAAGAAATACACATATGATAAACTCAGAGAGGTGCATGTGATAAACTCTGAGAAAAACACGTGATAAACTCAAAGAAATAAATGTGATAAACTCAAAGAAATAAATGTGGTAAAACTCAGAGAAATACATGTGATAAACTCTGAGAAATGCATGTGAAAAATTCAGAAAAATACATAAGACAAACTCAGAGAAATGCATGTGATAAACTCAGAGGAATGCATGTGATAAAAATAATGGGGTTCAGTTGGTTGGTTGGTTGTTTTCAGATTATCTGGCGCCGTCAGCAACACGAGGGCTATAATGCGCCGAAACATTCGTCATTAGACAAGCCAACATACATTTACAAACACCCATGCCTTACACGGGACTCGAACCCGCAACCTCGCGGTCTAGAAGCTAGCACGCTAACCACTATACCGTACAATGGGGTTCAGAGCAGGTACAACTGAATATAACTACGCTTAAGAAACCGGTAATTTTATTAATTCATCGATTAATAACCACAGACATAAAAGACAAAAAAAAAATATGTGAAAAGATGACTAAATATCCCCATTAAACATACAAAATACTCCTTGTAATGATTGAACATTTATGAACTCGGGGATTTTTTTTCTTCTCGACTCACAAAAAGGGGCTAGACGTAAGTCTATTGTTGTGAACCCTCTCTTGTCGTCGAGAGGGACAAGGAAATTTTTAAGAACAACGAATGAAATATTGGGGATATTACTTATGTATGAAACCTCTTAAAAAATAAACGTAAAAAAAAAGAGAAGAATATTTGTTGAGGTTGGTTGTATTGATTGGAGCGTTTTCATGGTGAAAGAAATAGATAGTGCCAGTATCTGGACTGTGGAGAGTTGTCCTAATCCCATGGTTGGAACACATTCCGGGAGGTCTTTTAAGGGTAACTTATCTACATTTGCTTTCAAATATGAGTACACAAGGAAAAATCAGCCAGCTAGATAATGATTTATTTGTTTTATTATTTCCATTGTCACGTCTACTAAGTCAACCCAGTCTGTTGGAGTTGTATGTACTCCCTAGATTGTATTTCTGAACTTTTTTTTTCTGTGTACAAACTCAAAATTATTATATGATGTATTCATTTAAAGCATTAGATCTCAGCTTCTGCCGGATAGTTTATTTAAAATTACACATTGTATTATTTGTTTGAAACTCGAAGATTTTTTTTACTTCAGTTCTCAATGAGAAGGAGATACTCTACATAGTCAACTCTGACCATGTATTATCCCCTACTTTCCCGATATATTTTAAACTACAATATATCAATATATTACTGTCTTAAACATGTAGCTCTTTACTGTGAGCAATTTCCTGGATTATTTGTTCATAAATCGAACCCAAATGTTAAATAAAGTTTTTAATATAAATCATTTACATAAATTGTTAACTTTTATATTCATTAATATAGCGCCTTTTCTGTTGTCATCGTGTGCTTGTTTTTAACATTTAAAATAAGATGCAAACAGCATCTCTATCAGCAAAATATGCGGTAAACTATTTTTCAAAATTTATTCATTAAAAATTAATGCGAATTCATGCACTTACAATTAAAATATCTTTTATTTAATCTGATTAAAACAATTTTATTATTTGTTTATCAAAACAGTTTTGGCAACAGGAAAGAGTTTCTTCAACGATCGGTTAAATGCTATTTCAGCCTGATTGGAACGTCTATATATTATATATATATATAATATATAGATAATTCATATATCGATATATCGATATTTTTTCTATGCAACGATATAGTATCGATATTTATTTTGATCGATATTTTCGATCTCTAACACCGAGCCATGCCGAGTTCCGCTTTTCAAATTAAGTTTCTTAATATCTCTAAGCAATAGAAAATCTAAATTTAAAGAACTTCCTAAAAATTAATTCAGAGTGGCCACAAAATCCATTAAAAAAAGTTTCCTGGCAATTCCCTGATTTCCCAGAGATATTTCTAAAAAATTCCCTGATTTTACAACAAACTTTTTTTTTTCAAATTTCTCCAACTTTTCCAGATGTTTGACACCCCGATCAAATAGAAACTGTAGGCTTAAAAGATAACGTGCCAATTTTTTAAAAAACAGTTTTTGCGGTGGTAAAAAGTTAAAAATATTCCGTAACGTTAACCCTTTGCACTCGTAATTTTGCTTTAGAAAGTTAGCAAATAACTCGGAATTTTTTTTTTCACGTTCAATCAAGATGAATTTTTTTTATGGGAATGTGTTCAAATTTAAATAGAAGGTTTACAATCCATAAATCAAAAATTTAAAAATATAGCCCCTGAATACATCCCTTGACCTAGGATGGGAATGTGGCCACATAATATTTTATTTTTCAACGTATCAAAATAATTTATTGAAACTACTAAGAATACTTAAGTATATTACACTACATCGCATTTACCCTTTGCACTCCGCTGTCCCTTCTTAGGGGACATCGTAATCTAGCATATCACTCGGATGTACCCTCTCGGGGGACATTAAAGTTTATTAGTGATTACGAAGAATTAAATTTTTCCAGCACAACTTTTGAGAAATACATGTTTACCTGACGTTTTCTCTTGAAATGGCACAAGAAATCAAATCAAAATATGGTAAAATTACCAAGATATATATAAAAAACATTTCAGCGGGGATTTGTGTCAAAAGAGAACGTGGAGAAGTGTTGGTTCACGACGGTCCGTGCACTTTTCTGCGCCATTTGAAAGGAGCGATAAGGAGACTTAGTCGATGGTTGGCTTTGTTGAAATTTACTGGCGCAAGGGCAACACTAGGGCTGAGCTGCTGGTAGCCGTCCAGAATGGTTCAGAGTGCAAAAGGTTAAAAATCTAAGAAATGTAATAATATGAACAAACTATATAAACAATATTTAGGGGCGGAACGTAATGCCGGCACCTCCACTCAAAGCAAATCAACTTAGAAATACTTCGAACAGAAATGTTTTGGTTGAGTTATCACAGTTTGCCCAATACAGATGCGATGTCCCCTGTACGGGGACATACGAGCGCAATGGTAAAACCAGTGATGTCCCCCATACGGAGATATACGAGTAAAAAGGGTTAAACTTCCAATGATTACCACCACATTTCTTTGGGTAAATGGTATCAAAATACGGATGAGTGGGGTAAATGTAACTTCGAAACAATAGAAAATTTCCCTGATTTTCGTGAAATTTAACTAAAATTCCTTGACATTCCCCTGGATTTTTCCAGAATCTGAATGCTCCTATACATTTTTCTGATTTCCAGGTCCTGTGGCCGCTCAGTGATTCTTCTAAGCAGTCTTAAGGGGGGGGGGGACTATTGGTACCCTTAAAACTTATTTTTTTTATTTAAGCCTTTAAAATTATAGTTTGGAAGTATTACTAAGCAAAAATTAA
Organism: Linyphia triangularis; assembly: GCA_963978545.1. NCBI lineage: Eukaryota > Metazoa > Arthropoda > Arachnida > Araneae > Linyphiidae > Linyphia > Linyphia triangularis. Next base: position 8,782,612 of record OZ021726.1, read on the forward strand.
ATTTTATTTAAAAAAAAAAAAGAGTTTACATAGTGCTCTAAATTTTAAATTTTTTTTAAAAAATTCATAAAATGTCAAATTCTATTTTCTTTTTCGTTTTTCAATATTTTTTCCTGATCTTTTTTTAAATGTTCCTAGTAATATACTCCAACTTTTTAGGCATCAAATTTAGAATAAGTAAAATAGTTTTCGAGAAAAACGATAATTACTGTACCTATAGGTAAAAAAAAGCGTAAAAAACGGATATTTTTCAACATTTAAATTAGTAAATAAAGTTTAAATTTATTAAAAAATCCATGCCTATTTTTTCCAAATAGATATTGAGAATGACAAAAAAAAAAATTCAAGTCATTGCATTCATATTTACTGAAGTTTTAGCACTTTCAGTAAAGTGGGAATTTTAAACATCACGAACTGGGAAAAATGCTTTCGAAACATCGGCGGAGCTATTGCTGCAATGCTGCAATTTTAGTAATCAGATCAGTTCAAAAACTTGCCAGAATAAGGAAAAGGTTTCAAAGATTATAAACACGCAAAAAGAGAAAATTGATTTATTTTTTTATTTTTTGTGTGAAAACAAGGGGTACTAAGACCCCTTACATTTGCAGACCTACGCCATCGATATAAATAAACAACTGGACAGACTGCTTAACGCTGGGAAAATGAAGTCGTTGCCAGATGCCGTTGGTGGGATAAAAAATACGGATTGCCGAGGACTGAAAATAAAATTTTGGGTTGCACACAGCAGAAATGTCAATAGTAGACCTTAATTAGTAATAATGTAGTAAAAAATATATACTCTAGCATTTTACAAGGTTTTTCGCATTTCCATCCAACTCTAAAAGTGAACTGTGATTGGTTAATCTTCCCACCAGCTTCGTAATTCCCGGCGCGTTTTTCTCTTTTCATTGACAATGGAGCAGTCTATCCAGTTGTTTATCTATATCGATGACCTACGCAACAGTCCACAATTTGAAATAAATTTATTCATCGCTCAATAATCCGATAGAAAACCACTAAAGCAACGCCGCACAAATTTAAGCGTTTTGTAATGCACTTTTATAAAAAAAAAGAACAAATGCACTTTCTTTCAATTCCACTTTTTCAGAAAAATAAGAAAACGTACAATGAAAACGCTTTCCAGGCAATTCCTGCAACAACAACAACAAAAAAATCGATAAAACAAACTTCCATCTGATGCTACCGACAACGTCTTACTGCAACACAACAACATCCTCAAACAAAGGAAACGAACCCGAGAATGTTCGGAAATGCCAAAAGAAACGCGTTCTTCAAACGAAAAGAAAAAGTATCAAACCGAGAAATTTCTAAAGGCGCACGAATTTGATTTCGGGAGCGCATTTATGTGTGTGTAATGGATAAGGTTTAAGGTCGATTTCCCAGATGTTTCTGTCTTCACAAAGGAGAGCTTCTTTTTTTTTTTTTTTGAAGGTATGACATAAAGTATTTTCTTACAGATACCTACGTAGATGGTAACTTGTTTTATCGACATGGAGTAGGCATTGTTCTGGGTTGAGTTGTATTGAAGTATTTTTTTTGGCAACACAACGCAATTCTTGGGTACGAGACATGTAAGAAAACCTGTTGCACAACCATGATGAAATAAATTGGTTTGCGAAAAAACCATTTCTGCTTTTTTTTTTTTTTTTTTTTTTTAAATTTTGATCGATCTTGGATCTTGTGACATTTTTTTAATTACTTTTCCATCTAGTTTAAAAAATTTAACCCATAAAAAATCTTTACTATAAGTCTTTTACGTGCATCACCAACTTTTATGGGCAATTGCAACTTTTATGGGCAATTAAACGATTTTAAGCTCAAATCGTGTTTCTATAATCCCGGTGGCCACAAAATTCAGGAAAAAAAGTTTCCTGATAATTCCATGACAGATTTCTAAAAAAAAATTCCCTGATTTTACGGCAAATTTCTTTTTCAAATTTCCCCAATTCTTTCAAAGTTTTCCAGATCTGTAGACACCATGATAAAATAGAACATGTAAGCTAAAGATATAACATGCCAATTTTTAAAAAAAAAAAAAAATAAATAACTTTGGTGGTAATGAAAAATTTAAATTATTCTGTAACATCATTAAACTTTGTAAGATTACCACCACAAATTTCCGGGTAAACGGCGCCAAAATACAAATAAATGGAAAAACATGCCTAAAAATGTCCCTGATTTCCGTTAAATTTTAAAAAGTTCCCTGACGTTTCCCTGATTTCCAGGTTTTCCAGTTTCTGTGGCCACTCTAATATTGTTTGGACCACTACGAAGGTTGGTTTGTATGTACGCTTTAAGACCTATTTTTATGCACTATTACGGCTAATAATTCCGAGACCTACACCTTAACGTGGATTCTGAACCACAACGAACATCCATGCCTAGCCTGGGATTCGAGCCCGGTACCTTTGGCATGCGAAGTCAGAACGCTCACCACACAGCCATCAGGTGGGCTACAAAAGAAACTCCTGATTCTGTTGCATGCACTAACTTTTTTTTTTTTTTTTTTACGCACATAAAACTTGATAGAATGTATTATCATGGGCAAAAAGTTTATCTACCGATTTTCAGCAGGATTAGATGACGGAGAGTGATCCCTCCGAAGATATTTCCCTCCACAAAACACAAATAAAATAGAAGTTAATATTAAAGGATATCAAATAAAATCTTCATTTATTGCACAATCTATAATAATAAAACAAAGCGTCTGTCTGTATGTCTGTCTGTCCCTCTATAGAAAGATACTTCAAATAGACGTAGAGCTCTGAAATTTTCAAATAAGTAGTTTTGACCTTCTAATTTAAATTTCAAAAAACAGAACGTTAAAATTTTAATTAGGTTTTTAATTGATTGTTTTAATTAAGGTGTAAGTATACCCTACAATTCACGAAAATCGATCAGAATATTCATATTTTTGTTATTATATCATAATATTCTCTGATACTTTAGCTTTCAAACAAAACTAAACTTTTGAAAATATTCTTAATATTTTTTTAGTTACAATCAGTTATAGGTAGGTACTACGTTTCTAAAACTTTAAACCTGTTTTCTGATGAATTGTATTTTGATTATGTCACGCTTTAATCAAGCAATGTTAATTCAACAACAAAATGTTCAATTATAATTTTTTCAATCATAGTAATCTACATAATATGCTACATGTTTTGAAACTCCATTTTATAAAATTGATTAAGAAATTGATTTTTTATTGATTTTTAAAACTTAGAATTCATTGAAAATATTGATTTTTTTCATGTTTTCACACAAAATAAATTGTAAAAAAAACTATTCGATGTAAGAAACTTAATTGACTTTCAAAACATTAAGAATAATATGTCGAATGATTTCCAAGTCGAATTGCGTTTATAAGTAAATTAGAATTTGATATATCATTGTTTGAAAAAGGTACTAATTATTTAATTAAAGCTTAATTAACAAATTAAAAATTGCTTAAATTTGAATTTTTTTTATGAAATGATTTTAATCATATGCTCTCTAACTAATGTAAAAAACGAAATGGATTTTTTTAAACTCAGAATTAAAAAAAAAAAAAATTCTAGGGTATACGTACACCTTAATTAATTATTTCTTTACGAAACTACTTCTAATAGGACTACAGGTCTGAAATTTTCAACCTAAGTAGTTTTAGCCTTCTAATTTGACTTCTGACAAACAGAATGTAAAATTTTTTATTATCTTTTTAAAATTAACTTTTTTCGTATGATTTTATAAGAATTTTGCACGAAGCTAGTTTGGTTTTGCTTAGCCATGAACCTTTCAACAAACAAAGCGCCAAACTCTTCAACCTATACACTATTGACAGGTCTCCGCAACGCGAGGCCATTTACTGTGTAGTAAGTAAAAATATATATATATTTTTGTGCTGAAATTTTATTTTGAGTACCATAACTTTTTAAAGTTTTCTTCTATCTAAAGTTAGGGTTATAAAACAAAAAAAAAGCATGATTTATTACACTATGTGTGCAAAAAATCTATCGACTAACACTGGAAAATCTGGCAATAATATTAAGTCTATTTAAAAGCAATACAATAACACCAATTACATGAGAGTGCTGCAATAACATTAATCGTATAAAAAGATTTCAAGAACACAAAGCTAAAAAAAAAAAAAATTCCGACAATATTGAGTGCATAAAAGTGTTCCAATATGTGAATTGTATAAAAGTGTCCCCTTTACATTAATTGTATAAAACTGTTCCTATTTCATTAATTGTAGAAAAGTGTTCCCATTTCCCATTGCATTAATTGAATAAAAGTGTTCCCATTTCCCATTGCATTAATTGAATAAAAGTGTTCCCATTACATTAGTTATATAAAAGTGTTTCCATTACATTAGTTAGATAAAAATGTTGACATTACATTAATTGTATAAAAGTGTTCCCATTACATTAATTGTAAAAAGAGTTCCTTTTACATTAATTATATAAAAGTGTTCCCGTTACATTAACTGTATAAAAGTGTTCCCATTACATTAATTATATAAAAGTGTACCCATTGCATTAATTGAACAAAAGTGTTCCTACTCCATTAATTGTATAAAAGAGGTCCCGTTACATTAATGGTATAAAAGTGTTCCCATTACATTAGTTGTAAAAAGAGTTCCTATTACATTAATTGTATAAAAGTGTTCCCGTTACATTAATTGTATAAAAGTGTTTCCATTACATTAATTATATAAAAGTGTAACAATAATAATAATTACAAAAAAAAATCAAATAGATTAAATATAAGCAGGATCATTTCAACAAAACTCATTTGATATTTCTTCATATAATACTTATTATGCAACTGGTTTCGAAAGTAATAGTTTTTCAAAAGAGGGAAATTGCTTATTTGACGAGTGCAGTAGAAAGATTTAAAAAAAAAAATTACCAAGTTAGAAAAAGTATTTTCACACGTGGTGTATACAATATTTTTTATAATCTCGGGGAAAAATATTTTTAATTCACATACATATTAATGTTGGCAACTTCAATCAATAAATCTCTTTTGAAAATATGTTATTTCTGTATTAGGATACACATAAAGTTAGAGCATGATGCATTCGGTTGGTTGGTTGTATTCAGATTATCTGGCGCCGTCAGCAACACGAGGGCTATAGTGCGCCGAAACATTCGTCATTAGACAAACCAATATACATTTACAAACACCCATGCCAACACGGGACTCGAACCCGCAACCTCGTGGTCTAGAAGCTAACACGCTAACCATTATACCATTTGGTCGGCCATGATGCATTCGGAAAAGAACTTTATCACACAGATTCGATAAAGTTATGTTTTCAGGGTGGCCACAAAATTCAGGAAAAAAAGTTCCCTGATAATTCCCTGACATATTTCTAAAAAATTCCCTGATATTAGGGGAAACTTTGTTCAAATTTCCCCAATTTTCTTAAGTTTTCCAGATGTCTAGGCATCCTGATCAAATAGAACATGTTTGCTAAAGAGATGATATGCAATTTTTTAAAAAATAGTTGTGCTGATAATGAAAAGTTTAAATTATTCCGTAACGTTAAACTTCTAATGGCTGGCTTACCACTACAAATTTCCATGCAAATAGGGCCAAAATATGGGTGGACGTCCCTTAAACAAAATTTCAATACAAAATTTCACTACCTTAAGCAAATAGCCAATACAAAATTTTCCTGATTTTCATGAAATATTAAAAAGTTCCCTGACATTTCCCTGATTTTTTCTAGAATCAGAAAGCTCCCTGGCATTTCCCTGATTTCCAGGTTTTCCCGGTTCTGTGGCCACTCTGTTTTTATTACAACGAGCTAAAAAATTAAACTTTTTTACATCATTTTTAATAAAAAAAAAAAAATGTGGCGAAAGTAAAATTTGACCTCGTTTAGTCTGGGAAAGTAACTTTTTCGCATTAGCGAAAAAAAAATACTTTCCCGCACGCCTCGTGATCAAATAGTATAAAGTCTTGGTATTGAAATGATATATTTTCAGAAAAAATTCATTTACTGAAGTTGCCAACATTAATAAATGTAAAAATTAAAAAATACTTCTTGCACGTGATTAGAAAAAAAAATATTGTATGCAACATGTGGGAAATAGTTATTTATTCGACTAGTGGGGAAAGTAATATTTGGCACCGATAGCCTTGCGGTAGAGTATCGAGCTCGTAACCGGAGGGTTGTGGGTTCGGGCCTCCGTTCGCCAAATATCGATGTGTACCCAATGGGGGCTGCTGGTGCACATTAAATCTGTCGTGGCCTCAATGTCCTCTAGTTGATGTGGTGGGGTCGAAGAGAAGGGTTTACACTAGAACATTTCGATCTCGTATTCTTCTAGATGCTCAAAATTACGAGAGGTATTTGGCTGTGTTAAGCACTTTATAAGTGGCAGAAATAGACAGTCGGTAGTTCCAAAAAACAAAAAAAAAGTAATACTTTTTCAAACCAGGTAAAACGCTTGTTTGACTAATGGGATAGCACGAGTCAAATAATTTACCGAGTTGGAAAAAGTATTGCATACAATATTTTTTATAATCACGTGCAAAAAATATTTCTAATTCATATAGTTATTAATGTTGGCAACTCGAGTCAATGAATTGCTTCTGAAAATATGTCATTTAAATACCAAGGCTATATAATATTTGAGCACGAGGCGTGCGAAAAAGTGCCACTTTCGCCTCGATTTTTTATTCAAAATGATTAAAAAAAAGTTTAATTTTTTGCATGTTGTTATACAAGTGCTTTTTCAAACTCGGTAAATGATTTGATTCGCTTACGCTCTCGTCAAATAAACATTGTAACTCGTAACAAAATTTACTACTTTTCCCTAACTCGTTGCATAAATACCTGTAGGATTTCACTTGGATCCTTTTTCAGGTTCAAATTATGGAAGAGAACAAACGCAAGTACACTTAAGAAACGAGATCAAAATCCTTCACGTCTTTCTTTTATTGCAAAAAGTTTAGAACAACCGTTTTTACCTTCTAAAGAAAATTATCGTTTGCACTTTTTCAGCTCGTAACAGAAACTCAGAACAAGTTGAATTGTACAAAAGTCAATTCTTATAAGCAACTCCATGATGACGCAACAATACCCATTACTGCACTCCACGCGATAACGTCTTACTTTCGCCACGATTTTCTGTTAAAAAAAGGTTTTTTTTTTTTTTTTTTTTTTTTTTTTTTTGCAAATTATTATAAAAAGATAGATATATATACCCAAGATACAAAGGGCAATATCGCAAATTTTTCGATTTTCAAGTTATTATAGCGATATTATGTTAATGTGATGTTCTCCATAACAAAAGAAGAATTTTCAATTTTTTACCTTTGATCAGTTTTTTTTTTTTTTAAATTACAAAAAAAACTTTACCTTTAGGAATTTTGACCATTGGGAAAAAGATTTAGCGAAAAATTAAATATATATTTTGAAATGAGCAATTAATTAAAAAAAAAAAACTAAATACTTACATTTTGATACTTGTTAATTATTTTTTAAAAAATAATCTTTTTAAATACTTTTTATTAACTTCGATTTTGAGTGTGTATGTCGATGTCGGACAAATCTGGGGATGCCTAATTAACCTCCTTGCCGACATCCAATCAGGATGAAACTTGGCAGATAGATTCGATGTCGATGACAATGTATTTCATCAAATTTTGGCGGTTGTCACTGTCACTAAAAGTTATATTTTATGAAATACTAATAAACCAATTTACCATCATCCAATCGCGTTGAAATAGCATTTAACCGATCATTGAAGAAACTCTTTCCTATCTCCAAAATTGTTTTAATGCATAAATAATAAAATTATTTTAAATATAATAAATAAAAAATAGTTGGATCTGAGTGCATAAATTCACATTCATTTTTAACGAATAAATTTTGAAAAGTACTTAACCGCATATTTTGTTGATAGAGATGTTTTTAATATTTAAAATTAGATGCCCACACCAAGCACACGCTGATAACAGAAACTGGGCTATGTTAATGAATATAAAAATTAGCAATGCACATAAAGGAATTATAATAAAAACTTTTTTATAGGTTATATTATTTTCAAATTATAACCAAAATCACCCAAAAAGGAATATTTTATACTATAAAGCGCTCAAATTGCTAAAATTTACTTTATCAAATGTTACCAAACCAAATATACTTTTATCTTCAGTTTTAACAAAGAAGTTAACAAAAAGTAAAAGAAACTTTAAGGTATTTGTCAAATTACCATTTCATGTAACACTATTCCATTAAATTCCTTACATGAATATGTAGGGAGAGACCTATGTACCTAGGGCCGCCTTCTTTCAATGCACAAAAAATGAGCCACTGAGCAGTTTAAAATTGTGAAACTGATATACATACATCGTTATAGTAATTACTTCCCTTTGGGATTAATATAAATACTTAAAATAATAGATTCTGTCAAGTAGAATGTTTTTAAAGAAATTTCACAAATGGCCCTAGGTACAAGACCTCGTTGTACCTAGGGCCAGAAGCTGATACACATAAGGCCATTCTCTTGAAATGAGGTTTCAGTTCATAATGAATAAAAAACAAACATACACAGATGAATTTTATAAAAGAAACAATATCAAGTAATTATCAGTCATTGGTTTATCATATAATAACTACAATAAATTGCAATGTGTAAAATTGTTAGTGAATTACAAGTATTTTCATAACTTGAAAAACTGATTCCAAAAAAAAAAAAAAAAAAAAAAATGAGCTACATGCATTATCGCTTTGAAGCACCAACATATTTTGGTTTTAGCAATTTGAACACAATAAGCAACTATGCGGCCCTAGGTACACGACTTGGTAATTTCATATAAAATGTCTTCTACCAAAAAATGCAGATGGAGAAAGGACTTATTTAAACATCTCATTTAGTGCTTAATGTTACAAACAAAATTATTTACTAGAATTCAAAGAAAAGTATTTGACTTAACTTTGTAAAACAATAACAGACATGAGCTGCAAAATGTTACTGCAGACCATATAAAAACGTTCTCCACTTATAACTTGCCACAGCTTTCTCCTCTAAGATGTCAAAATGGCTGCCAAAAGAGCAATTGGGTGTTGCCACTTACCCAAGTGAGTAAAAAAGCTTAGAACTTAACAATATTCAATAAAATTGGGGTGGTCCTAGGTACATGTTGGCCCTAGGTACACAAGTCTCCCCTATTTAACCCAAATGAAATTTAAGCTGTTCAGGTCTCTGTCTCAATCCTAAGTGCTATGTAAGAGACAATATATTCTCGAATGGTTATCGAAATTCAAATTTTTTTTTCTTTCTCATTTATAAATAATTATGACCCTCCCCCCCCCCCTCCTTCTCTTCTCTAAACGTAAACTTTAATGAAAATAATACTTATTTATGCAAATATCTACTAAAGTAAAAAAAAAAAAAAATATTAAAAATGAGGAAAAATGCTTATTTGATCTGTGATTTAGCACGAATCAACGGGTGGATCTTAGAACAGCCCACCTCTTGGCATCTTTTGGAATTCTCGCCAAACGATTGGCGATAACGTCGCCAATGTGGCAACCTAGACGGATTATGGAGGAGAACAGTCTAGAAATCTTACTTAGCGCCCTGTTTCAACGTCCGATCGCAACGGCGTTTCGGAACCAAAACTATTTGAAATGTGCAACGAAATTCTGAAACCTGATTGGTTAATTAATATGTATTCATTTTTTTCCGTCATTTATGCTTCTGGTCTCTTGGGAGAAGGTTTTTATGATTTTACGAGATTCTTTATTTGGCAAATCATTAACACGTACCCTCCGCCGGCAAAGGATTAGCAAACACATTTATAGTAAGTCTTAATTTTTTTATAAAATATTATTTCTGGCCTTTAAGTATCGTTTTTTAATTCAAAAATAATCATAATAACAAATATTCAATTAGTAGTCAACTTGGCGAGATTTGAAATAAGTCGCCAAGAGGTGGGCCCATCTAAGATTTTACCCGAATCAACTAATTTTCCGAGTTTTAAAAAAGAATTTTCGCACGCGTTGCATGCAGTATTTTTTGTAATCTGATGCTAAAAATACTTTAAATACATTATAGTCCGAGAGGCGACTGCGTGTTCAGATACCTCATCGAACATCATTCTGAATTTTTTTATAGAATGTGGAGAAAAGTTAGTAGATTACGAATCCACTGGTCTGCCGTAGCAAAAATGGCCGAAACTGGTAAAAAATCGACTTTGAATGAATTGAACTATATCCGATTGCCAAATATGCCATAACTCGCCAAATAATGAGCATTCTTTTTTATTTGGTAACCCTTCGTTCTTTAATTTTCAATTAAGAAGGAAGCAGACGATTTAGATACCATCGCGACGGCTTTCTTGCATCTTTTAAAAATGAGCCAAGATGGCAATAAATATTACGTCACTGATGACGTAACTGATATCACAAATTTGGCTTACTTCTAAAATATGCTAGTTTTCCCGAACCAGAGATCAGAAATCGTTTGCGCCCTTCTTCATTGAAAATCAAAGTGCAATTGGTTTACCAGATGAAAAAGTGGGCTCATTTTTTGGCAAGTTATGACATATTTGGCAATCGGATTGAGTTCAACTCATTCAAAGTAGATTTTTGACCAGTTGCGGCCATTTTTGCCACGGCAGACCAGTGGATTCGTAATCTACCAACTTTTCTCCACATTCCATAAAAAATTTAGAATGATGTTCGATGAGGTACCTAAACATGCAGTCGCCTCTCAGTCTATTATATATATTAATGTTGGCAACTCCAGTCAATGGGTCTCTTCTGAAGATGAGTCATTTCTGTACTAAAATCATATAAAATTTGAGCATGAGACGTGCCATAAAGTATTTTATAGCACTAGTGCGATAAAGTTACTTTACCGCACTCCTCAAGATGAAGTCTTGCTTTCGCTAAGATTTCAGATTAAAAAAAAGTTTAAATTTTTGCACGTTATGATAAAAAGTATATATTTTTTATTTAGTTTTAGAGAATATTTACATTACATTTTGTTATAAACACTATTCGCACTATATCCTAAGACTTTATAGACTCGAATTAGTATAAAATACGCTGAAGTTTAAACTTTTTACGTTTTTGGAATGATAATGCCGCTTTATAAGTTTAAAGTCGCAAGATTTATTTAATTGTAAATTAATGATTGAAGATTTTACAATACTTTTTTGACTAGCTATATCCCAACAAAAACATCTCTCTAATAATAAAAACATAAAAACAGAGTTTTTAAAAAATCCTTCATATGCATTGTCAATTTTTATATTCATTAACACAGCGCCGATATTAAAAATGTTTCTATCAGCAAAATGTGCGACAAACTACGTTTCAAAATTTATCTATTAAAAATGAACGTGAATTCATGCTCTCACACCTAAATGTCGTTTATTTATTTTAATTAAAGTAATTATATTATTATTATTATTTTAATTTTGGCAACAGGAAAGAGTTTCAGCAATGATCGGTTAGTGGCTATTTTATAAAAAAGCCATTAGTATTCTGTAAAAGCGATCTTTTAATGACAGTAACAGCCCCAAAATTTGATACATTGAATACATTGTCATCGACATCAAACCTATCTGCCAAGTTTCAAACACATTGGATGATCTCAAGGGGTGTTAATAGACCTCCGCAGATTCCGCACCCATCGACAAACAAACACACAAAATCGAAGTTATTATAAGGGATTTAAAATGACGCCAAACTCTTCATATAATAATTATGGTTGTGAAAAGTATTGAGATTTCAAGTAGAGCCAAGTTTAACGTTGTTGTAAATTACGGGCAATGAAAATTAGTAAAATTTTGTTCTCAAAGTCAAAATTCCCCTTGATTGGCCAAAATATCCAGCCACAAAAATATTTGTGACATTTTGCCATTACGAATTCTGGATCACTTGTTTGTTGTGTTGGTGCCGAAAAATTATAATAGATAAGAAGACAGAAAAATATCAATTTGTTATAACAGAAATTACCTACGCGAAATGCTTTAATATTTGTTCTCAAAAGAAACAATGCATAAATTTACAACTTACTGTTAATAAATTGAAAATGTATGAAACATCACTTACCGTTTATGAATATGGAACACTTATTTCATCCTTTGATAACACTTGACTTTGGGTTTTGAAGGCAAACGTTTTTATTCTATTAGCTTCTTTTTCCAACTAGGCTTGTTTTATTTCTTTCTATAACTTTCAGCACAACTTATGTTGAACGTTGAACAAAAATCCCTATCACTTGCATTTCTAAGTAACAAATAGAACTATCACTAACATCAAAAGAGAACAAGATAGTCAACAAGTGTCTCAATCCATTTCAACAAGTTCTTTCAGTAGTTTTTCTGTATGAAATTCTGTACTTTTCTGTTCTCTCAAAGTTCTTCAGGAACAAACATAAAATCTCCAATTGCAGACTTTAAACTTTTTCCTTTCATAAGAAAAAAAATAATCGCTCATAAATATTTCAACAAGTTCAAAGGATTCTTTGCACTCAAAGTTGAAGTTTTCTCCAGTGCAACCTTTTCCACGAAATTAAAAAGAAAAAATATGGAACTTTTTTAAAAAAATAAAAAAAAAGTTAACTGCAATCAAAATCTTTTTCCAGGCCAAACGATTTCGACAATTTACGACTTCCGCTAGAAAATGCACGCTTCCGAAAAAAAATTCTAAGTTATTTTTTCCCCGTCAAATCGTTCTTGTGCAAAATCGTCTGCTTTGCGCGAGAGTAAAAGGAGTGTGTGAAAGCCAGTGGTAGCCGAGCATCAATTGGGCTGAGTTGTCATATCCGCTGTGTGTGGAACAGAGGAAGCGCTTAAGTTGGGTGGACGCTGAATGTGACGTCACACGCACTCCTCTTCCTCCTCCCCCTTCGGGATTCCACCTCTTTCTTCGTCTGCCAGAAGAGATGGAGACTAAGTTTCATTTTCGAATTCGGAAGATATTTTTAAAGCTGTCCCGGGATTGCGATCTTGACATTTTACAGAGACGGGATTCTATTGACTGTGTTTTTGTTTTCCGAGTGCGTTGTCACTAAATAAGTTACCTCGCATTGGATAACATTACTTTGTGTGTTGTACAACATTGTTTTACAACATTGTTATTTAAGACGAATTCTTAATTAGGATCATTCCCATACTCTCTATGCTATAACATTCTAGTCAAGTGCATTTAGAAACTACTTTCAATAAAACCTTGAAATTTGGTGAATAGGCACGAAAAAGATCACTTAATGAAATAACATAAATTGTTTTCATTTAACGCATATCTATTACTAGCTTAATACCCGTGCTGCGCTACGAAATTTTACCGTGTGCATCTTAGTAAATCAAAACACATGTAACACTTCAGACGTTTGCTCCCATTCCCATCCCAACAAATTGATGTATCAATATAGGAATTTTCCTTTGTTGACACTTTTTTCCAAAATTTATAATTGAGAATATATTGGGAAGAGGGACATTCGAATATCCCTCTTTTAGAACGTTTAACCATTTTTCAACCCCTTACAGCGGGTTAATTGAGACCAGAATAGCTTAATTTTTCCCTTTTTGCCTTTACTGACAATTGTATCAATTTTCAGAGCTGTGACCATACTGGATGTGGGACGTTCGAATAGACTTCATTCGGAACGTTTAACCCCTTTTCGACCCCTTTAAGAGGGTTAATCGAGATCGGAATAGCTTACTTTTTCTATGTTTACCATTGTTGATATTTGTACCAATTTTCAGAGTTGTGGACATGTGGGAAGTGGGACGTTCGAATATACTTCATTTGGAACGTTTAACCCCTTTTCGACCCCTTAAAGAGGGTTAATCGAGATCGGAATAGCTTATTTTTTCTATGTTTACCATTGTTGATATTTGTACCAATTTTCAGAGTTGTGGACATGTGGGAAGTGGGACGTTCGAATATACTTCATTTGGAACGTTTAACCCCTTTTCGACCCCTTAAAGAGGGTTAATCGAGTTCGGAATAGCTTACTTTTTCTATGTTTACCATTGTTGATATTTGTACCAATTTTCAGAGTTGTAGATATGTGGGAAGTGGGAGAATTAGTGATGATTGAGTGAGTGAGTCAGTGAGTGAGGGCTTTGCCTTATATATAGAGAGAGATAAATGAAAATTAAAATAGAAAAAGATAAAACCAAGTGGATCCCACTTCATATGCGTTGACGTAAGGTTTTCAAATATAAAATAAAATATGTTATACGCTATTCTCGAGTTTTCAATTTATGCCATTTCTTTAAGTGATAATTTTCGTACCTACTCAACAAATTTCAAGGTAATACATAAAATAGTTTCTAAATCCACTCGGCTAAAAGACTGTAGCATAGAGAGGTCGGAAAACTCGATCAAAATAAATATCGATACTATATCGCTGCATAGAAAAAAATATCGATATATCGATACATGATTATTATTTTTTTATTTTTTTAAGTTGATTTTCAATTTTGCCAGAAACGAAGTTTTTCGGGGCAAATTTCTATTTTTCATGAATTCATGCCAAAATTGTTTTAATTATTAATTAGGAAAATTGTTTTATAAAAAAATTATACTATCAATAAGAATAAATAAAATACATTTGGATATCAATGAATAAATTCATATTTTTTTTTTTTTAAAATTTGAAAAGTAGTTTACCGCATATTTTGCTGATAGAGATGTTTTTAAATTTAAAATTTGATGCAAATTCCAGACACACGTTGGAAACAGAAACGACGCTATGTTAATGGTACTAATAAATGATCTTATCTTTCCATTACATTATGTTTTCTTTTTGGTTAGGGTGCCATTTTAACTGTCTCTCAGCCAAGTCCAAACTTCAGTTTTGAAGTTTTTGAAAAGGGAATAAAGAAAATCGAAAAAACACGCGGGTCTTCAAAACTACCATAAAAAAACTAAAAATGTTTGAAAATATTGATATATCGGTGACTTGTATCGATACTTTTAATATCGATATTTAAAAAAAAATATCGATAAATATATAGTCGTACTGACATATCTCCGACCTCTAATAGGGAATGATCTTTACTAGGACTTTCTCATAAATCAATAGCTACAAAATTGTGCCACATTTTGTTGTAAAGAAAATAACTGGATTATCTTTTTATTTTATTTCATCGTGGCCGCCTTTGCTTTAGTTTGTGCAACGAAATACGTTACAAAACATCCTTTTATTTCATTTCAATTTCAATCAATAGGCAGCTGAAACTGAATTCCTCACAGTTGTGCTACAATTTTTAACACATTACTAAGGATGAGTTTGTGTCTGTTACATTCTGTTGTGCTTTCGTAACAGCCAAATTACTTTGTGCAACAAATCCCGTTCTGCAACATAGTTTTATTTCATGTAAGCAAGTTTGCAATTGAAACTGCACGTCAAAAGATTATGAAACAATTTTCGTCATATTGTAAAAACATTAATGAGTTTTTGATTCGATGTCAAAAATCGTTTGACTTTTACAGTGTACAACAGAACTCGTTGTACAACAATGTTTTGAAACGTTTAAATAAAGTGGCAGTTGAAAATAAATTCCACAAAGTTATGTTATAATTTCGCTGTATTGAAAAGGTGCGTTGTGCAACATTTTGTCGTAAAAAGGCAAGTCAATTTTCGATTTGCTGTATTAAAAATTCCAGAACTGTCCATCCAATATACCGCTGGTCTTTTCTTTCTCTATGTTTCGCAGTTACGCCCTTTCAAGATTAGGAATTCTCTTTGCGAAAAAACCGTCTCTATAGAGATAGTCATTGGTTGGTTGGTTTGTGAACTCAACGACCTATATTTGTGCACAATGACGGCTAGTCAAGTCGGTGCCTACAGCTTTTCTGGACCACAACGAACATCCATGCCTAACCCTGGATAATAAAACCCGGTACCTTTGGCGTGGAAGATCATCCAGAGCCATCAGGTGGGCCTATAGAGATAGTCATTTTCAATGACCGCTTAATTCGTTTTAAAAATGATAGTACATTTCTTCAAGCAATTGAGGATAATAACTTCTTAATTTAATTGAAAAATTTCAGTATAATCTATTTTTTTCTTGAGTCAGATAGCTTTTTTCAAGCAGTGAGATCGAAGGTTAAATGGTGGAAGGGCTCACAAAGCCACAAATTCAAGCAGATTCGATGATACATTTATCTCTTTGCCTATCTATTGGTTCGTCTATCCGTCCATCAGTTCGTTCTGTTTCTACTCATCCACTTTAGTGTTGAACAACATATTCGTGTATTATTATTATTATTATTACTATTATTATTATTATAACTATTACTATTATTATTACTATTACTATTATTATTACCATTATTATTATTATTATTATTATTATTATTATTATTATTATTATTATTATTATTATTATTATAACTATTACTATTATTATTATTATTACTATAACTATTACTATTATTATTACTATTACTATTACTATTATTATAATTACTATTACTATTATTATAATTACTATTACTATTACTACTACTATTATTATTATTATTTTTATTATTATTACTATTATTATTATAACTATTACTATTATTATTACTATTACTATTACTATTATTATAATTATTATTACTATTACTACTATTATTATTATTATTATTATTATTATTATTATTATTACTATTATTATTATTATTATTATTACTATTATTATAATTATTATTACTATTACTACTATTATTATTATTATTATTATTACTATTACTATTACTATTATTATTGTTATTATTATTATTATTGTTACTATTATTATTACTATTACAATTATTATTATTATTATTATTACTATTATTATTATTATTATTATTATTATTATTATTATTATTATTATTATTATTATTATTATTATTATTATTATTATTATTATTTGACAGAGAATTCGTCGGACCAATCGTTTGGCAAACTTTTTATCTCATCAACAGTGGATGAGATAATACTTAATGTACCTTTATCACTAAATCAACCGAATCATGATATTTAATTCGAAAATATTGAAATTTTGCATGAATGAGGATGAATTATGAAAGATTGAATTTTTGCATAAATAATAATGAATTATGAATGATGAATTATTGTAAAAGTAATGATGAATTACTTTATGAGTAAGGATGAATTATAGTACGAAAAATAATGAATTATGAATAATTGTATGAATAGTGATGAATTACGAATGATTTATGAATAATTGTATGAATAGTGATGAATTACGAATGATTTATTATTGTATGAGCGATGAATTGTTATAGGAATAATGATGAATTGCGAATGGTGATTTAGGAATGATGAATTCTTAAATGAATTATAAATGAAACGATCTTTTGGTAGAAGACTATGCCAAAACCAAAAACCAAAATATTATGCAAAAATCTATTAAGGATTGCAAATTCCTATTTTATTGCACTGATTTTTCTCTCTTTTTCTCATCTCTTGCTCCCTCAATATTTTAATTGTTTCAGAATTAAATAATACTTAATTCTGAAAATATTATTATGAGCTTGTTTCCTATATGCAAAGGGACTTGACTGTTTTATCTTGCACCTCCCTAGCTTTTGAAAATTTTAGAAAACCGAGGGAAAAGATGTAAATTCCAAGATTAAAAAAAAACGCATATGCCTTTATACTTTTATGTTACAATGAGCATTTTTTTTTTTCTATTTATTTTGTTTTTTGTTTCTTTTCTATGTCGTTTGTTATAGCTTCTTGCGTGAAGATTTTCTGGCGCTTGTTGTCTATGATTATTAGAGGCTGATGAGTAGAAGTATTAAAAATAATAATAATAAATATATATATATATATATATATATATATATATATATATATATTTATTATTATATCCGAAACTTGAAAGATATAAAATTTTTTTTTGCTCTTCTGTATTTTTGCATCTTCGAGTTCCTCTATTCTAAACACTGTTTCTTGAATGCCGTGAGATCTAGTTGGATGATAAAAAAATCGTTAAAAATATATATTTTAATATTTTTATTATTTTGTACTTTTTTTTCTTTTTAACAGAGTTGCGCTTTCAAAAATATATAGCATGAATTTTAACTGTTCTCAAAGAGTATAATTTATAATGCATAATTATTATTAACATGTCTAAAAAAATTAATGATTTTGATAAAAATTTAGTCTTACACCCCCTTGCAAATATTCCTAGGGGCGCCCATGTCAAGTGAACAAAGATTTGATACCTACCAGGTAACCATTCAATCAACCATGTCAGAAGTTTCAAGCACTTCTAAACCAAAAACGCAAAAACTTATTCACAATTTGATCCATTCGAAAAAACAGACTTCATTTGCTGAGTACTGATTCATGTGGCCTTACAAAAGCATTTCAATTCTTGAAAATTCTTTAAAAAATACATTTTTAAATCAATTATATTAACTTCGATTTTGTTTGAATGTGGCTGTGTTTGTCGATGGAGGGCAAATCTGCGGAGGTCTAATTAACTACATCCAATAGAGTTGAAACTTGGCAGATAGATTCGATGTCGATGACAATTGCATTCTATCAAATTTTGGGAGCTGTTACTGCCACTAAAAGGTCGCTTTTATTGAATATTAAATACATAAACAAACAAATAAATAAATAAATACAGTGTTCTAATCAGAATCAATAAAATATATTTGTATGTGAATGCATAAATTCACATTAATTTTTAATTAATAAATTTTAAAAAGTAGTACGCCGCATATTTTGCTGATAGAAATGTTTTTAATATTTAAAATAATATAACCCATAAAAACTGAGTTTTTACAAAATCCTATATGCATTGTCAATTTTTAGCGCCGATATCAAAACATTTCTATCAGCAATTGTGCGGCAAACTATGTTTGAAAATTTATTTAATAAAAATGAACGGGAATTATGCTCTCACATCCAAATATCATTTATTTATTTTGATTAAAGTAATTTTATAATTTATTGATTACAAAAAAAAAAGGCAACAGGAAAGAGCTTCAATGATCGGTTAAATGCTATTTCAGCGTGATTGGATGACGGCAAATTGGTTTATTAATATTCCGTAAAAGCAACCTGTTAGTAACAGTAATAGCCCCAAAATTTGATAGAATACATTGTCATCAACATCGAACATATCGGTCAAGTTTCAGCCCGATTAGATGGCGACAAGGGGGTTAATTAGGCCTTCGCAGATTCCGCTCTCATCGACAAACCTACAAATACGAAGCTAATATAAAGGATTTAATTAGATATCAACACCAAGAACAAGCTGACAACAGAAACGTCTCTATGTTAATGATTATAAAATTTGATAATGCATATAAAGGATTTAAATTTAAATTAATTTTTATGGTTTTTTTTTTTTTTTTTTTTTTTTTTTTCATATCAAAATTTGAAGGGACACAATTTAGTGAAAAAGATGAACAAAGAGCCAAACGTTAAAATGTTTTTTACTTTCAATTACCCTTATGTAATACATGGGGTAATGAAAGTATAGGATTCGGTGAAAAAAAAAATCGATTTTTTTGCATTTCTCCACGTTTTGGAACATCCTGATCTAAAAAAAGTGATCTAGAAAAAATGTCTGTCTGTGTGTACGTAGTCAGCATAACTCCCGGAAAAATTGACCTACAATGTTTAAATTTGGTGAGCAGGTTGGTGATGGCCCAAGGACCTACCATTAAGGTTTTCGTCAAAATCGCGCATGCGCATAAGGTAGCAGGCATTGAAAAAATCATGTTTTTCAATGATTGCTAAAAAACGGCTCGAACGATTTTGATAAAAATCGCTGTGGTAATACTTCTTAAGGTGTTTTAAACATCCCCACCTCCGAAATTTCAGTGAAAATGCTTTAATGGCGAAAAAAGTTGAAAAATGAATGCCTTCAACACAGAGTTCTCTTTGCTTGAACATAGCTCATCCACGATTGTTTTTTCTCCTCTCCTCAGTTTCACTTATAACAAAAGATACTATAGGAATTTTCGAAAAGTATATCTACCAAAACACCTTTTGGCGCAGTTTTTTTTTTTTTTAATGACACATATAAGAATTATCGCCAAACGAGCCATTTTTTCTAAACAAGTGATGAAAATATAAAAACGACAAATGACAAATCCACATCAGCAATATAGTGTAATTGAAAGTTGTGCGATGTTCCACACCCCTAGTTTAATCTGGGAATGCCATTGAGTTAGTTTCTCACTACAGAGAGGGTAAAGAAGCGAGAGGTAATTGCAGAACTGGAGAAAACAGCTGCATAATTTATGTGAGAAAAATCGCAGTAAAATGAATGAAAGATGCTTATGATTCACTTCGAGTTATTGCCGCCAACTGCTGTGAAATGAATCCCAATTGTCTGTGAGTGGCAATTATGCCAATTGGAAATTTAGGGTCGTGAGACCAGCCAATTTATTTAAATCAAACACCTCTTTAACAATAGCATTCTTTACTCATTATAAGCCTTTAAGAGAAAGCATGGGCGCCCCCAGGAGGGTGCAAGGAGGGGAACTTGCCCCCCCCCTCTTGAAAATTTAAAAAAAAAAAAAAAATGAGGGAAAAGATTTAAATTCCAAGATAAAAAAAAAAAAAACTTATTCCGATTATATACGTTATGTTACAATAAGTTTTTTTTCTTCCTTTTATTAATTAAATCTTTTGTTTCTTTCCTAGGTCGTTTTTTAAAGATACTTGCGCGACGATTTTCTGGCGCTTGTTGTCTATGATTATTAGAGGCTGATGAGTAGAAGTATTTATTCCTTTTATTGTATAATCATTTCCTGTGTAGTTCTCAAAATTCTAGGAAAATGCTTTGTTTTTTAAGTCATCAGACATACTATCTTGAAATCTATTTTTAGAATTCAATTGAATATATTTCAATTTTGCCTTCGTGTTTCATTTTGATTTTGATTATTATTACATACCTGCCAACTTGTACGAATCATCCGTACAATGTACGGATTTTTACTATTTTGTACGGGTGTACGAACAGCTAAAAAAATCGTACGGATTTCACAGTACTTTTCGGTTTTTTTTTTTTTTTTTTTTTTTTTTTTTTAATAAATTTTTTCAAGTCACCAACGAAACCGAAACGATTTTTCAAAGCTGCCGCGTCCGTCAAAATATTTATTCACACTCCAAGATTGCGCATATGTTCAGCACTAAAGCGCGTTGGCGAGGATGCATTGTTTTCTTTTCTGTTGCCGACTAGATTTAGCAAACCAAACCACTGCTTCGATTTTTCTGGCTTTACAGGTTAATAAAGAAGCAGAAAACCGAAAGTGCTTTAGTTTTTTAATTCTAATTTCTTTTGGACTGGACTCCAAAACGTAAATAATAGTACTGGACTTGCGCGTAAATAATAGCACTAAACACGGCGCCGGGGATGCACTGTTTTCATTTGTGTTGCCAACGGGACCTGGCGAACCAAACAACTATTGCTTTGCCTCAGACTTAAGAGATTAACAAAGAATCTGAAAACCAAAAATGCTTTAGATTTTGGTTCTTCCTTCTGTTTGGACCGTACAATAATGTTGCGTGTATATAATAAAAGCACTTAAGCTCGGCGCCGGAAATTCATTGTTTTCATCTGTGTTACCGACGGGTTTTGCGAACCAAGCAACTGTTTCGTTGTCTCGAACTTTAGAGATTAATAAAGTAGAAAACTGAAAGTGCTTTAGTTTTTTTTTATTCTTCTTTTGGACCGTACTCCAACGCTGCGCACTAAATCGCGACGCCGCCGTTTTCAATTGTTTTGGCGGCACTTACCGAACGACTGTTTCGTTTTCTCGGACTTTAGAGATTAAAGCACTTTCGGTTTTCAGCTTCTTTGTTAGTCTTAATTATTTATTTTAAAATATCCAAGTTAAACAATTCTGGTGTAAAATTCCAGAAAATATCAAGTTCTTTTGGAGTTTACTTCAAACCAAGCGGTTTACTTCTAATCATCAGAAATTCAAACAAAGAAACAAATTTTGCATTCTGCTCTATCTATGCATCTGATATTAAGATTTCTCATGGAGGATTTACTGATGTCGAAGTTCATATCAATTCCAAAAAGCACAGTGACAACATCAAATGTAATAATACGAATTCGAAAGCCTGCATAATTGATATTTGTGCGTGTGATTAAACACTTTGAATACCACCAACTCATTGTATGTTTCACTAGAGTTTTTGTGTCATAAAGCATGTTTTATTTAGGTGTAATGTAGACTAAATCGTAAACCTCATCAGAGATTTCATCGTGAAGTTTAAATTTGATTTATTTGTAAATCCAAGTTAGTTTTTTATTTTATAATTTCCATTTTGTGCTAAAATGTAACAATTTGTTATATTTGAGAGCAATTTAATACTATGCAATTTTTTTTTTTAATTTTTTTTTTTTTTTTGCATTTGTAATAGAATTTATATTATTTTTATATTACATTCATAAATATTGTCGCTATTTGACTTTCCATGAGTCATAGGAATGCAAATATTTGTTCCGTAAAAATTGTACTAATTTGAAAATGCCAATGTTGGCAGGTATGTTATTATTATTATTATTATTATTATTATTATTATTATTATTGTTGTTGTTGTTGTTATTATTGTTATTATTGTTATTATTATTATCATTATTATTATTATTATTATTATTATAAACTTGGAAGAAATAAAAATTTTTACTCTTCTGTATTTTTGCATCTTCGAGTTCCTCTACTCTAAACACTGTCTCTTGAATGCCGTGAGATCTAGTTGGATGATAAAAAAAATAGTTAAAAAATATATTTTAACATTTTAACTATTTTGTATTTTCTGCTCTTTAACACTAGATTGCCTAAGCAAGTCATTTTGACTGCTTTTGAATTTCAATTAAAAAAATAATTATTTAAATAATGACACAGCTTTTTTTAATTTTGTGACTTTTTCTACAACATATAAATGGGTTAATTAATCATTGTTGTTGCCCCCCCCCCCCTTCTCCTTCACTTCCGGTATATATATGTGTTATACCTATACTGCCGAAAAGCAGTCATTTTGACTGCTTGGAAAAGACCAGTTCGGCTCTGGATTGGAATAACATGAAAACATACAAGTTCATGATAAATTGTCGATTTCGACATATACTTGATAAGTTGCAGTTGTTCAATAACTAAAGTTATTGTTATTGTTATTCGTACTTGTTATTCGAATCTTTATGCCAGGCCTGGCCACGCGCTTTGTTCCCTTTGAACGCGCTGTAACGTAATTCAGATGGGAAGGAGGATCACTGAGGGTATGATCTCATACTGTAATCGATACGGCTAAAATGTCCAGGTAATGTATAAATTTTTTTTTTTTTTCGAACTGAAATACATTTTTTTTTGTTAATACTTATTACAGTTATATAACTTGTTATATGACTGTAAGTGATATAAAATATATTAAAAATTACTGTTAAACAAATTTCTTTGCGCATTAGTTATTTTTTCACAATGCAGTCATTTTGACTGCTTTCAGGCAATATAGGTATATACTAAGCTCCCGTCTTTCTAGTGTTAACAGGGTTGGGTCTTTCAAAAATATATACCATGCATTTTAATTATTCTCAAAGAGTATAATTTATAATTATTAGATAACATTTATAAAAAATTAATGATTTTTATAAAATTTAGTCTTGCACCCCCTTGCAAATATTCCTAGGTGCAGCCATGAGAGAAAGTCCTAGTAAAGATCATTCCCTATACTAGGTGTGTCACAATATTCTAGGTCAGTGCATTTAGAGACTACTTTGTATAAAACCTTGAAGTTTGGTGAGTTGGTAAGAAAATGACAGCCTTATTGAAATGACATAAATTAAAAACTCGAAAATAACGTGTAATATATTTTATTTTATATTTGAAATCCTTACCTCAATGTCTATACAGTGGCTCCACCTGCAATTGTTTTTTGCTTTTTTTTAATTTTCATTTGCAATAGATGGGCATTAAATCAAAACAATTTATGTCATTTCATGAAGTGATCATTTTCGTACCTACTCACTAAATTTCCAGGTTTTGTACTAAGTAGTTTCTAAATGCACCGGGCTAGAAGATTATAACATAGCTAGAATAAGGAATGATCTTTACTAGGATTTTCTCTAAATAAGGGCACTTCGATGTTGGCTTGAAATGGGCCTGGATACCTCACCTCAAGACTTGAAGCCAAAGCAGATTAAAACTTGAGGAAATTTATTCCGATGTAACTCTTCGCAGATTCTTTTACAACTCCAGAACTTCCCCTTCTAATAGACTCAATACAACTCTTTACACAACAATGGAGCACAAAGAGCAGTTAAAGACTAGATACACAACTGCTAAAATCGACGCAAAAGACAATGCAATACAGTTCATTTTCGGAACTACTCTGAATGCTCGTTTAGATATACAACTAACAAACTAACTAGATCATCCACTCTCTTGGTCTTATATAGGAAAATTAATCCTTCGCGAATCTTCTAGAGATAGAAATTTGGCGAATTTTCCAGATCGCAGTCAAAAAACCCTATACAGGTACATGGGGACCGAAAGTGCCGCCAAATGGTTGCCAAGTTTGGTGACATTTGGCGATTTCTTGCCAAATCTGGCGACCAAAATTAGTCGCCAAAATCGTCGTCAACTTGGCGAGATTGCCATTAACCATAATGTTAAATGGGCTTCTCCTTGTAAAACTCGTTTTCCAGCATTAAGAGACGCATTGCAGGAAAGCGAAGTAAAGACAAACTCTTGCACTGCCTTAAGAGAAATGTACATGAATTTTCTTTTTTACATAATACTACGAAATATTTACAAATATACAGAAATTCGTAACATTATTCATAACAAATGTTTGTAATAAGTTTTAAAGAGGAAGATGCGTTTATTTCGTTTCACTCCCTAGAACAGCGTTCGCCACTAACGTTCTCCACTAACCACTAACGTATGACTTATGTTGGAGCTTTTCGGGGGCCAGATACATCAAAATATGTATATTTAATTATTATCTATTTAACAACGTATGTAGCATTTCTGAAAACCTAGGGGAAAAAATATTTATTTTTTCATCTCAATCAATAATATTTAAATTGATTTTTATATAATTATAATTTATAATATGTAATTGATTTTTATATAAAAATATAAATTGATTTTTATATATTATATTTAAATTGATTTTTAAATAATATATAATTTGATTTTTTTTTTTTTTTTAATAATTAAAAAAAAATATTAGTAGTAAAACAAATTCTAAAAAAAAAAAGATGTGAATCTTTTGATTCAACGTGACAGTGCGACTTGATCTAACTTTTATTAAAAGTATTTAAACTGTACTTCCAGTTTATTCCGTTTTGTCGACATCAATTGTGATCATCGATATAGATAAACAACTGGATAGACTGCTCCATTGTCAATGAAAAGAGAAAAACGCGCCGGGGATTGCGAAGCTGGTGGGAAGATTAATCAATCACAGTTCACTTTAATAGTTGGATGGGAATGCGAAAAACCTTGTAAAGTGTTAGAGTATATATTTTTTTGCACATTATTACTAATTAAGTTCTACTATTGACATTTCTGCTGTGTAGAACCCAAAATTTTATTTTCAATCCTCAGCAATCCGTATTTTTTATCCCACCAATGGCATCTGGCAACGGCTTCATTTTCCCAACGTTAAGCAGTCTATCCAGTTGTTTATCTATATCGATGATTGTGATACGATGGCGGTCGAAAATGTTCAGTTTTTCTTTTATGATAGAGTCGATGTCTTTCGGATTAGTTGTTGCAGTCAATTTTAATAAATTGTCGAAATGATATTCAGTTAAGTTATTCCTGTATTTATTCTTAATGAAACCACCTTATTGAAAGCTTCTTCATATAGTTTCTTCGGGCACGCAGTGTAGATCTCTATTCTTCATAGTTAATATAATCTATTATACATATTATTTCGAATAAATTACAATGGACAATCCAGGCATTTTTTTATAATTTTTTATTCAATTCTAAATGTTTCGAAAAGGCCATAAACATACAAATTTCTGCTCAACGCGCTTTTACTTTTTTTTTTAATTTGCGATCAAAATTACCTTGTTAGAGGTTGGCGAGAAAACAACTCTTTTCGTTGGCATTGAACGTGACGTAAAGAGATCTCAAACATCTTGGCCTGAAATACAGCAGCGGAAACCAGATTTCCAAGTTTCTCGTAAATCACGCCAACCTGTACAGAATGTGGCAATGGTCTACCAACGTCAACTTTTTTAACGATAACTATTTGGCAGAAACCTCACGATAGCCATAGAAACGCTGGAATATTTTTTACGTCAAAAATTGTGTTGACTGTTTTGATCGGACTGGTTTCGGCTGGGTTTTGGGGCATTTTCTTTTCTTAATATTTAAATAACTAATTTTTTTAAAGAACTTTTGTTTAAATATTTGGAATCAGGAAGAAATTCTTCATAAATATGTACTAATTTCACTCGTTTTTAAAAAATGCGGGAATTGTCCATTATGTAAAAAAGTCCATATAGTAGTGAAAGTTTTTTTTTTTTAAATCTTCTGTGGTGACGGCGGGTCGCAGGAAAAATCTGTTGCGGGCCAAATCCGGCCCGCGGGCCGCATAGTGGCTAACGTTGCCCTAGAGCAACATTTTTAGCCTTAATATGTGACGCCGGTGTTCAGATAAATTTATGATTCGAACTAAATTGAATTTTTATTCTTTATTTCCTTCATTGAATTTTGGAATGAAAGTACTGTGTGTTCAAAAGAAGAACCGTTCCCAATAGATAGTTCTACAATATTTTTTTACAGTGAAATATTTTTACAACCAAAATATATGGGGAAATATTGGTACAAATAGCGAGAAAAATGGATTTCACTAGCGGTGCATAATAGAGGTCGGAAATATTGATCAAAATAAATATCGATACTATATCGTTGCATAGGAAAAAATATCGATAAAATATCGATATATCGATGCATGATTTTTTTTTTTAATATTTTTTTATTTAATTTTTGATTTTGCCAGAAACGAAGTTTTTCGGGGCCAATTTCCAATTTTCTTGAATTCATACCTAAATTGTTTTAATAAATATATTATAAAAATTGTTTTAATGAATAAATTATATTATCAATCAGGAATAAATAAAATACATTTGGATGTCAATTCATAAATTCACATTTATTTTTAAGGAAATTTTTTTGAAAAGTAGTTTACCGCAAATTTTCTGATAGGAATTTTTTTACTATTTAAAATTTGATGCAAATTCCAGGCACACGTTGGCAACAGAAACGGCGCTATGTTAATGACTACTAATAAATGATCTTATCTTTCCATTACATTATGTTATCTTTTTGGTTAGGGTGCCATTTTAACTGTCTCTCAACCAAGTCCAAACTTAAATTTTGAAGTTTTCGAAAAGGAAATAAATAAAATAGAAAAAATACATGCAACTACCAAACGATTTTCAAAAATCTAAAAATGTTTGAAAATATCGATATATCGGTAACTTCTATCGATATTTTTTTTAAAAAAATATCGTCGTATCGATATATCGCCGACCTCTCCTTGAAGTGTAAAGGGTTAAAAAACACTGCGGCACGTGGATAACAGAGAGAGAGAGAGCAAGATTCGGAGTCACAGAATCACTAATTAGAAAAACAAACCATATTGTAATCACTAAATGACTTTGCCCTTGGCAGCCAGCGGCTTTTAAAACGCGATGATCCTTCCTCTAAGGAAAAGAAAACTCAAAAAACACTGTAATGAATACCCTTCTTGATATTACCATTTCATTATCGCAAGAGAGCATAAATCACGTCCGAATTGCGCACTTTCCCAAACAAGAAAACGGCAGCGTTCCACGCTACCCAATTTGTTTATTCAAATTTCCCCCTCATTACGAGAGCTTCATTAGTCAACATTCTTTCCTTATTGGCGTGGTTTTTCTTCTCTCACTCTGTGGTGGTGGTGGTGGCTCGCAATTTTTTTAAAACGATTCTTTTGGCGATAAATTATTATTTAAAAAAATATATATATATTTATACGACTCAAAAATTCGTGACTCAATTAAATTGGCGGGTCCTTGAGAAATGGAAAAGATTCGAATGGTTTCCGTTCGGGTGAAAGGTTCTTTTTTTTTTATGTAGATTTAATTAAGTTGCTTTGGCGAAGTCTTTTGTACTTTTTTTTTTGTCTTTAGAAGTGTGCGTCTGTAATTAGATTTATATTGGATTCGTTAGTTTGACTTTCTCTAACAAGCATGGTTGCTGTCTGACTATATTGTAAAAATTAATAAGTTTTTTGGAATGCTTTTTGATGGCTCAACCTTTGTCAAAATTCTGCATCTGGGTGTGATGGTCATGGGAAATATTACATGAGTCATGGACGTGTGATGCTTGTAAAAGTATAACGTGGTCCGGCGTTGCTTGCATTAAATTCTTTTTATTGCATTTCTCCACGGTTTGGAATATCCTGACCTCAAATAAGTGGTCAAGGAAATAAAAAACTAAAAAAACACGCTTTAATAAAAAAGTGAACTAAAAAATAGAAAATAATTTTAAATAGGTTTTAAATAAGAATAGAGTGATTAACAAGAAATATTTATTTTATCGTAAAAAAGCGTGAGGGGCTTGATGTCAATTTTTGTAAATATTTAATGACAGATATTGGTAAAAGTAGAGCCATTATGAAAATATCTTAAAAAGCACCCCACGCTTTTTTACGATAAAATAAATATTTCTTGTTAATCACTCTATTCTTATTTCAAACTTATTTAAAATTATTTTCTACTTTTTAGTTCATTTTTCTATTAAAACGTGTTTCTTAGTTTTTTAAACTATTATTTATTTCCTACTTTTTAGTTTTGTTTTCTATTAAAGCGTGTTTTTCAATTTTTTAAACCATCAATTATTTTTGTTTTAAACTATAACTTTTTTTTAGTTATTTTTTTTAATTAAGTTTACAAAACTCTCCAGTTGTTCCTGCCAATAGTCACATTCGTGTCTCAAATTTAAGTCATGTGTATGCCTTAGTACACACCGTATTACTTGTGACAAAACACTACCGTGTCTCTGAATATGAAAAATCGCTAATCCTGAAGATCCTGGTAAGGATAATCTATGGTTTTCGTGCCAAATAGTTGGCGTTGGTTTTGTAGACAGTTGCCATATTCCTTTCAGGTTTGCGCGATTTGCGAGAAACTTCCAAAACTGGTTTCCGCTGCTGCGTTTCAAACCAAGTTGTTTGAGATCAAGTGACGTCCCATTTAATTCGAATCGAAGGAATCGTTTTCTCTCCAAACTCTAACAAGGGAACTTTGATTGCAAATTAAACTAGGGGTGGAGCATCGCACAACTTTCAATTACACTATATAACGTTGGTAATCGCAGTAAAATTTGACTTTGTATTATTTACTATTTTCTTATTTTTTCTCATTTGAATAAAAATGGACAGTTTGGCGTTATTTTTGGCAATAATTTTGACTCGAGGGAAAAAAAAAAAAAAAAAACTTTTCGCTAAAATGGTGATTTTGGCTATATACTTTACGATAATCCCTATACTATCCTTTCTTCTAAGTGAAACTGAGGAGAGATGAAAAAAGGATCGCTAATGAGGTATGCTCTAGTTGCTCTAGGAAAGAGAACTTTGTGTTGAAGGAATTAGTTTTTCAACTTTTGACGCAGTTAAAGCATTTTTACGGGAATTTCGGAGGTGGGATATTTAGAACGCCTTAAGAGGCTTTAACACAGCGATTGTGAACAAAATTGTTAGAGCCGTTTTTTAGCAATTACTGAAAAACATGATTTTTTCAATGTCAGCTACCTTACGCGCATGCGCGATTTTGACGAAAACCTTAATAGTAGTTCCTTGTGCCACCAGTAACCAGCGCATCTAATTTGAACATCGTAGATCAGTTTATTCGGAAGTTATGCTGTCCATATACCCACAGACATTTTTTCTAGATCACTTTTTTGAAATCAGGATGTTCCAAAACGTGGATTAATGGAAAAAAAAAAAAATCGAAATTTTTTTTTTGCTTTTAACCTAATGCTATACTTTTATTACTTTATGCATATAAATTGGTAATTTAAAGTAAAAATAAAAGAAAGAGCGCATTGAGGAGAAATATTTGTGTTTTTGTCATTTTCGAAATATTTACAAATGAATAAAAAAAAAAATGCAGAAATTGTTCCTTCTATGTTAAATACAAACGAAGTCAACTGACTTCAGGTAGGATGCTAATAAAGTTACTCCAGCCTGGGAAAATCAAGGTATTTTAACTATCCTTCAATGAATATCCAATTTTTTCTTAAAGCCACTCACCACAATTATCGAATTCACTACATCCATAGGCAAACAACTTCATTCATCAATCACCCCAATCATTGTTGAAATAAAGATTTTTACCGTCTACATTAAACTGTAATAGAAAAAATTTAAAACCATGACCCATCGTTCTATTACCCGTAATTAATTCCAAACTTTCAATCTCCTTCTGTTGAATAATTTAAGGAGAAAAAAAATTAAATCTCCTCTAGTTCTTTGCTCCTACAATGTTTTTTATTGTAAGCATATTAAATGTTCTTTATTTACCATCTCATACATATGCGTAAAGTTTTCAGAAATACTGGTGTGGTCCCCACGCCTAGAGCCAATGGGGAGGGGGGGGGGGGGGAGTCATGGAAAATGATGAAGTATAGGACTAAGTAACACTTGCATACACTTAGAAACCAGATGCATTTACATATAGGAGAAAAAATCTTGTTGGCCATTCATATAATTAGGGACAATTGGATCCCCCTCCTCCCCGTTGAAGTTTCAAATTGGTTCATTGATAACAGCCTCTGCTGACATATTGTAGCGGTAATTGTTACATTGACTAAAAGAAGAAAAAAAAAAAAAAAAAAAGAAGAAGAAGAAAAAAAAAAAACTCCGCTAAATTGTCAAAATTGGAGATATGTTTGACTAGAATTATTTATGACATTATTCCTTTCGGTTAAATGAAATGATGGAGTAACGTTGATGGTCAATGCTCAAGGGTAAAGAACTCTATGTTAAAGATATTCAATATTTAACTCCTTACGCTTTCATCGAATTACTACGGGAATTTCGTAGAATTGGATGTTAAGAACACCTTAAAAGACATTACCACAGCGATTTTAATCCGAATCGTTACAGCCATTTTTTTAATTTTTTTTATTAATTACTGAAAAAATAAATAATTCAACGCCAGCTATCTTACACGCATGCGCTGTTTTGACCAAAACCTTAATAATAAGTCCAGTGGCCACCACTAACCCGTATACCAAAGTTTAACATCATAGGTCAATTCGTTCGGATTGGTTGGTTGTTTTCAGATTATCTGGCCCCGTCAGAAACACGAGGGCTATAATGCCCCGAAACATTCGTCATTAGACAAGCCAACATACATTTACAAACACCCATGCCTAACACGGGACTCGGAACCCGCAACCTCGCGGTCTAGAAGCTAGCACGCTAACCACTATACCGTTTGGTCGGCCAATTCGTTCGGAAGCTATGACAGACGCACCCGCATATTTTTTTCTAGACCCCTTTAATTCAGAACGTTCCAAAACGCGCAAAAATGCAAAAAAAAAAAAAAAGTCAGTATTTTTTGGACCGAATGCGATACTGTAATTACCCTTTATAACATATAGGGTAATAGCAAGTAAAACGATTTTTTTTCTTTCTTCTCCCAAACGATAAAATGAATATGCATGAGGGTGATAGATGCGGGGAGGAGGAAGGGCCCCGCATACGTGCGAACCCTCATCTTGGATGTAAAATAACTCCCATTACGCGTACCGCCGTAATTCATTAGAGCAAACGATTCCGACTATGCGGAGTGGAGTTGTCGGCATTCCGCTCACGCTCAGAAAATCCCGGTGGTTCGTGCTACGACACACATTTTATGCTGCCCGCTCTCTTGGCTGCGAGTTGGCCTTCGCAGCATCAAATGACAGCTGAATGCAAATTTCACTCCCCCCCCCCCATCCCCTTTCCGTGCGGCAAAGCAATCCGAGTGTTAAATTACTTTGAATTACACGCTTTTTAAGTGGTGGATTGCTCTGTGGTTATTCAATTGAAAGTTTCCCGCGCTTTTGTGGAAAGTGACTCTTTGCGGAGCGTATGATTGGGTTACAAAAGGACTCTGGAGTAAATGGACTTTGTGCGAGAAGGCGGCACCGGAAAATGCTAAAATTATGTACACCATTGAACATAATTCTGACTTTTTTTTTTTAATGTAGAATGTAGAGAGAGCTTTATAGAATTCTTGTGGACTATAAATATACTGGACTGCCTGGACAAAAATGGCCGAAACTGTTCGCCTTTGAACGTGAACTTAAACCCTACAGCCAAGTATGCTATAACTTTCCAAATAATGAGCATTCTTTTTTGGGGAGGGTACAGTGGTGTAATATTCATTTGATTCCCTTTTAAAGGTGCGAGAATTTGGAGTCAGCGATGGGAAATTACCTCTATCTTTCCTCATTGAAAATTAAGCGGTGTGGTAACCGTATGAAAAAGAGTGTATATTATTTGGCAAACTATGACATAATTGGCAATCGAATTTAGTTCAATGTTATACAAAGGAGATTTTTTTTAGCTATATCGGCCACTTTTCCCTTGACAGACTAGTATATTTATAACCTACTAGCTGCGAGTCTCCCCCCCCCCCCCATGTGGAAACCCGTCATTGGTGTACAAGTCCCAACTTTTGACTCTTCGCGCACAGAAAAGTTCATTGCTACGCGAAATCAAACTCACTTCGCTCGCACAAGTTTCATTGTAGCACAAACATTACTCGCTTCTCTCGTTGAAAGGTTCATTGTTACGCAAGCCCAAGCTGGCTTCGCTCGCTGAAAAATTCATTGCTACGCAAGCTCATGCTTGCTGGACAGTGGAAGAAGTGAAAGAAGAGAAAGTGTGTGTGTGGGGGGGGGGGGCAAAAGTTGGTGACAAGTGCAAGCCCCTCCCCCCCCCCCCCCAATAATTTTTTTAATTTCCTGTCTTATATTAAAAATATTAACTAGGAAGAAACTAATTTATACCTCCTAACACTAACATTGAACGAGGGTTGAAAATTTATTCTGATTTTAGTGAATATTCTGCAACTTGGCTTTTTTACTTGGAAGTAAGAGATAAAATGAAGTAATAACTCAAAATTACATACATAACTGGTTATTTAAATTTAAATAATGCTTTTAAATGTGCATATTTTCATATTCAATTAATAGAGATCGTTACATTTTTTTTTTTTTCAAATAATTTGTTTCGATATGAAAGAAGAATAGAAATTTAACTTAAAAGTTTCTTCAAAGCTGAAAGTTTACCAAGCGTAACAGTATTTGTTAATAAAAATACTTATATCTTTATACTATTAAGTAGTATAATACATTTTTATTGTTGTATGATATATACCATAAGTAGATTAAATTTTTACATTTGAAAACTTTAAATAACTTTTTCTTAGTGTCACTACCTTTAAAGGTTAACATTATTTTTCTTTAATAGTTTTTAGACGGATTGAGTGTTTTTAAAAGTGGGGGATGGATTTCAGTGGTTTTAGAAGTGGGGGGGGGGGGACGCATTGGTATTTTCTTGAAAAGTGAGGGGGGACGCGTCACCCTGCGTCTACCCACACTTCTAGCACTGTTGCTGGAATGTTCATTCCTGCGCAAGTGTAAGTTCGCTTCACTCGTTAAAAATTAATTGCTACGTGAACACTTAATATTAGAACCCCCTCACCTGTCGGTAAACAAAAAAAAAATTTCCATTAATACAATAATACACCCCCCCCCCCCATCCCCTTCTAAGAGTATTTTAACATGTGTTTGCTAAAAGCAAAATTAGAAGACCAAAACTACTTATGTTGAAAATTTCAGAGCTCTAGGCCTATTAGAAGTCATTTAGAAAAAAACAAACTAAAATTTTAGCATTATGTTTGTCCAAAGTCAAATTAGAAGACTAAAACAACTTATGTTGAAAATTTCTGAGCTGTATCTCTATTTAAAGTCAGCCATCATCATTAAATTCAGCCTCACTTTTTAAATAAATTAACTAAAAATATAATTAAAATTTTAACATTCTGTTTGTCAAAAGTCCAATTAGAAGGCCGAATCTACTTATGTTGAAATTTTCAGAGTTGTACCCTCATTTCAAGTCGATCTGTAAAAAAAACTAGAATGAATTTAAAAAAAAAAAAAAATAATAATAATAAGTAAAAAACAGTAACTAAAATTTTCACATTCTGTTTGTGAAATGTGCAATTAGAAGGCCAAAACTAATTATGTTGAAAATGTAAGAGCACTAAGCCTACTTTAAGTATATTTCTATAGATCCACTAATACATAGACAGACTCTTTGCTTTATAATTATTATAGACAAAAATTTCTGGACTTTCTACAAGAGTTCATACTGATATTCGATAGGATACTTAACTAGCAGTCTTCTGAATCTGAAAATGTCTGGCAGGAAAAGAAAATTAAAAAGGGGTTTGGGATTGGATAATGAAATTTGAAAAAAAAAAAGAAGAAAAAAAAACGTTAATGATAGCTAGATTGAAGAAGTCGAAGCCATAGACGCCAACTACACGTGGGAAAGGAGTAATCCATCAACCGTGGAGGCAAAGGTTTCATTTAACACGCTTTCCAAAACTCTGTAAAAATGTGTTTATCCAATATAAAATATTGCGCTAAAAATTCCATAAAAATATATAGTAAATACAATATTTGTAAGCATGCTGAATCTATTCACCCATCTAACCCAAATGAGAAATGTTGAAATTCGGTTAAGGCGTCTTCTCACTTTAGGCACCTCGAAAATAGGCTATTTTCGCGATTTTTTTTCGAGGATTTTTGCAAACAATTATGGTATAAAATGGATCCTATATAATAAACACATCTTTCAAGTACAAGAAATTTTTTATTTTTTTATTTTTTTGAACAATTATTATAATAAAACAGTAGCATCGAAAAACCCGTGTAGTAATGTTGATGAAATTTCGGAAACTATCCGGCCGATTGTCATGAAATTTGAATGACATATTCTTCATAGTTATGGCTATAGCGCATATCATCAGATTTTTGATATTCGCGAAAATAACAAAATGGCGCACGTTTTTCGAAAAAGTAAAAAAAAAAAAAACGCGTTTTTTTGCAGTTTTTTGTAAAAAAAAAATACTTCAAATCAAAATTTCAAAAATCTGATGATATGCGCTATAGCCATAAGTATGAAGAATATGTCATTCAAATTTTATGACAATCGGACGGATAGTTTCCGAAATTTCATCAACAAGCCACGAACATTACATTTCTACACGGGTTTTTCGATGCTACTGTTTTATTATAATAATTGTTCAAAAAATAAAAAATTTCTTGTACTTGAAAGATGTTTTTATTATATAGGATCCATTTTATAACATAATTGTTTGCAAAAATCCTCGAAAAAAAATCGCGAAAATAGCCTATTTTCGAGGTGCCTAAAGTGAGAAGACGCCTTAACATCAGTGCTAGAAGTGTGGGTAGACGCGGGGTGACGCGTCCCCCCTCACTTTTCAAGAAAATACCCATGCGTCCCCCCACTTCTAAAACCACTGAAATCCATCCCTCCACTTTTAAAAACACTCAATCCGTCTAAAAACTAATAAAGAAAAATAACATTAACCTTTAAAGGTAGTGACACTAAGAAAAAGTTATTTAAAGTTTTCAAATGTAAAAATTTAATCTACTTATGGTATATATCACACAACAATAAAAATGTATTATACTACTTAATGGTATAAAGATATAAGTATTTTTATTAACAAATACTGTTACGCTTGGTAAACTTTCAGCTTTGAAGAAACTTTTAAGTTAAATTTCTATTCTTCTTTCATATCGAAACAAATTATTTGAAAAAAAAAAAAAAAATTAACGATCTCTATTAATTTAATATGAAAATATGCACATTTAAAAGCATTATTTAAATTTAAATAACCAGTTCTGAATGTAATTTTGAGTTATTACTTCATTTTATCTCTTACTTCCAAGTAAAAAAGCCAAGTTGCAGAATATTCACTAAAATCAGAATAAATTTTCAACCCTCGTTCAATGTTAGTGTTAGGAGGTATAAATTAGTTTCTTCCTAGTTAATATTTTTAATATAAGACAGGAAATTAAAAAAATTATTGGGGGGGGGGGGGGATTGGGGAGGGACTTGCACTTGTCACTTGTTTTGATTGCTAAAATGTACATGGTAAAATTTCGTATCGCAGCACGGGTATTCAGCTAGTTATTTTATATTTGAAATCCTTACCACAATGCTTTATGAAGTGGCACCACCTGCAATAGTTTTCCGCCCTTTTTTTTTATTTTTTTATTTTTTATTTATTTCATTTTAATTTCTTATAATAACTTTGATTTTGTATGTGTGTGTGGAGGGCGTGTTAATTCAAAGGAGATCTAATTAACCTTTTTGCAGTTATCCAATTCAGCTGAAACTTGACAGATAGATTCGGCGTCGATCACTATGCATTCTATCAAATTTTGAGGCCTGCCAGCGTCACTAAAACGTCACTTTTACGGAATACTAATAAACCAACTTGCCGTCATCCAATCGCACGGAAATAGCATTCAACCGATCATTGAAGAAACGCTTTCCTGTTGCCAAAATTGTTTTAGTAAAATAAATAATTAAATCGTTTTAATCAGAATACATAAAAGATATTTGTATGTGAGTGTATAAATTCACATTCATTTTTAATGAATAAATTTTGAAACAGTTTACCGCATATTTTGCTGATAGAGATGTTTTTAATAATTAAAATTAGATGCAAACACCAAGCACACGTTGACAACAGAAATGGCTCTATGTTAATGAATATAAAAATTGGCAATGCATATAAAGGATATTTATTTTATGAATTATATTATGAATTTTCATTTATAAAATAAAATACGCTAGACCCTATTTTCGACTTTTTAATTTACGTACTTTCATTAAGTGACTCAAACACTGTGTACCTTTATTTTAATGAAAACAAGTCCCCTTTAACGATTGCCATTTGAACCCTCCTCCTGAAATGAGAGGAGGATAAAGTAGTGGCGGTTAATTGAAGTAATTAAACGCGCTTATCTACTTACCCAGCCTACCCATACCCATTAAGTGCGGTCTCGTTAAAAGCTAGCGGGACCAAGAGGAGGAATTAATTGGACAGTAATTCAAGAAAATGGAGTATTTTTTATGTGAAACTGTTGCTCCTCAGAAAAGTAAACCATGTTCTCTCCTTAAATCATTAGGGAAATTCTCCATCATAAATAATATATGTTAATACAACAGCTCATATTTAATAAGTTAAATATGATGTATATATATATATATATATATATATATATATATATATATATATATATATATATATATATATATATATATATATATATATATATATATATATATATATATATATATATATATATATATATATTTATATATATTTATATACATATATACATATATAAATATACATATATATATACATATATTTATATATATATACATATATACATGTACATATATATATATATATAACCTAGCATGAGCTGCTAGGTTAAAAAGTTGCATATGTATAATAATAAAACAAGCTGCGTGTCTGTCTGTGGATCTATAGAAACATACTTAAAATTGGAGTAGAGCTCTGAAATTTTCAACACAAGAAGTTTTAGCCTTCTAATTGTATACATGTCAAACAGAATGTTAAAATTTTAATTAATTCTTTTTTAAATAATTTATTTTTTACAAAGAGACTTCAAATAGATATACAGCTCTGAAATTTTCAATATAAGTAGTTTTAGCCTTCTAATTGGACTTTTAAGAAACAGAATGTCAAAATTTTAATTAGTTATTTTTTAATTAATTTTCTTAGTCAATTAACAAATTTTTTTACAAAACGTCTTCTAATAGGGCTGCAGCTCTTAAATTTTCAACATAAGTAATTTTGGCTTTCTGATTGATCTTTTGAAAAGCAGAATTTTAAATTTATATTTAGTTCTTTTTTAATGAATTTTTTTAATTAATTCATAAATATTTTACAAAACGATTTCTAATAGGGCTACAGTTCTGAAATATTCAACATAAATAGTTTTGGCCTTTTAATTGGATTTTTGAAAACAGAATTTAAAAATGTTATTTTTTAAGATTTTTTTTTTAATTAATTAACAAATATTTTACAAAACGATTTGTAATTGGGCTACATTTCGGAAATTTTCAACACAAGTAGTTTTGGCCATGTAATTGAACTGACAAAAAGAATGTTAAAATTTTAATTTGTTTTTTAATTAATTTTTTCATAAAAAGCGACTTTGAATAGGCCTAGAGCACTGAAAGTTTCAACATAAGTAGTTTTAGCCTCTAATTTTGCTTTCCACAAACACGTGTTAAAATAATCTTAAAGGGGTGTTATATTATTGCATTAACGGGGTTTTATTTTTTTATTTTTATTTTTTCTTTCTTGACAAGGGAGAGACTTCCAATATTAAGGCTTTACGTAGCAATTGGATTGTAGTGAGTGAAGCGAGCTTATGTTTACGCAGCAATGAACCTTTTAGCGAGCAAAGTGAGCCTGTGTTTATGTATCCATGAACTTTTCAGCGAACAAAGCGAGCTCAATTTTACTTAGCGATCAATCTTTCTGGGAGTAAAGCGCCAAAAACTGGGTCCTATACACCAATAATGACAGATTACCGCAACGCGAGGCCTCACAGCTATCTAACATATTGCATATGTTAAAATTTCGTAGCGAAGCACGGGTATTCAGCTAGTAATTATAATAATACAAAAAAAAAAAAAAAAAATGAAAAGAAAAGAACACGGCAGAAATTTGGAATTTCATCATATTTTTGCACCATATTTGGACATCATATTTTTATTCCATATATCTATTAATGTTGGCATTTTGAGTCAATAAATTTCTTCTGAAAATATGTCATTTCAATGTTAATAGACTGAGAGGCGACTGCAATTTTTGGACCCCATCGAACATCATTCTGATTTTTGTATAGAAATTAGAGAAAAGTGAGTAGATTATGAATCCACTGGTCTTCCGTATCAAAAATGGCCGAAGCTGTTCGAAAATCGACTTTTAAAAAGTTGAACTAAATACTATTTCCAAATGAGCCATAACTTGCCAAATAATGAGCATTTTTTTTTTATTTGGTAACCCTCACTCTTTAATTATCAATTAAGGATGCAGACGATTCAGATATCTGCCGATGGTCTACTTGCATCTATTAAAAGGGAGCCAAGTTGGCAATAAACATTACGTCACGGATGACGTAACTGATGTCACCAATTTGGCTTACTTTTAAAAGATACAAATTTTCCGAGCCAGAGATCAGAAATCGTTTGCGCTTTTTCTCATTGAAAATCAAAATGCAGGGACGAAAAAGTTTGTTCTCTTTTTGGCAAGTTATGACATATTTTAGTTCAACTCATTCCAAGTCGATTTTTGTTTAGTTTCGGCCATTTTTGCCACGGCAGACCAGTGGATTCGTAATCTATTCACTTTTCTCCAATCTCTATAAAAAATTCAGAATGATGTTCGATGGGGTATAAAAATTGCAGTCGTCTCTCGGACTATAAGACTATTTAATATTTGAGCACGAAGCGTGAGAAAAATTACTTTTCCACGCTAATACGAAAAAGTTACTTTCTCGCACTCCTAGTGAAAAAGTGCTAATTTCGCCACGAATTTTTATTCGAAATTATTAAAAAAAGTTTAATTTTTTGGCAAGTTGTTACCAAAACATTTTTTTCCCTCAAAACAATGGACAATTCCCGCATTTATTATTATTTTTTATTATCCAATTCTAAATGTTTCGGAAAGGCCATAAACAGAAAAATTTCTGCTCAATCTTTCCATTTTTTTCTTTTTTTTTTAAAATTTGCAATCAAAGTACCCTTATTATACGTTGGCAAGAGAACGATTTATTCTGCTCGAATTGAATGTGATGTCAAGGCTTCCTAAACATCTTGGCTTGAAATGCGGCAACTAGAACCAGTTTTGCAAGTTTCTCGCAAATTGCGCCAACCTGTACGGGATATGGTAATGGTGTACCAACGCCAAATATTTCAACGCCAACTATTTGGCAGAAACCTCACGATAACCATTGTATCAAAAGGAAGCTTTGACGTCACAGATTTTTTAAGTGTTTTGATCGGACTGGTTTTAGCTCGGTTTTGGGACATTTTCTTTTCTGTATATTTAAATAGCTAATTTTTTTAAAGAACTTTTGTTTAAATATTTGGAATCAGAAAGAAATTCTTCATAAATATAAACTAATTTCACTCCTTTTTAAAAAATGCGGGAATCGTCCATTCCGTTCTCTGCTGTCACAATAACAATGTAACTTCCATATCACGCGAACAGAAATAAATGAAAAGATGCAGCGTTACAGAGTCAGTCAGGCAGTCAGTGATGAGTGTAACTCTTTTAGTAATTCTAGCTTTTAAAATTCTTTATATTAACTTCGATTTTGTTTGTCTGTGTGTGTGTATGTCGATGGTGAGCAAATCTGTGAAGGTCTAATTCTGTGGAGGACCTTGCCGTCATCCAATTGGGCTGAAACGTAGCAAATAGATTCGATGTCGATGACTATACGTTGAATCAAATTTTGGGGAATGTCACTGTCACTATAAGGTTGGTTTTATGGAGTACTAATAAACCAACTTGCTGTCATCCAATCGCGCTGAAATAGCATTTAACCGATCATTTTGAAACTCTTTCCTCTGTTGCCAAAATAATTTTAATCAGAATAAATAAAAGATATTTGGATGTGAATGCATAAATTCGCATTCATTTTCTGATAAATAAATTTTGAAAAGTAGTTTACCGCACATTTTGCTGATAGAAATGTTTTTGTTAGCGGTGCTGTGTTGATGAATATAAAAATGGGAAATGCTTATTATTGTTTATTATTTCAATCTACTGAATTTTTATATTTTGTAATGAGGTTTTGTGCCAATGGAGACATAAGTGACGCATTTCAAAAGATTTCCTTTCAATTTCGAAATATATTTTTATTAAAACATTACACCAAGCAAATAATTGAACAAAATTATATGTTTTGATAAGGAATTTTATAATTCCTGAAATATTGAATTGCTATTAACAGTATTGAGTTTAAAAATATAATTGCATGAAGTGTAAGGAAATATTATTGTTTATTATTTCATTCTACAGAATTTTTTTATTTTCTAAGGAGATTTTGTGCCAATGGAGAAAATATATGACGCATTTCAAAACATTTCCTTTCAGTTTCGAAATATATTTTTATTAAATCATTACACCAAGCAAATAATTGAACAAAATTATATGTTTTGATAAGGAATTCTGTAATTCCTGTAATATTGAATTGCTATTAACAATATAGAGTACTGAAAACAATTTCCGATAAAAATTGTATTTGTTATTACAATTTTTGAAGGCCAAGGACAAACTCTAGCATTTATAAAAGGTCGATTGCATGCCAAGAACTCAACGCTCTAAAAATATAACCCATAAAAACAAAGTTTTTAATATAAATCTTTTTATGCATCGCCAATTTTTATATTCATTAACAAAGCGCCGATTCTGTTAACAGCGCTTGTTGGGTGTTTACATCTAATTTTAAAACATTCATCAGCAAAACATTTCTATCAGCAAGATGTGCGGCAAATACGTTTCAAAAATTAATTCATAAAAAATAAATGTGATTTTATGCTCTCGCATCAAAATATCTCATTTAATCTGATTAAAACTATTTATTTATTTATTTATTTATTTATTAAAAACAATTTTGGCAACAGAGGAAAGAGTTTCTTCAATGGTCGGTTAAATACTATTTCAGCTCGATTGGAATACGGCAAGTTGGTTTACTCGTAGCCCGTAAAAGCGACCTTTTAGTGACAGTAACAGCTCCAAAATTTAATAGAATTCATTGTCATCGAATCTATCTGCTAAGTTTTAAACCTATTAGATGACGACAAGGGGGGTTAGTTAGGCTACAGCAAATTTGCCCACCATCGACAATATCACAAAAAACGAAGTTAATAGAAAGGAATTAAAAATCAAAATAATTTCTTAAAGTATGCAATAGTTTTGAAACAATCCTCTAAACTCTTTAGATTTAATAAACTTTTTAAGAGCTGTCTTTCTGCAAGGATTCCCTAATATTGAAATGACATGTGGCGGTCTCGTATACAAATAACAGATAAAGCTTCTATGCATTGGAGTACTTTTTGCATGTAGACTGAGAGCGACTGCAATTTTTCGACCCAATCGAACATCATTCTGAATTTTTTACAGAAATTGGGGAAAAGTGAGTAGATTACGAATCCACTGGTCTGCCGTGGCAAAAATGGCCGAAACTGGTCAAAAATCGACTTTTACTAAGTTGAACTAAATCCAATTGCCAAATGCCCCATAACTTACCGAATAATGAGCATTTTTATTTTTATTTGGTAACCCTCACTCTTCAATTTTCAATTAAGAAGGTTGCAGACGATTCGGATGTGTGGCTATGGCTTACTTGCATCTTTCACAAATGAGCCAAATTGGCGATAAACATTACGTCTCTGATGACGTAACTCATGTCGTCAATTCGGCCTACTTTTAAAAGATACAAGTTTTCGGAGCCAGAGATCAGAAATCGTTTGCGTTTTTTCTCATTGAAAATCAAAATGC
Source organism: Linyphia triangularis (assembly GCA_963978545.1). Lineage (NCBI taxonomy): Eukaryota > Metazoa > Arthropoda > Arachnida > Araneae > Linyphiidae > Linyphia > Linyphia triangularis. The sequence goes on from OZ021726.1 coordinate 8,825,296, forward strand.
AGTGGGTTTGCCAGACGAAAAAGTTTGTTCTCTTTTTGGCAAGTTATGACGTATTTGGCAATAGGATTTTAGTTCAGCTCATTCCAAGTCGATTTTTGATCACAGGCATACATTTTTTCTAGATCACTTTTTTGAAATCAGGATGTTCCAAAACGTGGAAACGAACAAAAAAAATCGAAATGCTTTTTTTTGACCGAATGCTATACTTTCATCGCCCTATGTATACATGTGAGTAATTGAAATTAAAAAGTGATCTAGGGAATATGTCTTTCTGTGTTTATGTGGTCAGGGTAACTCCCAGTTTATTCTTCGTAATTCTACAATAATTGCTTTTCTGTACAATTACTATTAATTGAAGGATTTGTTTGATAAAATGATGGAAGAATTTTTTATGACTTATGTAATATTATACTTGGTAAATTTACAACATTTGCATTCTCTATTGGTGAATACAACGATCAAAGTGTAAAAGTGCCTAAAAATAATACTACAAAAAGTAATCCTCACTAAATTATAAATCGTGTGAAGGTTTTTGTAATTATCAATAATTAAAACTGAAAAGAGTAGTTTATTTACAATTCGTTTGAAATTGTGAAATTTTATCAAGGAAACCGATTACAGCTTCACAAACTTTTTTGAAACACACGTGATAAGAAAAGTTATACCTATTGTTGCAGAGAAGTACAATCGACCAACAAGTTAACACACAAGATATCTACGTCATAAAAATTTTCCTTTATGTAACTAGGGCCACGCCAAAGTGAGGAGAAACCTGCCAAATCTGCAACCCTGCTCCCAAAAAGTGTTGATTATAAGTCTATGTTCTATGCATTGGAGTGCTCTTTTGCATAGTGGTAGAGTATCTGTCTACGGATCTAGGAGTCCCTGGTTTGACTCCCGTTAGCACATTGCTACAACCTACTATACTTGGATCATAGTCAGTGGTAGAAGTGGGAAAAGAAAAGTGGGGGACTGCCCAAAAGTTGATGACAAGTACCCCCCCCCCCTCCCCACCAACGATAAATGTTATAAATACGTATCTTTATAATAAAAACATTAACTAGTAAAGAAATAATTTATACTTCTTAACTCTAATTTTGCAAAAAGATCCAAAATTTATTGTTATTTGAATGAATGATCTGTGACTTAGTTTTCTAGTTGAAAGTAGGAAATAAAAGTAAGTAATAATTCAACATTATATACATAACTGGTTATTTAGATTTAAATAGTACTTCCAAATATGCATACTTTCATGAACTTAAATTAATAGAGAACTTGTCTTTATATGGAACAAGAACTGAAATTTAACCTAAAAGAAAGTTCTTCTAAAGTTAAAAGATGCAAGAGTTAAAAGTTAAAAGATGCTTAAGTTAAAAGATGCTTCCAAATGCAAGAGTATTCGTTAATAAAAATATTAATATCTTTATACTAAGTAGTAATAACGTTAAAAATTTGGATCTACCTTGTACCAAAATTTGGTTTCCATTTAGCTGCAACTAACTTTTAGTGCCTAGTTTCAAGATTTAATGGTGCTTACGGTCCGAGATAGCACTATTAAATCATGGTTGGTTGGTTGTATTCAGATTATCTGGCGCCGTCAGCAACACGAGGGCTATAATGCGCCGAAACATTTCGTCATTTAACAAACCAACATACATTTACAAACACCCATGCCTACACGGGACTCGAACCCGCAACCTCGCGGTCTAGAAGCCAGCACGCTAACCACTATACCGTTTGGTCGGCCTATTAAATCATGAAATCATGAAACTAAGCATCAAATGTTGGCTGCAGTTAAATGGGAACCAATTTTTGGTACAAGGTAGATCCAAATTTTTAACAGTGTATATATATATACAGCATAAAAAGTTTTTTTTTTTTTTCTTTTAAAAAAAAAAAAAAACCCATTGGAACACTTTAAATTACTATTTCTCAGTGTCACTATATTTAAAGGTTAATTTTATTTTTCTTTAGTAGTTTTTAAACGGATTGAGAGTTTTTAAAAGTGGGGGGGGGGGGATCTTAGTGTTTTTAGAAGTGGGGGGACGCATGGGTACTTTCGTGAAAAGGGGGGGGGGGACGCACCACTCCGCGTCAACCCACACTTCTAGCACTGATCACATTGGTTCTAAACAATACAACTGAAGTAAATTATGATATTTCGCCAGAATAATCTCGGAATGTTCGAGAATGGATTGTATAGACCAGGAGTGTAACCATAAAATTTCTGTGTGAGGGGTTTTCAATAAACTCCTGAGTGTGCTTCAGTATATCTCTGTATAAAAAACCATTTCTATGCGGAACTTTCTCATCCTATATTTGTCACAAGTCACCAATATTTTTACAGCTTCTTAATCTGTCACCTATATATGACAAAATATTAAAATTGTTTTTGTCCAGTTTTCGAGTTATACAAAACAACCCAATGTAGAAAAATATTTTATCTAGATCCTTTATTATCAATATTTTCTGTATTATAAATTAATAATATTAAATTTTGCTTGTTTCAATCCATTTAGAGAAAGAGTAATATTTTAGGTAAATGAGCAAACAGGCAGATTTTACAATATATTTCTGACGCTTTAAATACAAAGGCACTAGGGGGCTTTGCCCCCTGCTCGCTAACGCTCGCCAACCCCCAAACGCCTCGCTGCGCTCGGATTGAGCAGCTTTGCCGCTTGAATTTGTGGTTAAAACATCTTGCTGCTCTCGAATAGGTTTGCCAGCCATAAAAAATTTAACCAATTTTTTATAAATTTAATGTAAGGCCTAATAGAGAAAACACCCAAATTGCAAGTTTCATAATAGAAAGTTAAATATACTATCCGCCAACATTCTGACTTAAAATTTCATTAGCTATGCCCTTACATTGAAGTCCCAATATCTTTTATTTATTCTGATAAGTCACCCCTTTAGAGAACGGCGTCCAACACGAAGCATTTTCTGGATAGAAATACTTCAAAATAATAATTACTCTAATACAAAAATGCTTCAGAAAAACAGAAAAAATCAACTTTGAAACGAAGAGTTTAAAAAGAGCGTTAAAATTACCAACGGGTTTGTTTACATACGTAGATAGTTTTAAAATTAGCAACGGTTGGTTGGTTGGTTGAACCCCTGTGCAGCCGGTTTGTTTACATACGTAAGGATGTTGCCAATCATACATTCAAAATCATTGAGGCTTTGTAGTAGCTTAATGATGAAAAATATTGAAATTTAACTAATTAATAAAGTGTTAATAAATTATTTTGGCACGTTTTGGCAAATCTACAGCTTATTTCCTTTAAAATGACACCTTGATCATTGAAATTGGTTGAGCAGTTTAGGCGGACGGACTAACCCCAAAAAACGTATTGCCTATTAAATATATAGATGTAGCACTTAAACACTGTACCAACATTTGAAGAACGGAAATATTCATATTTTTACATTTCTTTGAAACGACACTTTAAATCAGTGTTCACCACTAACTTTGAGAGGCGGGGGGCCGTATCACTTATGTTGGAGCTTTTCTCATGCCGGATACAATTATAATTACGTATCTTTAATTATTATTAAACTGAAAAAAAATATCGATTTTTTTTTTTATCTCAGTAAAATTACAATTACTATTTGATTCTTTTTATTAAATCACTAGCTGCGTGGCCCGTCGTTGACGGATAAACTCAGTTTTTGGTACTAAATAAAAGTAATATAAAAGTTTAATAAATGGAAAGTTTACAAAGCCTGCTGTAGTAATATGTATAAGTATATATATGTAAAAATAAGTACAATAAAGTAAGTCTGTTTATAATATGTTACGAAAATAGTTTTAAGCACTATTCTTGGTTGTCATTTTGTAATTCGTTCCTCTTTAAACGTTTTTGAAAAACTTTTTTGTCGATTTTGCTTAATGATGGGCGTTTTTTTCTAGGCATTGTGAATGTAGAATATCATTTGCGATTTTCAAAACAAACCAAACGAAGATTGTCATTCAGTTGCCATTCAGGAAATACTAAATTGTGTCTGCTTAAAAACACCAAAAAAAATTATTTCGGAAATTTTAAAACTCAATTAAAATTAAAAATATATCGCCTATTTTACTCCTGGTCGTTTAATTAAGCGATATACCAAATTTCATCCTAATCCGTTAGGTAGTTTTTACGTGAAACGGTCCCCAAATCCGTGTGACAGAAAGTCAGTTTTTGTCTGCTTAAAAACACCAAAAAAAATTATTTCGGAAATTTTAAAACTCAATTAAAATTAAAAATATATCGCCTATTTTACTCCTGGTCGTTTAATTAAGCGATATACCAAATTTCATCCTAATCCGTTAGGTAGTTTTTACGTGAAACGGTCCCCAAATCCGTGTGACAGAAAGTCAGTTTTATTTATATAGATTAAAAAATAATAATTATTATTAGTAGTAAATAAAAGTCTAAAAAAGAGATAAATTCTTCGTTTCAACGTGTTAATGCGACCATCGATATAAATAAATAACTGGATAGACTGCTTAACGCTGGGAAAATGAAGCCGTTGCCAGATGCCGTTGGAGGGATAAAATATACCGATTGCCGAGGATTGAAAATAAAATTTTGGGTTGTACACAGCAGAAATGCCGATAGTAGACCTTAATTAGTAATAATGAGCAAAAAAATATATACTCTAGCATTTTACAAGGTTTTTTGCATTCCCATCCAACTATAAAAATGAACTGTGATTGGTTAATCTTCCCACCAGCTTCGCAATCCCCGGCGCGTTTTTCTCTTTACATTGACAATGGAGCAGTCTATCCAGTTGTTTATCTATATCGATGAATGCGACTTGACCTTTACTTTTAATAAAAGTATTTAAACTGTACTTCCAGATTACTCCGTTTTAGTCGATATAATTTGTGAGACGATGACGGTCGAAATCGTTCAATTTATTTTATGATTAGAGTCGTCGTATTGCAACCAATCTTAATAAATTATCCAAATGAGGTGCAATTAAATTTTTCCTGTATTTATTCTTGGAGAAAACCACCTTGCTGAAAGCTTCTTCGTACAGTTTCTTCGGGCACGTAGTGGAGAACTCTATTCTATAGAGTTAAGGTATACATATACATTAGGAATTGCAGAATTTGACTCAAGTCTACGTTTTTGTTTTAAAATATTCCCGGATTCATTACCATTAAAATGATACCATTTTCTTTCTGAGACTCAAATTACTTTTTAAATTACAGTGGGTTTTGTGAACCTGTTCTGTATCACGTTCATTGGTAAACTTTAAACGCGTTTTCTGAAGAATGACATTTTTGTGTTATATGACTTTACGCCAACGGTCATAACTTCATTATAAAGGGTCCAATTTACAAAATTCTAATTTTGTTTTGTAGACAATAGTTGTAAATGTGTTTTCTATGGAGAATCTAATTTATATTGTTATAAACACATTTTTATGCACATTTTAATCTTAATTTTTTGTCAAAAACTATGTATTTTTTAACTTTTTATTTAAAAACTAATAATTAAATTAATATTGTAGCCAAATTCAAAATTCTCCATAGGAACATGTGTCAATATTCTATCTTTTATTTGCAATAAAAATAATACCTCTAAGTTAATTACAAGTTTATTTATGTATGTTCTAAAAATATCCTAATTAGTCACATTAATTGCAATTAGCTGATTAAAAAATTGACGGAAAAAAAGTTAGTATATAAAACTGCATCATTTTTATTTCTGATATACTGCCAAAAAGTTTGAAATTATAACCTAAAAATTAAAGAAAATCATCTCAATTGTATATGTATATCTTAACACATGCTATTTCAGATTAACTACAATTATGTAAAAAAAAAAATCCTTGCTGTGAAATTTGATTTTTTTCTCTTTTTTTTTTTTTCTTTTTTTTTTTTTCTTTTTGACCCCTTCTGTGGTGGCGGCGGCCCGCAGAAAAATCAGTCACCGGCCAAATCTGGCCCGCGGGACGCGTTTGGCTAACGCTACTTTAAATGGACAATTCCCGCATTTATTATTATTATTATTATTATTATTCAATTCTAAATGTTTCGAAAAGGAAATAAACACGAAAATTTCTGCTCACTGCACTTTTTTTTTTTTTTTTTAATTTGCAACCTAAGTTCCATGTTAGATTTGGCGGGAAAAAAGACACATTCGGTGCTCGAATGTGACGTCACTGCATCTGAAACAACTTGGTTTGAAACGCAGAAGTGGAAACTAAGTATGCAAGTTTCTTGCAAATCGCGCCAAACGGTAAGGGATAAGGCAATTGTCTACCAAACGCACACCAACTATTTGGCAGAAACCTCACGGTAATCATATGGAAAGGAACGATCTCGTGACGTAACAGCTATACCTGAGTGTTTTGATCGGACTGCAATCAGACGAGGTTCTGGGGCATTTTCTTTTCTTAATATTTAAATAACTAATTTTTTTAAAGAACTTTTGTGTGAATATTTGGAATCGGAAAGAAATTCTTCATAAGTATAACCTAATTTCACTCGTTTTTTAAAAATGCGGGAACTGTCCATTGGACTTAAGCAGACAAAAAATAATGCATAATGATTTATATATATATATATATATATATATATATATATATATATATGATTTGGGGACCGTTTCACGTAAAAACTACCTAACGGATTAGGATGAAATTTGGTATATCGCTTAATTAAACGACCAGGAGTAAAATAGGCGGTATATTTTTAATTTTAATTGAGTTTTAAAATTTCCGAAATAATTTTTTTTGGTGTTTTTAAGCAGACACAATTTAGTATTTCCTGAATGGCAACTGAATGACAATCTTCGTTTGGTTTGTTTTGAAAATCGCAAATGATATTCTACATTCACAATGCCTAGAAAAAAACGCCCATCATTAAGCAAAATCGACAAAAAAGTTCTTCAAAAACGTTTAAAGAGGAACGAATTACAAAATGACAACCAAGAAGCTTCGACTTCGCGGCAGCCTGACATTTCCCCAGAGGACAGATTAGCGTCGCAACGGCGACGCCAGGAGTCTGTAAGGAGTAGAGAAACATCAGAGAGGCGTGCCGTTCGTTTAGAAGCCGATCGGCTAAGACATGCCGAACTAAACGAACAAAGAATGAATTTACAATGGGGTGATAAACATTTATATTACTTTTATTTAGTACCAAAAACTGAGTTTATCCGTCAACGACGGGCCACGCAGCTAGTGTATACTAAGAGATTTACAAATACGTTATTTATTTCAAAGTTGTCCCACCTAATAGCTACTTCGGAACGTCACGATAGGTAAATTTTGCCTGAATACTTGTAAATTAACAAGGGGTGTGGAACATCGCAAAACTTTCAATTACACCATAATACTGACTTGAATTTGTGTCATCTAACGTATTTATATTTTCATCGTTCATTTAGTAAAAATGGACAGTTTCGCAAAATGTTCTGTGATAATTCTTATGTGGGACGGAAAAAAAAAATCCTTAGCTCCAACATGATGATTTTGGCGATATACTTATTGATGTGCTTACATAATCTTTTCTTGTAAGTGAAATTGGGCAAAGAAGAAAAAACGATCGTTGATTAAGTATTGTTAAGAATTTTTCCACTGAGGCAATGATGGCACAGTTTTCACGGTTTAAAAATATTTATTCTCTCTTCAGAAAACTCACAAAATTTATTCACAGGCAACAGTTTAATTACTCTCAAGCTTCAACACAGGCTTCAACAAAAATAACTTCGAATTCAGCGATTATACAAGCTCACTCCAATAGGTAAATAAAGCGATCAGCTTTCAACGAACTCCGAAGTCAATCTGAAAACTTTCCCGTTCTCCAGTCTTTATATAAACAAGCGCGTGAGACATTCTCGAAATTTCCAGCCAATTCATCGGAAAGAAATTTCTCGAAACGTCTCGATTACATCAGGTGTTGCCACCTTTTTCTAACTTGTATAATCGCTATTAATTACTAAATAAAATTGGATAAAAATAAATTACAATAGAATTTTGAAATAATACGTCACTATTTACAATATACACAGACAATTTGTGCAACATTTCCCCCTTCTTAAAGACTGCACGTCCCGGGCAGTGAAGTCCTTAAGAGGAAAGGCAATTCAATCACCTCTACTATAATATGGGGCTAGTCTATTGTTATGTACAACTCTAGGTTTACAGGAAGGTGTCCGTTGAATTCTCATCACGACGTCGTTGATCTTCTTAAGGACCCCATACGGCCCTTCCCAGTTCGTCTGGAGCTTAGGGGAGAGTCCTTTCCGACGTTTAGGGTTCCATAACCACACCTTGTCACCTTCCTGAAATGAACGGTCCATGGCCTTGGCATAGTACCGGATCTTCATGCGCTCCGTCATGATGTTGTTTCTCTCTCTGGCGAACCGATGTACGGCTTCCAAACGTGCCTGCAGATCATCTAGATACTGGACAGGCGAGGAAGGAGTGTCCGGTGGTTGTCCAAAGAGGAGGTTGCTGGGGAGCCCAAGGTCTCTTCCAAACATCGTTAGAGATGGAGAAAATCCGGTGGTCTCGTGAGTTGCACTCCCGTATGCCAACAGAAGCGGTGAAAGTTTCTGATCCCCGTCTTGCTGATTATATGATTTTGAGATTGCGTCCGAATCATCCGCGGGTGCAGCTGATAGATCCCGGGACCTCCGTTCGATGCTTGTAACAGGAGCACGGATGTCGATTCCCTCTTCACTAACTTTGTCCATTTCCACATGAACCACTTCCTGGGAGGGTTTCATCAACGTCGCTTTCTTCGGTTCTCTTTCCGAGACTGGAGAGGTACTTTTCATAGATGTGGACTCTTCAGCATTCTCTATGACATTGTCTTCATGAGCTACAATCCGATATACGCACAGCTCTTTCATGTCTAGATCGTGCAAAGGAACTTCGCCTCTCCATGTTTGCAGCTTGCTTTTCTCAAAATTCAGCGTAATTCCATTTTTCTTCAAAAAGTCTAGTCCGAGAATGCACGGATCTACAATTTCGGCAACATAAACGGTGTGCTTGTAGGTGTTAAATCCAAGGGCAATGTCCACTTGCAATTTCCCATGAACAGAGATATTACCACCAGACACAGTTTGTAGAGAAACAGAGGGCGCTGTGTAGAGGAGTCGGCTGTTCAGGCTACGAGCCACGTCCGTCCTTACGATCGTTACATTCGCTCCCGAATCGACGATTAGACGACATGGAGTTCCGTTGATCTCCCCCTTCACGAATAAACCCTGGTTTCCTCCTTGTCGGGATGAAACGTGGAAACGACTGGTCGGGGCTTCACCTGTTCTACATTGCAGCTTCTGCCCTGCGAGATGACATCTTCTTAGATTCAGTTGTGGAGAATCCGTGGTAGTGTTATCCCTTCTCTTTTTCAAATCAAGGCAGTTTCGTCGTAGATGCCCTTCCCGTTTGCAGTGCCAGCAAACGACTCTGGTCCTTCGATCCCTGGCTCCGGGATAGCTTCTCATCATTCTATCAATTTTGCTCTCCAGTTCTCGAAGCTTACTGGTGACAAAGTCAGAAGAATCCTCGGCTAATGCACCACGCACATATCTTCGGTCTTTTCCAGAAGCTAGCTGCGCGGCTTCTACTCTCATGGCGTACACGAGGGCCGACTTCAGGTTTTTGTTTTGGGATAACCTTACCGCCTGCTGCACATCGGGATCTTGAATAGCGTCGATGAAATACTGCAGAGAAATATCGTCTCGTACATCCGGGGGACACTCAGGGAAAGCGAGGAGCGACAGTCTTTCCATATCCGATGCCAATTCTTGAAGAGTTTCATTGGCCTTCTGCTGTCTCACTTTCAGTTGCAGTCTGTTGTAATCCTTTAGATGCTGCTCCCCAAACCTTAACTCCAACGCACTTGCCAGCGCCACGAATTCTCCCCGCTTCTCTTCAGGTAGTGTCTGTAAAATGTCAGCAGCTTCACCTCGAAGAGATGCTGCGAGATGGAATGCTTTCGAAGTATCGTCCCAACCATTCGCAGAAGCAATAATTTCAAATTGCGTTTGATAAACGCGCCAAGACGACTTCCCATCAAAAGGGGCCACTTTGATGTTAGAGCGCGGCGCCATAAAGGGGATGGAAGCGTTATCCCAATTAGGTGACGCTATGGCCAGAGCTTCACGCGTTTCCATTTTTCGCAGCCTTTCTTCTACAACGTCAATGAATTTGTCTTGCTCTTCCTTTAAGGTGGAAACTTTTTCTTGCATGGTGGAAATTTTTTCTTGCACGGTGGAAACTTTTTCTTGCACGGTGGAAACTTTTTCTTGCACGGTGGAAACTTTTCCTTCAACTTCATTTCTCACTGTCTTAAGATCTTCTCTGACATCCAAAATATCCGCCTTCATTGATTGAAGAACACTCTCTGTGCGCTCCATAAATCTATCAACGGACGCAGAAGATGATTCTTGCTTGGATGCTAAAGCTTTAATATCCGATGATGTCGCTTCTTGACTGGCGGCAATTGCGGCGGCGAGTTCGGCATTTGTCGTTTCTTGACGGGCTTGACCAGCGGCGGTTAATTCTTGTCCGGCTTTTATTTCGGCTTTCATTTCAGCGGCCGTGGATTCTTGTCCGGCTTTTATTCCAGCAATCATTTCCATTAATTGCTTCATTTGGTCTTCCATCATTCCTCTAGTTGTCGGCATTCAAAATTAAGAGACCCCACTTCTGACACCACTGTTAAGAATTTTTCCACTGAGGCAATGATGGCACAGTTTTCACGGTTTAAAAATATTTATTCTCTCTTCAGAAAACTCACAAAATTTATTCACAGGCAACAGTTTAATTACTCTCAAGCTTCAACACAAGCTTCAACAAAAATAACTTCGAATTCAGCGATTATACAAGCTCACTCCAATAGGTAAATAAAGCGATCAGCTTTCAACGAACTCCGAAGTCAATCTGAAAACTTTCCCGTTCTCCAGTCTTTTTATAAACAAGCGCGTGAGACATTCTCGAAATTTCCAGCCAATTCATCGGAAAGAAATTTCTCGAAACGTCTCGATTACATCAGGTGTTGCCACCTTTTTCTAACTTGTATAATCGCTATTAATTACTAAATAAAATTGGATAAAAATAAATTACAATAGAATTTTGAAATAATACGTCACTATTTACAATATATACAGACAATTTGTGCAACAGTATGCTCATGGAAAGAGTGTTGAGGGCATTCGTTTTTCATCTTTTTACGCCATTAAAGCATTTTTATGGGAATTTTTGGAGGTAGGGATGTTTAGAACACCTTAAGAGGCATTACCACAGCGATTTTGAACAAAATTGTTTGAGCCGTTTTTTTAGCAATTACTGAAAAACATGATTTTTTTCAATGGCAGCTACCCTATGCGCATGCCAGATTTTCACTAAAACCTTAATGGTAGGTCCTTGGGCCATCACTAACTCTTACACCAAATTTAAACATCATAGGTCAATTTGTTCGGGAGTTATGCTCACCACGTACGCGCATACACAGAGACAGAAATTTTTTCTAGATCACTTTTTTGAAATCAGGATGTTCCAAAACGTGGAGAAATGCAAAGAAATCGATTTTTTTTTATTTTTTTTTGACCGAATGCTTTTCTTTTATTACCCTATCTCTCTATATATAAGTCAAAGCCCTCACTCACTGACTCACTCATCACTAATTCTCCCACTTCCCACATAGTCACAACTCTGAAAATCGGCATAAATATCAACAATGGTAAAAATAGAAAAAGTAAGCTATTCCGATCTCGATTAACCCACTTTAAGGGGTCGAAAAGGGGTTAAACGTTCCAAACGAGGGACATTCGAATATCCCACTTCCAATGTAGTCATATTTCTGATATTTGGTGCAAATGTTAAAAGGGCTAATGTTAAAAAAAATAAGTAATTCCAATATCGATTAACGAATTTTTAAGGGATGAAAAGTCGACGCAACATTGAAACTATACGAGGATTAACTTAATGTCTCAATTCCAATACAGCTACCACTTTGAAATTTAGAACTAAGAGCAAACATAAACACAATAAACTATTCCAATTTACTATTCACAATTATAAATTTCGTTTAAAATGTCAACAAAGGAAAGTTCCTATTTTGATAAATCAATTTGTCGGCGATCGAAATGGGAGCAAACGTCTGAAGTGTAGAATGTCTTTTGATCGCTAAAATGCTAATGGTAAAATTTCGTAGCGCAGCACGGGTATTCAGCTAGTGTACACATATGGGTGAAAGTGAAAAGTATTCCTTTGAAATTATTTTCGATTTCTAAGAGTTTCTTTTTCTATAATAACAAGAAACTGGGATGGGAGGGGGGGGGGTCTAACCCTAAAAATCCTCCCCCTGGTGCTGGATCGGATTGGATTGGTTTCCAGTTTCTTATATTTAATCGAATATATTCGAGAAGTTGATATCCAAGAACTTTCCATCAAAAATTCACTTCCAGTTCGATATTGATTCCGATTTGCCAAACGAATTGTCTGAAACTGAAGTGGTACCCCATTTTTTTTTTTTTTTTTTTTTTTTATTTATTATTATTATTATTTTTTTACAGTCTTATATAACAAGAAAATAAAATAAAAAATCCTTCTGAAAATATCGAAATACGAGAATTATGAAAGCTAGGAGATAAAGAATATCATAAAAATGATGAATAAATAGAATTTGTTCTATTTTTGCTTTTGAAATGTATTTCTCTTCAATATTACGAAATTGAAATGTGTTACTTGATGCTTGGATTGGAAATTCTGGAGGGATTTGTTTTCAAATTGCTTTTATGTTTTAGTAGATGGCTCGAATGCAAAACGACAAATTTTTTTAAAAAAAACTTTTTATTTTTGTTTCTTTTATAATTCTAAAACTAGTAGAACGAACTAATTTCCAAGTACATCATTTACAAATTAATGTTCAAAGTGCTTATTTTTTCTTTTCAAAACAAATCAAAATTGTAATTTTCCTACTGATTTACCATGATGGGGATGTTTAGAACACCTTAAGAAACATTACTACAACAATTTTGATCAAAATCGTTTGAGTCATTTTTTAACAATTGTTGAAAAGCACGATTTTTTTGAAAGGCAGCTATCTTATGCACATTCGTTAATTTTGACGAAAACCTTAATGGTAGGTCCCATGGCCACCACTAACCCATACACCAAATATGAACATCGTAGGTTGATTCTTTCGAGAGTTATGCTGACCACGTACACACAGACAAAAAAAAATTTCTGGCATATATAAGTCATTGAATATTAAAGAAAAACTTATTCAAATTGGTTGAATAGATCTCAAATCATGATCACTTCCATTTTCTCCGTCCATCATCTACTTTGCCATCTTTACTACAAAATAACGGAATAAAACAGTTTTTTCGATAATCAGGATTAGTCTGGATACCTACAGAAAACTAGGGGTGTGGAACATCGCACAACTTTCAATTACACTATAATATTGGTCATTGCATTCAAATTTGTTATTGTGTTATTTGCAACGGCTAAATTGGCGATGTTAGTCGATAGGTATTATATTGTCCTTTGTTGGGTGTGAAACAAAAAAAAAATCAGTCGTTGATGGGCTCTTCAGAAGGACAGAGAGCTCTGTGTTAAAAGCATTCGTTTTTCAACTTTTTTTTGTTTTTATTAGAGGTCAGCGGTATATCGATACGACGATATTTTAATCAATATTTTTTTTTTAATATCGATACTAAAAATATCGATACAAATCACCGATGTATAGTTATTTTCAAACATTTTTAGTTTTTTGATTCTCGTTTTGTAGTTCCATGTCTTTTTTCGATTTTCTTTATTCCCTTTTCAAAAACTTCAAAACTGAAGTTTGGACTTGGCTGAGAGACAGTTAGAATGGCACCCTAACCAAAAAGAAAACATAATGTAATTGAAAGATAAGATCATTTATTAGTAGTCATGAACATGCGACGCTTCTGTTGCCAACGTGTGCCTGGAATATGCGTCTAATTTTAAATATTAAAAACATCTCTATCCGCAAAATATGCGGTAAACTACATTTCAAAATTTCTGCTTTCAAAATAAATGTGAATTTATGCATTGACATCCAAATGTATTTTATTTATTCTGATTGATAATATAACTTATTTATAAAAACAATTTTTATAATTTACTTATAAAAACAATTTTTATAATTTACTTATAAAAACAATTTTTATAATTTACTTATAAAAACAATTTTTATAATTTATTTATCAAAACAATTTTGTCATGAATTCATGAAGAGTAGAAATTTGCCCCGAAAAACTCCGTTTCTGGCAAAATTTAAAAACAAATAAAAAAATTTAAAAACCATGTATCGATATTTCAATACTTTTTTCTATGCAAAGATATAGTATCGATATTCATTTTGATCGATATTTCCGACCTCTAGTTTTTATGGCATGTCTACTGGAATTTCGTAATTGTGGACGTTTCGAATACCTTAAGAGGCATTAGCACAGAGATTTTAATTAAATCGTTAGAGCTATATTTCAGCAATTGCTCAAAACCATAATTTTTCAGGATTTCAACCTTATGCGCATGCGCGATTTTGACATAAATCTTAATGTCAGGTCTCATGACCATCACTTCCCCTAACACCAAATTTGATTACCGTAGGTCAATTTGTTCGCAGCTATACTGACCACGTACACGCAGATAGAAATTTGTTCTAGACCACTTTTTGGAAATCAGAAAGTTCCAAAACGTAGAGAAATGAAAATAAATCGAAATTTATTATTTCCATATAACATTGTCACCAAGTAATATGATATAAAATGAAAACGTAACTATTAGATTCATCGTAATTTTATAATTTTTTATCTATTTAAGAGTAGCAAAAAGAGCCAAAATGTCCCGTGCGTTAGCCAGAGAATTGCCCAATGACTTTTAAGGACCTATGAAAAAAACAAAACAATTTCAGCATCATGTCTATATACAAATTTTTGATAAAGTATGTTCTGCCATTAAAGTTAAAAGTTGGCGCATGCGCAATACAAATATGTCAGAGAATTCCGATACGGTGAGGTAAAGTGGCGGTCACGCGGGAATAACAAGCCTGAGTTGTATTTTTATAAATTTTGAAGTTGGGCACACAACATCGGCAAAAATTAAGGACTTTTAAAGACGTTGTTGTGTATTTAAATTCTTTAGTTGCGCAGTTAGCGACTTGCGCATTTCTGTCATATCCAGTTGTATATAAACTTGTGTTCTGTGATATTTTGGATTCTACGCAATAAACGTATTTAGCCGTAAGCTTCGATTTACTTAATGCTTTAGAGCGGGATACAACAGACGTCTATGCATTTTCATAAACTTTCAAGGCCTTGAAAACAAGTTCAAAAATATTAAGCACTTTTAATGACCGTGAAAACCCTGTAATGTAAATCTCTATGTGGGTTGTCATGCCTTCTTAGAGATCAGTGGTTAAACATACGAGCGTATCTGATAAATTTTTCACTTGTATCTAAAGTTAGCGGATGTTTTCTAAGTCCTTAATTCATGTAATTTTTCCAGTTGAGGAATAGTACAAAATTTTTAAAAGACTTAAAAGTTCAAGAGGTCTCGAGCTATATTAATAGAGATGTCCAACGAAGGACTCGTTGATTTTAAAATTAAATAACTCAAAAACAAAGATCGATGGAATAGTGAAACAAAAAGAAAAGTTGTTTTGAAGGCTGTAAAAATCTTATACTAAATTTTCGAAATTAGTGACAAATGTTGTCAACAGATGGCGCTGTACGTTGTAGTTCTTATAAATAAAGAGTGCTTTGAGGCTCAGAGCGATCGATCTTCGGACAGTTCCACTGTTTAAAATCGTGAAAAGAAGTTAGCGTGATTGCAACGACTGATTGCAAACGACAAATGTATAACATATTTCTAGAATTTTGAAACTACAGCGCCATCTGTTGGCAACATTTGTAACTAATTTTGAAACGTCTGTTTCAGATTTTTACAGCTTTCAAAATAACTTAACTTTTTGTTTCATTCTTCTATAAATCGTTGTTTTTGAGTTATTTAATCTATAATAATAAAATAAACTGTATGTCTGTCTGTCTGTGGATCTATAGAAACCTACTTAAAATTGCAGTAGAGCTCTGAAATTTTCAACACAGAAAATTTTGGCCTTCTAATTTTATGTATGTCAAACAGAATGTTAAAATTTTAATTACTTCTTTTTTAATTAATATTTTAATTAATTTTTTTTTTTTTTTTTTTACAAAGTGACTTCAAATAGAGATACGGCTCTGAAATTTTCAACATAAATAGCTTTAATCCTTCTAGTTGGAATTTCGAAAACAGAATGTTAAAATTTTAATTAGTTACTTTTTAATTACTTTTCTTAATTAACAATTTTTTTTACAAAACGACTTCTAATCGGGTTATAGATCTGAAATTTTCAACATAAGTAATTTTGGCCTTCTTATTGAACTATTGTAAGACATAATTTTAAATTTGTTGTTAGTTTTTTTTTTAATTAATTTTTTTAATTAATTAATAAATATTTTACAAAATGGTTTCTAATAGGGCTACAGCTCTGAAATTTTCAACATAATTAGTTTTAGCCTTCTAATTGGATTTTTAAAAAACAGAATTTTTAATTTTTATTTAGTTTTTTTAAATTAATTTTTTTAATTAATTAATAACCATTTTACAAAATAATTTCCAATAGGGCTACAGCTCTGAAATTTTCAACATAAGTAGTTTCGGCCTTTTATTTGGCCTTTTGAAAAACAGAATTTTAAATTTTTATTCAGTTCTTTTTTAATATATTTTTTTAATTAATTAATATATATTTTATAAAACGATATCTAATAGGGCTAAAACTCTGAAATGCTCAACATAATTAGTTGTGGCCACCTAATTGAACTTTTGAAAAACAGAATTTAAAATTTTTATTTAGTTCTTTTTTAATTAATTAACAAATATTTTACAAAACGATTTCTACTTGAGATTATGCGTAGAGATGAACCTTCCCGCTAGCGAAGCGACAAAAACTGGGACCTATACACCAATCACAGCTAGCTAAAGCATTTTACATGTTAAAATTTCGTAGCGAAGCACGCGTATTCAGCTAGTTTTAAAATAAATGAGTCGTTCGCCTGTATTACAAGTATATATTACAAGACATCAATAAGGCAAATGCACACAGTTGACTAGCTTAAGTGACTTTAATAACATAACATGCAACACATATACATATAAGGATGCGTGTGCGTTCAGTGTCCTGCGCACACCCACTTGACGTGCGACGCCTTCTTCATCTCCATGAACACGTTGACGGACATCGCATGGCACTGGCACCCGTACGCACACCAACCTGCAACACACACAAAAAAAAGTAATGCACTCGTATCGAGTAAAGGCTTATTCACACGTTGCCAGTGACTGGAATGTCAACTGGTAAGTTGATTGGAAGGTCACTATTAATCCTTTGCACTACAGGCCTTTTTCGCGAGGAAGGACCATCAACTCGAGACGTTTCCCGCCATTTTTGGTTGGTTTGCGGTTACTGATCCCCTTCAAAGAAACTAAATATAGTCACTGGCCTTGCCTCGAATTTTCGCATCAAACCTAGTGGTCCTCTCGAGTTGCGGCATCAAATGATGTGGTGAGTGAGAGTCATATCTGGAGTGCAAAGGGTTAAGCTGAGCGTCCACTATGAGCAGAGCAGAGTGGGTAAAATAATCCGCCAAGAAGACTCCCAGCTTTGTACGTGTAGTTGATGTCCACTGTACACTCCACTTTAACTTAACATCACTTAGACGGTAGATCTTCACCGGGTGCATAGGAAATTCATCCATTTTGGTGACGTGAAGGCCATCGATATAGATAAACAACTGGATAAACTGCTCCATTGTCAATGCAAAGAGAAAAATGCGCTGGGGATTTTGAAGCTGGTGGGATGATTAACCAATCACAGTTCACTTTTATAGTTGGATGAGAATGAGAAAAACCTTGTAAAGTGTTAGAGTATATACTTTTTTGCTCATTATTACTAATTAAGGTCTACTATCGGCATTTCTGCTGTGTACAACCCAAAATTTTATTTTCAATCCTCGGCAATCCGTATTTTTTATCCCACCAATTGCACCTGGCAATAGCTTCATTTACCCAGCTTTAAGCATTCTATCCAGTTGTTTATCTATATCGATGGTGAAGGCACGCTGGGAAGCTCCGTTCAGCAATCCTGAAGAGAACAAAAGGCTATAGGGTTTGGCGAGCATTATGCCCTCACGCCGCCAAAATGGATGAATAGCCTATGCGCACGGTGAAGATCTACCGTCTAAGGGATGTTAAGTTAAGGTGAAGTTGAGTATAGGAGCGGATCAGAGCAAAGCGGGTTCGTGCTACAGTGAAAGCTAGCACACAGCTCCAAGCTCTAATTAACTCCGCTTTGCTCATCCTATAATGGACGCCTTACTTTACGCGTTGATTGGAATGCCAGCTTTGCATTTACACGTTGCCAACAAATGGAACAGTAAAGCATTATGTCTCTTTGTTGGTGGTCACTGGAGTTCGAAGGTGATTATAGTCCATGACAACTGACCTGACTTACCTGAGGCGACTGCACCTCATCGAACATCATTCTGAATTTTTAACCCTTGACCAGTCACGCGGCTGAAAAATGTCCCCCACAATCAATTTCACAATAGATGCCAGCCCATGATCAAAGCCTTCTTACAGTTTTTTTTTTTTCAAATTATTTAAAAAAATATTTTTTTTTTAATTTTTACTCTATTATATTCAATAATGTTGTGTTTTTAATTAAAATACACACTTACTCTGATATTTGGCCACGAATTGAATGGTATGCACAAAAATTGAATTTGGTGGACTTACCGCGAGACAAAAGATCACGCGTCTAAACCAAGGTATAATAGAATGGGGAGAAAAGTTAGTCGATTGCGCATCCACTGGTCTGGTGAGGCAAAAATGGCTGAAACTGATCAGACATTGACACTTAATAAGTTGAACTAAATCGAACGGCCAAATACGTGATAACTTGCCAAATAATGACCATTCTTTTGTACTTGGTAACCCATTGCTCTTTAATTATCAATTGAGATAGTTGCAGACGATTCAAATATCTGGCGACGGCTTACTTGCATCGTTTAAAAGTGAGTCAAGTTGGCAATAAATATTACGTCACTGATGACGTTAGCTAATATCGCAAATTTGCCTTGCTTTTATTAAAATATTCAGGTTTTCCGAACAAGAGATCGAAAATCGTCTGCGGCTTTCCTCATTGATTATCAAAGTTTGGTAGAGTGGGTTACCAGACGGAAAGCTAATAGTCCGAGAGGTGACTGCAATTTTTGGACCCCATCGAACATCATTCTAAATTTTTTATAGAAATTGGAGAAAAGTGAGTAGATTAGGAATCCACTGGTCTGCCGTGGCAAAAATGGCCGAAACTGATCAAAAATCGATTTGGAATGAGTTGAACTAAAATCTGATTGCCAAATATGTCATAAATTACCTAAAAGAAAACAAACTTTTTCGTCTGGCACTTTGATTTTCAATAAGAAAAAGTGCAAATGATTTCGGATCTCTGACTCGGAAAACTTGTATCTTTTAAAAGTAAGCCAAATTGGCTACATCAGTTACGTCAGTGACGTGATGCTTCTTGCCAATTTGGCTCATTTGTGAAATATGCAAGTAAGCCATAGCCACACATCCGAATCGTCTGCAACCTTCTTAATTGAAAATTAAAGAGTTAGGGTTACCAAATAAAAAAAAAATGCTCATTATTGGGCAAGTTATGGCGTATTTGGCGATTTAATTTAATTCATCTTATTAAAAGTTGATTTTTGACCAGTTTCGGCCATTTTTGCCTCGGCAGACCTGCGTATACGTAATCTACTCACTTTTCTCCAATTTCTATAAAAAAATTCAGAATGATGTTCGATGGGAATCAAAAATTGCAGTAGCGTCTCAGTCTATTTCTTTTATTAAAATATTCAGGTTTTCAGAGCAAGAGATCAAAAATCGTCTGCGGCCTTCCTCATTGATAATCAAAGTTTGGTAAGGTGGGTTACCAGACGAAAAACTAACATAGTTGGCAATCGGATTTAGTTCAACTCATTCAAAGTAGATTTTTGAGCAGTTTTCGGCCATTTTTGCACTGGCAGACCGATGTGGATGTTTTTTATCAATTAACTTTTCCTTACATTCTATAAAAATATTCAGAATGATGTTCGATGGTGTACCTAAACTTGCAGTCGCCTGAAGTGGACGATTCCATTTCATAAGGGGAAAATCACAGCCAATATGATCGTCTTTTGATAATGAGAGTGTTTTTGTTAAAAGATAAAGGTGACCTCAAGTAGATAGTTTGAGGCCACACATCAGTACCGAGACCAATGGGTGGAATAAAAAAAAATTGTGAATTACATATATATTATGCATATTTAAGAAACTACTTCTTGTGGACTATAATATGCAGCAACAAATAAGCAATGCCCAAATTAGAAATCCGATTTGTTGGAATTTATGTTAAATAATATAACCCACAAAAACAAAAAAATTATATATAAATCATTTATATGCATCGCCAGTTTTTATATTCATTAACAAAGCTCCGTTTCTGTTGCCAGCGTGTGCTTGGTGTTTGCATCTAATTTTAAATGAGGAGCTGAGAAGCAAAGGAGTCCTAGTGACTTTTCTTAACTTTTGAGAAAATATTTAATTTTTTTTTTTTATATATTAAATATGTATGGAAATTATTTGTTGCTCAAATACTAACCTCTGAGGTGAAGATATCACTAGTTTTTATAGAGTTTAAATATAAATAAGAAGCTGTAAAATGTATTATCTGGAAAGTTAAGAAAAGTCATTTAGACCCCTTTGCTTTTCAGGCCCTCAAATATCAAAGACATTTCTATCAGCAAAATGCGCGGAAAATTACGTTACAAAATTTATTTATTAAAAATATACGAGAATTTATGCACTCATATGCAAATATATATTTTTTTCTGAATAAAACAATCTATTTATTTATTTGTTTATTTATTTATTTATTTATTTATTTTTTTTTTATTTTTTTTTTCTTTGTTTGTTTGTTTGTTTTTTTATTCATTCATTCATTTATTTATTTATTAAAACAATTTCGGCCACAGAGGAAAGAGTTTCTTCAATGGTCGGTTAAATACTATTTCAGCTCGATTGGATGACTGCAAGTTGGTTTATTAGTATTCCGTAAAAACGACCTTTTAGTGACAGTTACAGCCCCAAAATTTGATAGAATGCATTGACATCGACATCGAATCTATTTGCCAAGTTTCAGCCCGATTGGATGACGTCAAAAGGGGTTAATTAGGCCTTCGCCGATTTGCCCGAAATCGACATGCACAACCACACACAAAATCGAAGCTAATATAAAGAATTTAAAAAGGGCGGTGCCATTTGGATAGGTGAGGGAAAATGTTGATTCGATCTATGAGTTTGGCAGTTTAATTGAAACTTTGCCATAAATCCCGTAATATAATGAGATTTGGACCAATCAGTCCTGTTACGTGATGCTGTCCTCATTACTAAAGCGATTCAGATTTCGCGGAGCGCGCAATGCAATAACGATTTCAATTAGTCCTATTATTCGGGGAGTAACCGAACACAGTTCTTGCAGTGTTCTATTAATGCTCCAGTAAATACATTCTCTACATGGAATGATAGACAACTAAGGGGAGGGTTTTAGTGGCGACGCATTACACACTAAGCCACGAAAATGTCACGCGACAAGCAAAATGGACAATGGACAATTCCCACATTTTTTAAAAACGAGTGAAATTAGTACATATTGTCATGAATTTTTCCACTGAGGCTATGATGGCACAGTTTTTTACGGTATAAAAATATTTATTCTCTCTTCAAGAGCTCACAAAATTTATTCAAAGGCAACAGTGAAAACACTCTCAAGCTTCAACCCAAGCTTCAACAAAAACAAAGCAACTTCGAATACAGCGATTATACAAGCTCACTCCAATAGGTGAACAAAGCGATTAGCTTTCATCGAAGTCCGAAGTCAATCTGAAAACTTTCCCGAACTCCGGTCTTTGTATACTTGGCGCGAGAGAACATTCGAGAAATTTCCAGCCAATTCGTCGGAAAAGAAACATCTCGAAATTTCTCGATTGCTTTAGGTGTTGCCACCCTTTTCTAACCTGTATAATCGCTGTTAATAAATAAAATAAGATAAAAATAAATTACAATAGAATTTTTAAATAATACGTCACTATTTACACTATATACAGACAATTTGTGCAACATTTCCCCCTTCTTAAAGACTGCACGTCCCGGGTAGTGAAGTCCTTAAGAGGAAAGGTCATTCAATAACTTCTATCATAATATGGGGCTAGCCTATTGTAATGTACAACTCTAGGTTTACACACTGTAAATGCTGGTGTCTTAAATTTAGACACAAAATGTCTGAAAAATTCATTTCAGACACATTAAGTGACTTAATTGGCGTAGCATTGATCCATTTCAGACATAACACGTGTCTGATTCTTTCTGAAATCACATTTAGACACACTTGGTGTCTTAAATGTAGACAGAAAACACCATATTAAGACATTTAGGGATTCAGACACCTAACATAATAAGACAACTAACGTCTAAGACACCAAACACGATTTAAGACATCATGTTTGGTGTCGTCACGTTGGGGGTATTTTTTCCGATTCAATTATACGATTTCAGGCGAAGGAAACACTGTAAATAAACAATGTAATAGATAAACGTGATTGCAATATGCAAAATAATTTATTTTTATTTTAAGAATTTTTTTTGTATTTTAAGATTTTTTTATTTGTATTTTAAGATTTTTTTATTTGTATTTTAAGAATTTATCACCAAAAGCGACTTAAACACTCAAAGGAAAGGTCAAAATAAGACATTTGGATTTTTAGACAGGAAGTAATAAAACGTCTGAAATGTACGACTATGTAGCGAAACTTCAAAATGTGTCTTTAACCAATAATATAAGGGAAGGGCTTTTGGAAGAGCATTTGGCGCATGCGCTGTGTAAAGAATTCTTGCTTCATTTAAACGTGTTTGTATATTTCGCTCGGTGTCGGCGTTCGTGTAGTGTTCGATTACAAACAAAATGGTTGTAAACTATTCTAAAATGGTTGCTTTCCTTCTTTTTAAGTGGCAGAAATAGACAGTCGGTAGATCCAAAAAACAAATACTTTCCTATTTTATCTTTAATGATAATATTCTTTAATCTTGTGCTTTTGTTTAACTGTGCTTAAGAATTCTTTTGGAAGCGTTCCTTTATGAAATCGACATGGAGCATTTCTTGAGATGATGCAAGTTGCCTTACAAGAAACTAATGCGAACCCCTTTTTGAACTATTTAGATTGGCTTTATATTTAATAGTCAATGAATTAGTGAAAAATGGGGTACCGTGTTACAGTAAGTGTTATTCAATAATACACTTATTTTCAGTGTTTTTATTACAATACATTTTAATTGATCTAGTATTTCTAAATGACACCCACAGAATTCTAATTTTTCTGTTTTTACATTCAGTTATATTTTTATTGGTTTTGTTGCATATTACAAGTACTAATGGGAATATATTTGGCATGGGATTTGGTATAATCTGAATAACATTTTTTCTTGGTTCTCGATGGCAGCAATAAAATTATGAAAATCAACGCTACAAAATAATTTGTGAAACATTTAATATTTGTCAAAATGAAGAATTTTTTTCTACATATGTTGTTCAAACATTTTAAAATAACATTTTAGCAAAAAAGCTCATAATGATAGGCTAATAATTTACTTATAATCACTTATATAAAACTCGGTTAAATAAAATTTTCCGCAGTGAGTTGAATTGTGGTAGCTCATAAAAAATCTTATAATGCAAAAAAAACTTTATTTTAGTTTTATTTCTAAGAAATGTCTATATACTGCATTAAATATCAGATTTCACAAAATAATAAAAATAAGTTTTTTTATGCGTTAGTTTGTTGAACGTATGAAAATTTGCATTTTTTTAAGTAATAATCTAATTAAAAATTGAATTGCATAGATTTTAATAATATTTTTGTTTTGTATGTACTTTATATGTTATGTAATTGACGTGAAAAATTTCAATTCTACATCTTTAATTGTTTTTTAAACGAAGCATAAAATTTTTTGAAAAATCAACGTTTTGAGAAAACTCGAGAAAACTATAGAAATTTTAATAACGTGCATGTTTTTCAAATTTAATGTGCTCTACCTCTGTATTTTGAAGCAGCCATCTTTACAGATACTTCTAATGCCTTTTTTTTATATTAAATTTTTTAAAGTTTTTTAAATGCCCTCTCTAGTCTTCTCAGCGATTAACGGGTTGAAATGCGTTGTACGCCCCCCACTTTGGTGACTTTGTAAAATGCCGCCAAGCTGTACTGACACTTCTATTGAATTGAACTTAAGGTTTGCCAAAATGGGTGCCAAGTTGTAATGGAACTATATAGACACCAGGTTACCATATTTGACGCAAAATCACTAGAAAAAAGGAGAGGGGGCTTATAACGCATTTTAACCGATTAACAAAGTGTTGCAGTGACAGAGAAAACTGTTGTAAAAAGGTTCTATCCTCAAAATTACAGGAATTAAGAGCAGACCAAAATTTGGGAAACCAACTTTTTCAGAAACACAAAAAAAATTGTGTGGAACTTACATACTTTTCAAATTTAATATGCACCACCTCTATATTTTGAAGTATCTCCTTACATACTTCTAATGCCTTCTATTTTACTTGTTTATTTTTATGCATCTTTTGAGGTATTTTTTAAATGCCCTGTATCTGCTTCAGCTATTCGACAATAATTGAAGCGTCATAGTGTTATAATCATTGCTGTTGTGTAGTGTTATTATAGGGGAATGTTATAACCAGGTAAAATTCCCAAATAGGGAATAATTAGATTACAACTGCTTCATATCCATCATTAACATATATTTATGTTGTCACATAATGCATCCCAAGCATTTTTAGACTTGCCAGTGCAACTCATAGTACTATAAACCAGGTGCATGCTTACATTACGCTTGTTATTTGTCCTTGAAGTTGACATGAAAAAAGCAATTGAAAACTATGATACAATCTTAGAAGCCAAAACTTTTCTATTTGAGATTCAGCCCCAATACAATGTCTACTATACCAATGCATATATTTTACAATAAGTCCCTGTTACTATCTCTTACTTGGATATATTAATAGTTGTTGTTTTACAATCTCATGCTTACATTTACTAGGAAAGTGTAACATAGTCAACAAAAAGTTATGAGCAACGTTATAGTAATACAGTAATTTTTACTTTTTTTTAAATAAAACTTTTTAATATTAAATTTGAATTGGTTTGTGTAAAAATTAGAATTGTTTGTGTAAAAATTTGTCCAACTTCTGAAAGGTACCATAAACAACCTATTCAGACACATCAACTGTCTGAAAATATCCCCAATTCAGACACTCCAAATGTCTGAAAATACCCCATTTTAAGACACTTCATGTGTCTTAAAGATTAAGACACCATTTTTCGTCTTAAAACAGTGCCACTTGTTTAGGATACTTTTGTGTCTTATTTTAAGACATTTCAATTTGCTTTGCAGGAGGGTGTCCGTTGAATCCTTACCACGACGTCGTTGATCTTCTTAAGGACCACATACAGCCCTTCCCAGTTCGTCTGGAGCTTAGGGGAGAGTCCTTTCCGACGTTTAGGATTCCATAACCACACCTTGTCACCTTCCTGGAATGAACGTTCCGTGACCTTGGCATCGTAGCGGACCTTCATGCGCTCCGTCATGATGTTGATTCTTTCTCTGGCGAACCGATGTACGGCTTCCAAAAGTGCCTGAAGATCATCTAGATACTGGACAGGCGAGGAAGGGGTGTCCGGTGGTCGTCCAAAGAGGATGTCGCAGGGTAGCCTAAGGTCTCTCCCAAAAATCATTTGAGATGGTGTATAGCCGGTGGTCTCGTGAGTAGCACTTCTGTAGGCCAAAAGGAATATTGGAAGTTTCTGATCCCAATCTTGCTGGTTCTTGGAAACAAACAAGGAGAGATGATTCAGAATTGTTCTATTAAACCGTTCGACCATCCCATCGGATTGTGGGTACAGGGGAGTTGTACGAGTCTTTTCCATGTCGAGCAAGTCACACAGCCCAGTGAAGACGGCAGAGTTGAAGTTCGTCCCCTGATCGGAATGTATCAGCAGGGGTACGCCAAATCGAGAGATCCAATTCTGTACGAGGACTTCTGCTACGGTTGTGGCTTCCTGGTCCGGAATAGCGTATGCTTCTGGCCACTTGCTAAAGTAGTCCATGACAACCAGGATGTATTTGTTGCCATTAGTTGTGTGAGGTAGGGGGCCTAAGACGTCCAAAGCAATTCTTTCGAATGGTGCTCCTACGTTGTTGAGGTGTAACGTTGCAACTTTCCCCGAGTTCGGGTCTTCGGTCTCTTCCGCGAATTGCATGCATCACAGGACTTGCACGACTTCTCCACGTCAGACTTGCTTTGTCCCAGAAGAATCTTTCCCTGACTTTCTGAAGAGTTTTCGTGATACCAAAATGTCCTCCAGTAGGGCTGCTGTGAAGTTCTTTTAGAACGTTGGTAACTCTAGAACTTGGGAGGATTAATTGCCACCGGAAGCTCCTGCCATCATCGGACTCCCATCGACGGTAGAGTACTCCATTCTTCAAGTGCAAAGAGTCCCACATAGCCCAATATCTCTTCATTGTTGGGCTATAGCGTGCAATTTCCTGCCAACTGGGTTTTCCAGTAGCTGCCTCCATGTATTCAATTAGAGGTTTCAAGTCTTGATCCTCGACCTGACATTTTCGGACATTCTGATCACTCCAAGGGTCCACGTCTGAAAGAGTTGACTTGGAAGTTATTATACGAACGGCAGATGCGGTTGTCCCAAACTTAGACTCCGCATTGGAACAAAATCGGCGATTCTCCGGATATGGTCTTCTAGAAAGAGCGTCTGCATTTCCATGGGACGTTCCTTTTCTGTGATGGATATCCATGTCGTATTCCTGTAGGCGCTGAATCCACCTTGCTATTTGTC
Source organism: Linyphia triangularis (assembly GCA_963978545.1). NCBI lineage: Eukaryota > Metazoa > Arthropoda > Arachnida > Araneae > Linyphiidae > Linyphia > Linyphia triangularis. The sequence goes on from OZ021726.1 coordinate 8,852,346, forward strand.
CCTCTGTATTCTTGAAATTTAGCAACCAAGTCAGAGACGCATAATCAGCTCTTAAAAGAAATTTTCGGCCATACAAGTAATGATGAAAGTGCTCCACGGCCTTTACTATTGCCAGTAACTCCTTTCTTGTGACGCATTAGTTCCACTCGGATCTTGACAGACTCTTACTAAAATAAGCAATGACTCTCTCCTGGCCTTCGATTTCCTGGGAAAGAACGGCGCCCACTCCCTCATTGCTGGCATCTGTATCCAGAATAAAGCCCTTGTTAACGTCGGGAAAAGCCAAAACAGACGCGGATGTTAAAGCTGTCTTCAGTTGATTGAAGGAGTCGTCACAGTCGGCAGTCCACAGGAACTTCTGCTTGCTCTCTGTTAGTCGATGCAGGGGTCTGGCGATCTTGGAGAAACCTTTCACCAATCTACGGTAATACGTGCACAGGCCTAGGAAGCTTCGCAATTGATGAACGTCTTGCGGTCGAGACCAAATTTGAACAGCATGGATCTTGGCTGGATCTGTGCTCACTCCATCGGATGAGATGATGTGTCTGAGATAACTGAATTTCCGCCTAAAGAGCTTACATTTTGATGGGCTAAGTTTCAAGTGGGCTTCCCTAAGCTTCAAGAACACGTTCTTTACGTTTTGCAAGTGTTGATCAAAACTCCGCCCGGTGATAATGATATCGTCCAAATATACCAGACAGGTCTCGTAGGAAAGTCCTCTAAGCACAGTCTCCATTAGTCGCTCGAACGTAGCCGGTGCATTACACAAGCCAAACGGCATAACTTGAAACTGCCATAATCCTTGTCCGGTAGTGAAGGCCGTCTTCTCACGATCGTCGGGATGTATCTCCACTTGCCAGTATCCGCTCTTCAAATCCAAAGTTGAAAACCATTCGTTCCCCGAAAGAGTGTCCAAGGTGTCATCAATTCTTGGCAGAGGGTAGCTGTCCTTTTTCGTAATTTCGTTCAGCTTCCGGTAATCCACACAAAATCTAGTGGAACCATCCTTCTTTCGAACGAGTACAATTGGAGAGGCCCATGGACTTGAGGAGGGTTCGATAACTCTATTATCTTCCATTTCTTGTAACAATCTCCCGACCTCCTCTTGTTTTGCAAATGGAAGTCTTCGAGGGTGTTGTTTAATCGGTAAATGGGTCCCAGTGTCAATTCGATGTTGTGTAAGCTTCGTTCTTCCTACATCTTTCGATGACATGGAGAAAACGTCCTGAAATTCTTTTATAAGGTTTCCAACAATCTTCTCTTGACTTCTTTCCAACCGAGCATCCTCGAGAAGCTGGTCCACTAAATCCGCGGATGGTGCGGTCGGAAGCTCCTTCGATCCTCGTTCAATGCTTGTAACAGGTGTGCAAGTGGCAATTTCTTCTCCATTCTTGATAACTCTTGTAGAATCATCGATGTTGGCCATTCTCACATGCACCACCTCCTGAGAGAGATCCACAAGGATCGCTCCTACTAGCACTCCTTTCGGGACGCTATTCGATGATGGGAAGTCCGTTACTCCAAATCGGAAGGCCTTCGGGAGCTCTGCTGAACCCTTTACAACCAAATCTGTCATGGAGGGGATGGTGATGTCTTCAAGAGCCACTATTCGACATGCACGCGGCTCTTCCGAGTCCAAACCGAACATTGGAACTTCTTCATTCCCTATTCGAAGCTCGCCTTTCTCGAAATTCAAAGTGATACCATTCTTCTTTAGAAAGTCCAACCCGAGAATACATGGATCCACGATTTCAGCAACATAAACGGTGTGAGTATAGGTGTTAAATCCAAACGAGGTGTTGACTTTCAATTTCCCATGTACAGAAATTTTGTCACCAGTCACAGGCTGTAGCGAAACTGAAGGCGCCGTGTAGAGAGGTTGGCAATCCAGGAGCCGGGCTACATCCGTTCGTAAGATGGTTACATTAGCTCCCGAATCAACTATTAGACGATATGGAGTCCCGTCAATCTCGCCCTCCACGAATAAACCATGGTTTCCTCCTTGAATTGATGAGATGTGATAGAGGCTGAGTGGGGCACCATCTTCACTACACGGCAACCCCCGCCCCACGAGATAGCCGCTTTCTAGTTTAACTGCTGGGGCTCGGAGGTGGTGTTATCCCCTCTTTTGTCCAAGTCCGGGCAACTGCGCCTAAAATGTCCTTCCCGATCGCAGAGCCAACAAACCACTCTAGTTTTTCGATCCCTCGAGCCAGGAATATTTCTCATAATTCGCTCCATCTTGTTTTCCAGTTCTTGAAACTTCTTCATGAAAAGTTCAGAGGAATCGTCCGTCAATGTTCCACGTACGAAACGCCGATTTTTTCTAGAAGCTTGCTGTGCTGCTGGCATAGACGAGGGTGGACTTCAGATCTTTGCTGTATGACATCCTGGTGGCTTGTTGTATGTTGGGATCTTTGATGGCATCCACAAAATACTGAAGAGACAGATTATGTCGTACGTCCGAGGGACAGTCTGGGAAAGCGAGGTGCGACAGTCTTTCTATATCCGACGCCAATTCTTGAAGAGTTTTATTGGCCTTCTGCTGTCTCACTTTCAATTGCAGTCTGTTGTAATCCTTTAGATGCTGCTCCCCAAACCTTAACTCAAACGCACTTGCCAGCGCCACAAATTCTCCCCGCTTCTCTTCAGGTAGTGTTTGTAAAATGTCAGCAGCTTCACCTCGAAGAGATGCTGCGAGATGGAATGCTTTCGAAGTATCGTCCCAACCATTCGCAGAAGCAATCATTTCAAACTGCGTTTGATAAACGCGCCACGGAGACTTTCCATCAAAAGTGGCCACTTTGATGTTGGAACGTGGTGCAGTAACGGGAACGGAAACCTCTCCCGGGAGCAAAACTGTTGCTGCTTCAGATCTTCTATTTTCAATAAATCGAATTATTTCCTCCAAGCAGTCAAATTTCCCGTTAACTTCATCCCTCACGATGGAAACCTTTTCTTCGATTTCGATCCTCACAGTCACAAGATCTTCTTTGACATCCGAAATATCGGGCTTCATTGACTGAAGGACATTTTCCGTGAGCTCTATAAATCCGTCAACGGAAGCAGATGTCGATTCTGGTTTGGCGGTTAAAGCTTTAATGTCCGATGATGTTGCTTCTTGTAAAGCTTTAATGTCTGATGATGTAGCCTCTTGTAAAGCTTTAATGTTTGATGATGTCGGTTCTTGACAGGAGGCAATTGCGGCGGCGAGTTCGGCATTTGTCGTTTCTTGGCGGGCTTGACCAGCGGCTATCGTAGCGGCGGTTAATTCTTGTCCGGCTTTTATTTCGGCAGCGGTGGTTTCCTGTTGGGCCTTCATTCCAACAATCATTTCCATCAACTGCTTCATTTGGTCTTCCATCATTCCTCTAGTAGTCGGCATTCAAGATGACTAAATCCCACTTCTGACACCACTGTTATGAATTTTTCCACTGAGGCAATGATGGCACAGTTTTTTACGGTATAAAAATATTTATTCTCTCTTCAAGAGCTCACAAAATTTATTCAAAGGCAACAGTGAAAGCACTCTCAAGCTTCAACAAAAATAAAGCAACTTCGAATACAGCGATTATACAAGCTCACTCCAATAGGTAAACAAAGCGATTAGCTTTCATCGAAGTCCGAAGTCAATCTGAAAACTTTCCCGATCTCCGGTCTTTATATACTTGGCGCGAGAGAACATTCGCGAAATTTCCAGCCAATTCGTCGGAAAAGAAACATCTCGAAATTTCTCGATTGCTTTAGGTGTTGCCACCCTTTTCTAACCTGTATAATCGCTGTTAATAAATAAAATAAGATAAAAATAAATTACAATAGAATTTTAAAATAATACGTCACTATTTACACTATATACAGACAATTTGTGCAACAATATTTATGAAGAATTTCTTTCTGATTCTAAATATATGAACAAAAGTTTTTTTTTTAAAATTAGTTATTTAAATAGTAAGAAAAGAAAATGCCCCAAAACCCAGCCAAAACCAGTCCGATCAAAACAGTGAGCAAAATTCGTGACGTAAAGAGATCTCTGCGTTTCTATGGTTATCGTGAGGTTTCTGCCAATTAGTTATCGTTAAAAAAGTTTGGCGTATGTAGACCATTGCCACATTCCGTACAGGTTGGCGTGATTTGCGAGAAACTTGCAAATCTGGTTTCCGCTGCTGCATTTTAAGCCAAGATATTTGAGATCTCTTTACGTCACGTTCAACGCCAACGAAATGGGTCGTTTTCTCGCCAACCTCTAACAAGATAATTTTGATCGCAAATTAAAAAAAAAAGAAAAAGCGCATTGAACAGAAATGTTTATGTACTTTTCGAAGCATTTATAATTGAATAATAAAATAAAAAAAAAAATAAAAAAAATAAAAAAAAAATGAGGGAATTGTCTATTCTAAATGTTTCGAAAAGGCCATAATCACAAAAATTGCTGCTCAATGCGCTTTTTTTTTTTTTTTAAATTTTCAATCAAAATTTCCCTGTTAGACGTTGGCGAGAAAACGATTAATTGAATGTGACGTCAAGACTTCCCAAACATCTTGGCTTGAAATGCGGCAGCGGAAACCAGTTTTTCAAGTTTCTCGCAAATCGCGCCAACCTGTAAGTGATATGGTAATGGTCCACTAGCGCCAACTATTTCAAAGCCAATTATTTGGCAGAAACCTCATGATAACCAAAGAAAAAGTAGAACTCCTTGACGTCGGAGATCTTGTTGTGCGTTTCGATGGGACTGGTTTTGGCTCGGTTTTGAGGCATTTTCTTTTCTTAATATTTAAATAACTAATTTATTTAAAGAACTTTTGTTTAAATATTTGGAATCAGAAAAAATTTCTTCATAAATATAAACTAATTTCACTCGTTTTTAAGAAATGCTGGAACTGTCTATTGATCTATTTTAAAAATTTGATAATATGATTCCATTACAAATGTAGTGAACAAATAAAAAAAACCTTCTGTCACTTTTCAAGACTATTGAAGTTATGGAGCATAGGCACTAGGGCAAATGTATCATTTCGTCCAGGCTCCAAATATCTGTAAAAAATGTTTTTTTCCAAAATAAAATTTTGAGTAAAAATCACATTTTGTAATGTTCCAAAGAAAACTAGGGGTGTGAAACATCACACAACTTTTAATTACACACTAATACTGACGTGGGTTTGTGCCATTTACCGTTTCTATATTTTCATCCATCGTTGATGAGGTTATTCTCAAGGAAAGAGATCTCTGCGTTGAAAGCCTTTTCGTTTATCAACTTTTTAGGCCATTAAAACATTTTTACGAGAATTTCGGAGGTAGGTATGTTTAGAACACCTTAAGAGGCATTATGAAAGCGATTTTTATCAAAATCGTTAGAGCCATTTTTTACCAATCATTGAAAAACATGATTTTTTCAACGGCATCTACCTTATGCGCATGAGCGGTTTCGACGAAAACCATAATAGTAGGTCCTTGTGCCGTCACCAACCCTCACACCAAATTTGAGCCTCGTAGATCAATTTGTTCCGGAGTTATGCTGATCTTGGACACACAGAGAGGCACACAGACAGAAATTTTTTCTAGATCACTTTTTTTGAAATCAGAATGTTCCAAAACGTGGAGAAATGCAAAAAAAAAAAAAAATATATATATATATAATATATTGTTGCACAAATTGTCTGTATATATTGTAAATAGTGACGTATTATTTCAAAATTCTATTGTAATGTATTTTTTTATCCAATTTTATTTAGTAATTAATAGCGATTATACAAGTTAGAAAAAGGTGGCAACACCTAAAGTAATCGAGAAGTTTCGAGATATTTCGTTTCCGATAAATTGGCTGGAAATTTCGAGAATGTCTCACGCGCTTGTATATAAAGGACTGGAGAACGGGAAAGTTTTCAGATGTACTTCGGATTTCGTTGAAAGCTGATCGCTTTGTTGACCTATTGGAGTGCGCTTGTATAATCGCTGAATTCGAAGTTATTTTTGTTGAAGCTTGTGTTGAAGCTTGAGAGTAGTTAAACTGTTGCCTGTGAATAGATTTTTGTGAGTTTTCTGAAGAGAGAATAAATACTTTTAAACCGTGAAAACTGTGCCATCATTGCCTCAGCGGAAAAATTCATAACAGTGGTGTCAGAAGTGGGGTCTCGTAATTTTGAATGCCGACAACTAGAGGAATGATGGAAGACCAAATGAAGCAGTTGATGGAAATGATTGCTGGAATGAAGGCCCAACAAGAATGCACTGCCGCCGAAATGAAAGCCTGCCAAGAAACCACCGCAGCCGAACTTTCCGCTACGATTGCCGCCGGTCAAGCCCGCCAAGAAACGACGAATGCCGAACTCGCCGCCGCCATTGCCGCCAGTCAAGAAGCAACATCATCAGACATTAAAGCTTTACAAGAAGCGACATCATTAGATATTAAAGCTTTAGCATCCAAGCAAGAATCATCTTCTGCGTCCGTTGATAGATTTATAGAGCGCACAGAGAGTGTTCTTCAATCAATGAAGGCGGATATTTTGGATGTCAGAGAAGATCTTAAGACAGTGAGAAATGAAGTTGAAGAAAAAGTTTCCACCGTGCAAGAAAAAGTTTCCACCGTGCAAGAAAAAGTTTCCACCGTGCAAGAAAAAGTTTCCACCATGCAAGAAAAAGTTTCCACCTTAAAGGAAGAGCAAGACAAATTCATTGACGTTGTAGAAGAAAGGTTGCGAAAAATGGAAACGCGTGAAGCTGTGGCCATAGCGTCACCTAATTGGGATAACGCTTCCATCCCCTTTATGGCGCCGCGCTCTAACATCAAAGTGGCCACTTTTGATGGGAGGTCGTCTTGGCGCGTTTATCAAACGCAGTTTGAAATGATTGCTTCTGCGAATGGTTGGGACGATACTTCGAAAGCATTCCATCTCGCGGCATCTCTTCGAGGTGAAGCTGCTGACATCTTACAAACACTACCTGAAGAGAAGCGGGGAGAATTCGTGGCGCTGGCGAGTGCGTTGGAGCTAAGGTTTGGTGAGCAGCATCTTAAGGATTACAACAGACTGCAACTGAAAGTGAGACAGCAGAAGGCCAATGAAACTCTTCAAGAATTGGCGTCGGATATAGAAAGACTGTCGCTCCTCGCATTCCCAGACTGTCCCTCCTCGCATTCCCAGACTGTCCCTCGGACGTACGAGATAACCTGTCTCTTCAGTATTTCGTGGATGCCATCAAAGATCCCGACATACAGCAAGCTACCAGGATGTCCGACAGCAAAGATCTGAAATCCACCCTCGTCTATGCCATGAGAGTAGAGGCGGCACAACAAGCTTCTAGAAAAGATCGGCGTTTCGTACGTGGAGCATTGGCAGACGATTCCTCTGAACTTTTCACGAAGAAGTTTCAAGAACTGGAAAACAAGATGGAGCGAATTATGAGAAATATTCCTGGCTCGAAGGATCGAAAAACTAGAGTGGTTTGTTGGCTCTGCAACCGGGAAGGACATTTCAGACGTGATTGCCCTGAATTGGACAGGAGAGGGGACAGACCCTCGTCCGAGCCTCAGCAGTTAAACTAAAGAGCGGCTATCTCGCGAGGCGGAGGTCGCCGTGTAGAGCAGGTGGTGCCCCACTCAGCCTCTATCACATCTCATCCCTTCAAGGAGGAAACCATGGTTTATTCGTGGAGGGCAAGATCAATGGAACTCCCTGTCGTCTAATAGTTGACTCAGGGGCAAATGTAACCATCTTACGGACGGATGTAGCCCGGCGCCTGGACAGCCAACCTCTTTACACGGCGCCTTCAGTTTCACTACAGACTGTGACTGGTGACAAAATTTCTGTGCATGGGAAATTAAATGTCGACATATCTTTTGGATTTCACACCTACACTCACACCGTTTACGTCGCTGAAATTATTGACCCATGTATTCTTGGATTGGACTTTTTAAAGAGAAATGGAATTACTTTGAATTTCGAGAAAGGCGAGCTTCAAACGGGGAAAGAAGAAGTTCCATTGTTCGGTTTGGACTCGGAAGAGCCGTGTGCATATCGAATAGTAGCTCTTGAAGACATCACCATCCCCTCCATGACAGATTTGGTTGTAAAAGGTTCAACAGAGCTCCCGAAGGCCTTCCGATTTGGAGTAACGGACTTCCCATCATCGAATAGCGTCCCGAAAGGAGTGCTTGTAGGAGCGACGCTTGTGGATCTCTCTCAAGAGGTGGTGCATGTGAGGATGGCCAACATCGGTGATTCTAAGAGAGTTATCAAGAAAGGAGAAGAAATTGCCACCTGCACACCTGTTACAAGCATCGAACGAGGATCGAAGGAGCTTCCGACCGCACCACCCGCGGATTTAGTGGACCAGCTTCTCGAAGACTCTCGGTTGGAAAGAAGGCAAGAGAAGATTGTCGGAAACCTTATAAAAGAATTTCAAGACATTTTCTCCATGTCATCGAAAGATGTAGGAAGAACAGAGCTTACTCAACATCGAATCGATACTGGGACCCATTTACCTATTAAACAACATCCTCGAAGACTTCCTTTCGCAAAACAAGAGGAGGTCGGGAAACTGTTACAGGAAATGGAAGATAATAGAGTTATCGAACCCTCCTCAAGTCCATGGGCCTCTCCAATCGTACTCGTTCGAAAGAAGGATGGTTCCACCAGGTTTTGTGTGGATTACCGGAAGCTGAACGAAATTACGAAAAAGGACAGCTACCCTCTGCCAAGAATCGATGACACTTTGGACACTCTATCGGGGAACCAGTGGTTTTCGACTTTGGATTTGAAGAGTGGATACTGGCAAGTGGAGATACATCCCGACGATCGTGAGAAGACTGCCTTCACTACCGGCCAAGGATTATGGCAGTTTCAAGTTATGCCGTTTGGCTTGTGTAATGCACCGGCTACGTTCGAGCGACTAATGGAGACTGTGCTTAGAGGACTTTCCTACGAGACCTGTCTGGTATATTTGGACGATATCATTATCACCGGGCGGAGTTTTGATCAACACTTGCAAAATGTGAAGAACGTGTTCTTGAAGCTTAGGGAAGCCCACTTGAAGCTTAGCCCATCAAAATGTAAGCTCTTTAGGCGGAAAGTCAGTTATCTCGGACACATCATCTCATCCGATGGAGTAAGCACAGATCCAGCCAAGATCCATGCTGTGCAAATTTGGTCTCGACCGCAAGACGTTCATCAATTGCGAAGCTTCCTAGGCCTGTGCACGTATTACCGTAAATTCGTTAAAGGTTTCTCCAAGATCGCCAGACCCTTGCATCGACTAACAGAGAGCAAGCAGAAGTTCCTATGGACTGCCGACTGTGACGACTCCTTCAATCAACTGAAGAACGCTTTAACATCCGCGCCTGTTTTGGCTTTTCCCGATGTTAACAAGGACTTCATTTTGGATACAGATGCCAGCAATGAGGGAGTGGGTGCCGTTCTTTCCCAGGAAATTGAAGGACAGGAGAAAGTCATCGCTTATTTTAGTAAGAGCCTGTCAAGATCCGAGCGGAACTACTGCGTCACAAGAAAGGAGTTACTGGCAATAGTAAAAGCCGTTGAGCACTTTCATCATTACTTGTACGGCCGAAAATTCCTTTTAAGAACTGATCATGCGTCTCTGACTTGGTTGCTGAATTTCAAGAATACAGAGGGACAAATAGCAAGGTGGATTCAGCGCCTGCAGGAATACGACATGGATATCCATCACAGAAAAGGAACGTTCCATGGGAATGCAGACGCTCTTTCTAGAAGACCATGTCCGGAGAACTGTCGATTTTGTTCCAATGCCGAGTCTAAGTTTGGGGTTAACACATTGGCCGTTCGGAAAATAACTACCAAGTCAACTACTTCAAACGTGGACCCTTGGAGTGACCAGAATGTCCGGAAAAGTCAAGTCGAAGATCAGGACTTGAAACCTCTAATTGAATTCATGGAAGCGGCTACCGGAAAACCCAGTTGGCAGGAAATTGCATGCTATAGCCCAACAATGAAGAGATATTGGGCTATGTGGAACTCTTTGCACTTGAAGAATGGAGTACTCTACCGTCGATGGGAGTCCGATGACGGCAAAAACTTCCGGTGGCAATTAATCCTTCCAAGTTCTAGAGTTACGAACGTTCTAGAAGAACTTCACAGCAGTTCTACTGGAGGACATTTTGGTGTCACGAAAACTCTTCAGAAAGTCAGGGAGAGATTCTTCTGGGACAAAGCAAAATCCGACGTGGAGAAGTGGTGCAAGTCCTGTGATGCATGCAATTCGCGGAAGGGACCGAAGACCCGCACTCGTGGAAAGTTGCAACGTTACAACGTAGGAGCACCATTCGAAAGAATTGCTTTGGACGTCTTAGGCCCCCTATCTCACACAACTAATGGCAACAAATACATCCTAGTTGTCATGGACTACTTTAGCAAGTGGCCAGAAGCATACGCGATTCCGGACCAGGAAGCCACAACCGTAGCAGAAGTCCTCGTGCGGAATTGGATCTCCCGATTTGGCGTACCCCTGCTGATACATTCCGATCAGGGGACGAACTTCAACTCTGCCGTCTTCACTGGGCTGTGTGACTTGCTCGACATGGAAAAGACTCGTACAACTCCCCTGCACCCACAATCCGATGGAATGGTGGAACGATTTAATAGAACGATTCTGAATCATCTCTCCTTGTTTGTTTCCAAGAACCAGCAAGATTGGGATCAGAAACTTCCATTGTTCCTTTTGGCCTACAGAAGTGCTACTCACGAGACCACCGGATATACACCATCTCAAATGATTTTCGGAAGAGACCTTAGACTACCCTGCGACCTCCTCTTTGGACGACCACCGGACACCCCTTCCTCGCCTGTCCAGTATCTAGATGATCTCCAGGCACGTTTGGAAGCCGTACATCGGTTCGCCAGAGATAGAATCAACATCATGACAGAGCGCATGAAGGTCCGCTACGATGCCAAGGTCACGGAACGTTCATTCCAGGAAGGTGACAAGGTGTGGTTATGGAATCCTAAACGTCGGAAAGGACTCTCCCCTAAGCTCCAGACGAACTGGGAAGGGCCGTATGTGGTCCTTAAGAAGATCAACGACGTCGTGGTAAGGATTCAACGGACACCCTCCTGTAAACCTAGAGTTGTACATAACAATAGACTAGCCCCATATTATAGTAGAAATGATTGAATTGCCTTTCCTCTTAAGGACTTCACTGCCCGGGACGTGCAGTCTTTAAGAAGGGGGAAATGTTGCACAAATTGTCTGTATATATTGTAAATAGTGACGTATTATTTCAAAATTCTATTGTAATGTATTTTTTTATCCAATTTTATTTAGTAATTAATAGCGATTATACAAGTTAGAAAAAGGTGGCAACACCTAAAGTAATCGAGAAGTTTCGAGATATTTCGTTTCCGATAAATTGGCTGGAAATTTCGAGAATGTCTCACGCGCTTGTATATAAAGGACTGGAGAACGGGAAAGTTTTCAGATGTACTTCGGATTTCGTTGAAAGCTGATCGCTTTGTTGACCTATTGGAGTGCGCTTGTATAATCGCTGAATTCGAAGTTATTTTTGTTGAAGCTTGTGTTGAAGCTTGAGAGTAGTTAAACTGTTGCCTGTGAATAGATTTTTGTGAGTTTTCTGAAGAGAGAATAAATACTTTTAAACCGTGAAAACTGTGCCATCATTGCCTCAGCGGAAAAATTCATAACAGTGGTGTCAGAAGTGGGGTCTCGTAATTTTGAATGCCGACAACTAGAGGAATGATGGAAGACCAAATGAAGCAGTTGATGGAAATGATTGCTGGAATGAAGGCCCAACAAGAATGCACTGCCGCCGAAATGAAAGCCTGCCAAGAAACCACCGCAGCCGAACTTTCCGCTACGATTGCCGCCGGTCAAGCCCGCCAAGAAACGACGAATGCCGAACTCGCCGCCGCCATTGCCGCCAGTCAAGAAGCAACATCATCAGACATTAAAGCTTTACAAGAAGCGACATCATTAGATATTAAAGCTTTAGCATCCAAGCAAGAATCATCTTCTGCGTCCGTTGATAGATTTATAGAGCGCACAGAGAGTGTTCTTCAATCAATGAAGGCGGATATTTTGGATGTCAGAGAAGATCTTAAGACAGTGAGAAATGAAGTTGAAGAAAAAGTTTCCACCGTGCAAGAAAAAGTTTCCACCGTGCAAGAAAAAGTTTCCACCGTGCAAGAAAAAGTTTCCACCATGCAAGAAAAAGTTTCCACCTTAAAGGAAGAGCAAGACAAATTCATTGACGTTGTAGAAGAAAGGTTGCGAAAAATGGAAACGCGTGAAGCTGTGGCCATAGCGTCACCTAATTGGGATAACGCTTCCATCCCCTTTATGGCGCCGCGCTCTAACATCAAAGTGGCCACTTTTGATGGGAGGTCGTCTTGGCGCGTTTATCAAACGCAGTTTGAAATGATTGCTTCTGCGAATGGTTGGGACGATACTTCGAAAGCATTCCATCTCGCGGCATCTCTTCGAGGTGAAGCTGCTGACATCTTACAAACACTACCTGAAGAGAAGCGGGGAGAATTCGTGGCGCTGGCGAGTGCGTTGGAGCTAAGGTTTGGTGAGCAGCATCTTAAGGATTACAACAGACTGCAACTGAAAGTGAGACAGCAGAAGGCCAATGAAACTCTTCAAGAATTGGCGTCGGATATAGAAAGACTGTCGCTCCTCGCATTCCCAGACTGTCCCTCCTCGCATTCCCAGACTGTCCCTCGGACGTACGAGATAACCTGTCTCTTCAGTATTTCGTGGATGCCATCAAAGATCCCGACATACAGCAAGCTACCAGGATGTCCGACAGCAAAGATCTGAAATCCACCCTCGTCTATGCCATGAGAGTAGAGGCGGCACAACAAGCTTCTAGAAAAGATCGGCGTTTCGTACGTGGAGCATTGGCAGACGATTCCTCTGAACTTTTCACGAAGAAGTTTCAAGAACTGGAAAACAAGATGGAGCGAATTATGAGAAATATTCCTGGCTCGAAGGATCGAAAAACTAGAGTGGTTTGTTGGCTCTGCAACCGGGAAGGACATTTCAGACGTGATTGCCCTGAATTGGACAGGAGAGGGGACAGACCCTCGTCCGAGCCTCAGCAGTTAAACTAAAGAGCGGCTATCTCGCGAGGCGGAGGTCGCCGTGTAGAGCAGGTGGTGCCCCACTCAGCCTCTATCACATCTCATCCCTTCAAGGAGGAAACCATGGTTTATTCGTGGAGGGCAAGATCAATGGAACTCCCTGTCGTCTAATAGTTGACTCAGGGGCAAATGTAACCATCTTACGGACGGATGTAGCCCGGCGCCTGGACAGCCAACCTCTTTACACGGCGCCTTCAGTTTCACTACAGACTGTGACTGGTGACAAAATTTCTGTGCATGGGAAATTAAATGTCGACATATCTTTTGGATTTCACACCTACACTCACACCGTTTACGTCGCTGAAATTATTGACCCATGTATTCTTGGATTGGACTTTTTAAAGAGAAATGGAATTACTTTGAATTTCGAGAAAGGCGAGCTTCAAACGGGGAAAGAAGAAGTTCCATTGTTCGGTTTGGACTCGGAAGAGCCGTGTGCATATCGAATAGTAGCTCTTGAAGACATCACCATCCCCTCCATGACAGATTTGGTTGTAAAAGGTTCAACAGAGCTCCCGAAGGCCTTCCGATTTGGAGTAACGGACTTCCCATCATCGAATAGCGTCCCGAAAGGAGTGCTTGTAGGAGCGACGCTTGTGGATCTCTCTCAAGAGGTGGTGCATGTGAGGATGGCCAACATCGGTGATTCTAAGAGAGTTATCAAGAAAGGAGAAGAAATTGCCACCTGCACACCTGTTACAAGCATCGAACGAGGATCGAAGGAGCTTCCGACCGCACCACCCGCGGATTTAGTGGACCAGCTTCTCGAAGACTCTCGGTTGGAAAGAAGGCAAGAGAAGATTGTCGGAAACCTTATAAAAGAATTTCAAGACATTTTCTCCATGTCATCGAAAGATGTAGGAAGAACAGAGCTTACTCAACATCGAATCGATACTGGGACCCATTTACCTATTAAACAACATCCTCGAAGACTTCCTTTCGCAAAACAAGAGGAGGTCGGGAAACTGTTACAGGAAATGGAAGATAATAGAGTTATCGAACCCTCCTCAAGTCCATGGGCCTCTCCAATCGTACTCGTTCGAAAGAAGGATGGTTCCACCAGGTTTTGTGTGGATTACCGGAAGCTGAACGAAATTACGAAAAAGGACAGCTACCCTCTGCCAAGAATCGATGACACTTTGGACACTCTATCGGGGAACCAGTGGTTTTCGACTTTGGATTTGAAGAGTGGATACTGGCAAGTGGAGATACATCCCGACGATCGTGAGAAGACTGCCTTCACTACCGGCCAAGGATTATGGCAGTTTCAAGTTATGCCGTTTGGCTTGTGTAATGCACCGGCTACGTTCGAGCGACTAATGGAGACTGTGCTTAGAGGACTTTCCTACGAGACCTGTCTGGTATATTTGGACGATATCATTATCACCGGGCGGAGTTTTGATCAACACTTGCAAAATGTGAAGAACGTGTTCTTGAAGCTTAGGGAAGCCCACTTGAAGCTTAGCCCATCAAAATGTAAGCTCTTTAGGCGGAAAGTCAGTTATCTCGGACACATCATCTCATCCGATGGAGTAAGCACAGATCCAGCCAAGATCCATGCTGTGCAAATTTGGTCTCGACCGCAAGACGTTCATCAATTGCGAAGCTTCCTAGGCCTGTGCACGTATTACCGTAAATTCGTTAAAGGTTTCTCCAAGATCGCCAGACCCTTGCATCGACTAACAGAGAGCAAGCAGAAGTTCCTATGGACTGCCGACTGTGACGACTCCTTCAATCAACTGAAGAACGCTTTAACATCCGCGCCTGTTTTGGCTTTTCCCGATGTTAACAAGGACTTCATTTTGGATACAGATGCCAGCAATGAGGGAGTGGGTGCCGTTCTTTCCCAGGAAATTGAAGGACAGGAGAAAGTCATCGCTTATTTTAGTAAGAGCCTGTCAAGATCCGAGCGGAACTACTGCGTCACAAGAAAGGAGTTACTGGCAATAGTAAAAGCCGTTGAGCACTTTCATCATTACTTGTACGGCCGAAAATTCCTTTTAAGAACTGATCATGCGTCTCTGACTTGGTTGCTGAATTTCAAGAATACAGAGGGACAAATAGCAAGGTGGATTCAGCGCCTGCAGGAATACGACATGGATATCCATCACAGAAAAGGAACGTTCCATGGGAATGCAGACGCTCTTTCTAGAAGACCATGTCCGGAGAACTGTCGATTTTGTTCCAATGCCGAGTCTAAGTTTGGGGTTAACACATTGGCCGTTCGGAAAATAACTACCAAGTCAACTACTTCAAACGTGGACCCTTGGAGTGACCAGAATGTCCGGAAAAGTCAAGTCGAAGATCAGGACTTGAAACCTCTAATTGAATTCATGGAAGCGGCTACCGGAAAACCCAGTTGGCAGGAAATTGCATGCTATAGCCCAACAATGAAGAGATATTGGGCTATGTGGAACTCTTTGCACTTGAAGAATGGAGTACTCTACCGTCGATGGGAGTCCGATGACGGCAAAAACTTCCGGTGGCAATTAATCCTTCCAAGTTCTAGAGTTACGAACGTTCTAGAAGAACTTCACAGCAGTTCTACTGGAGGACATTTTGGTGTCACGAAAACTCTTCAGAAAGTCAGGGAGAGATTCTTCTGGGACAAAGCAAAATCCGACGTGGAGAAGTGGTGCAAGTCCTGTGATGCATGCAATTCGCGGAAGGGACCGAAGACCCGCACTCGTGGAAAGTTGCAACGTTACAACGTAGGAGCACCATTCGAAAGAATTGCTTTGGACGTCTTAGGCCCCCTATCTCACACAACTAATGGCAACAAATACATCCTAGTTGTCATGGACTACTTTAGCAAGTGGCCAGAAGCATACGCGATTCCGGACCAGGAAGCCACAACCGTAGCAGAAGTCCTCGTGCGGAATTGGATCTCCCGATTTGGCGTACCCCTGCTGATACATTCCGATCAGGGGACGAACTTCAACTCTGCCGTCTTCACTGGGCTGTGTGACTTGCTCGACATGGAAAAGACTCGTACAACTCCCCTGCACCCACAATCCGATGGAATGGTGGAACGATTTAATAGAACGATTCTGAATCATCTCTCCTTGTTTGTTTCCAAGAACCAGCAAGATTGGGATCAGAAACTTCCATTGTTCCTTTTGGCCTACAGAAGTGCTACTCACGAGACCACCGGATATACACCATCTCAAATGATTTTCGGAAGAGACCTTAGACTACCCTGCGACCTCCTCTTTGGACGACCACCGGACACCCCTTCCTCGCCTGTCCAGTATCTAGATGATCTCCAGGCACGTTTGGAAGCCGTACATCGGTTCGCCAGAGATAGAATCAACATCATGACAGAGCGCATGAAGGTCCGCTACGATGCCAAGGCCACGGAACGTTCATTCCAGGAAGGTGACAAGGTGTGGTTATGGAATCCTAAACGTCGGAAAGGACTCTCCCCTAAGCTCCAGACGAACTGGGAAGGGCCGTATGTGGTCCTTAAGAAGATCAACGACGTCGTGGTAAGGATTCAACGGACACCCTCCTGTAAACCTAGAGTTGTACATAACAATAGACTAGCCCCATATTATAGTAGAAATGATTGAATTGCCTTTCCTCTTAAGGACTTCACTGCCCGGGACGTGCAGTCTTTAAGAAGGGGGAAATGTTGCACAAATTGTCTGTATATATTGTAAATAGTGACGTATTATTTCAAAATTCTATTGTAATGTATTTTTTTATCCAATTTTATTTAGTAATTAATAGCGATTATACAAGTTAGAAAAAGGTGGCAACACCTAAAGTAATCGAGAAGTTTCGAGATATTTCGTTTCCGATAAATTGGCTGGAAATTTCGAGAATGTCTCACGCGCTTGTATATAAAGGACTGGAGAACGGGAAAGTTTTCAGATGTACTTCGGATTTCGTTGAAAGCTGATCGCTTTGTTGACCTATTGGAGTGCGCTTGTATAATCGCTGAATTCGAAGTTATTTTTGTTGAAGCTTGTGTTGAAGCTTGAGAGTAGTTAAACTGTTGCCTGTGAATAGATTTTTGTGAGTTTTCTGAAGAGAGAATAAATACTTTTAAACCGTGAAAACTGTGCCATCATTGCCTCAGCGGAAAAATTCATAACAGTGGTGTCAGAAGTGGGGTCTCGTAATTTTGAATGCCGACAACTAGAGGAATGATGGAAGACCAAATGAAGCAGTTGATGGAAATGATTGCTGGAATGAAGGCCCAACAAGAATGCACTGCCGCCGAAATGAAAGCCTGCCAAGAAACCACCGCAGCCGAACTTTCCGCTACGATTGCCGCCGGTCAAGCCCGCCAAGAAACGACGAATGCCGAACTCGCCGCCGCCATTGCCGCCAGTCAAGAAGCAACATCATCAGACATTAAAGCTTTACAAGAAGCGACATCATTAGATATTAAAGCTTTAGCATCCAAGCAAGAATCATCTTCTGCGTCCGTTGATAGATTTATAGAGCGCACAGAGAGTGTTCTTCAATCAATGAAGGCGGATATTTTGGATGTCAGAGAAGATCTTAAGACAGTGAGAAATGAAGTTGAAGAAAAAGTTTCCACCGTGCAAGAAAAAGTTTCCACCGTGCAAGAAAAAGTTTCCACCGTGCAAGAAAAAGTTTCCACCATGCAAGAAAAAGTTTCCACCTTAAAGGAAGAGCAAGACAAATTCATTGACGTTGTAGAAGAAAGGTTGCGAAAAATGGAAACGCGTGAAGCTGTGGCCATAGCGTCACCTAATTGGGATAACGCTTCCATCCCCTTTATGGCGCCGCGCTCTAACATCAAAGTGGCCACTTTTGATGGGAGGTCGTCTTGGCGCGTTTATCAAACGCAGTTTGAAATGATTGCTTCTGCGAATGGTTGGGACGATACTTCGAAAGCATTCCATCTCGCGGCATCTCTTCGAGGTGAAGCTGCTGACATCTTACAAACACTACCTGAAGAGAAGCGGGGAGAATTCGTGGCGCTGGCGAGTGCGTTGGAGCTAAGGTTTGGTGAGCAGCATCTTAAGGATTACAACAGACTGCAACTGAAAGTGAGACAGCAGAAGGCCAATGAAACTCTTCAAGAATTGGCGTCGGATATAGAAAGACTGTCGCTCCTCGCATTCCCAGACTGTCCCTCCTCGCATTCCCAGACTGTCCCTCGGACGTACGAGATAACCTGTCTCTTCAGTATTTCGTGGATGCCATCAAAGATCCCGACATACAGCAAGCTACCAGGATGTCCGACAGCAAAGATCTGAAATCCACCCTCGTCTATGCCATGAGAGTAGAGGCGGCACAACAAGCTTCTAGAAAAGATCGGCGTTTCGTACGTGGAGCATTGGCAGACGATTCCTCTGAACTTTTCACGAAGAAGTTTCAAGAACTGGAAAACAAGATGGAGCGAATTATGAGAAATATTCCTGGCTCGAAGGATCGAAAAACTAGAGTGGTTTGTTGGCTCTGCAACCGGGAAGGACATTTCAGACGTGATTGCCCTGAATTGGACAGGAGAGGGGACAGACCCTCGTCCGAGCCTCAGCAGTTAAACTAAAGAGCGGCTATCTCGCGAGGCGGAGGTCGCCGTGTAGAGCAGGTGGTGCCCCACTCAGCCTCTATCACATCTCATCCCTTCAAGGAGGAAACCATGGTTTATTCGTGGAGGGCAAGATCAATGGAACTCCCTGTCGTCTAATAGTTGACTCAGGGGCAAATGTAACCATCTTACGGACGGATGTAGCCCGGCGCCTGGACAGCCAACCTCTTTACACGGCGCCTTCAGTTTCACTACAGACTGTGACTGGTGACAAAATTTCTGTGCATGGGAAATTAAATGTCGACATATCTTTTGGATTTCACACCTACACTCACACCGTTTACGTCGCTGAAATTATTGACCCATGTATTCTTGGATTGGACTTTTTAAAGAGAAATGGAATTACTTTGAATTTCGAGAAAGGCGAGCTTCAAACGGGGAAAGAAGAAGTTCCATTGTTCGGTTTGGACTCGGAAGAGCCGTGTGCATATCGAATAGTAGCTCTTGAAGACATCACCATCCCCTCCATGACAGATTTGGTTGTAAAAGGTTCAACAGAGCTCCCGAAGGCCTTCCGATTTGGAGTAACGGACTTCCCATCATCGAATAGCGTCCCGAAAGGAGTGCTTGTAGGAGCGACGCTTGTGGATCTCTCTCAAGAGGTGGTGCATGTGAGGATGGCCAACATCGGTGATTCTAAGAGAGTTATCAAGAAAGGAGAAGAAATTGCCACCTGCACACCTGTTACAAGCATCGAACGAGGATCGAAGGAGCTTCCGACCGCACCACCCGCGGATTTAGTGGACCAGCTTCTCGAAGACTCTCGGTTGGAAAGAAGGCAAGAGAAGATTGTCGGAAACCTTATAAAAGAATTTCAAGACATTTTCTCCATGTCATCGAAAGATGTAGGAAGAACAGAGCTTACTCAACATCGAATCGATACTGGGACCCATTTACCTATTAAACAACATCCTCGAAGACTTCCTTTCGCAAAACAAGAGGAGGTCGGGAAACTGTTACAGGAAATGGAAGATAATAGAGTTATCGAACCCTCCTCAAGTCCATGGGCCTCTCCAATCGTACTCGTTCGAAAGAAGGATGGTTCCACCAGGTTTTGTGTGGATTACCGGAAGCTGAACGAAATTACGAAAAAGGACAGCTACCCTCTGCCAAGAATCGATGACACTTTGGACACTCTATCGGGGAACCAGTGGTTTTCGACTTTGGATTTGAAGAGTGGATACTGGCAAGTGGAGATACATCCCGACGATCGTGAGAAGACTGCCTTCACTACCGGCCAAGGATTATGGCAGTTTCAAGTTATGCCGTTTGGCTTGTGTAATGCACCGGCTACGTTCGAGCGACTAATGGAGACTGTGCTTAGAGGACTTTCCTACGAGACCTGTCTGGTATATTTGGACGATATCATTATCACCGGGCGGAGTTTTGATCAACACTTGCAAAATGTGAAGAACGTGTTCTTGAAGCTTAGGGAAGCCCACTTGAAGCTTAGCCCATCAAAATGTAAGCTCTTTAGGCGGAAAGTCAGTTATCTCGGACACATCATCTCATCCGATGGAGTAAGCACAGATCCAGCCAAGATCCATGCTGTGCAAATTTGGTCTCGACCGCAAGACGTTCATCAATTGCGAAGCTTCCTAGGCCTGTGCACGTATTACCGTAAATTCGTTAAAGGTTTCTCCAAGATCGCCAGACCCTTGCATCGACTAACAGAGAGCAAGCAGAAGTTCCTATGGACTGCCGACTGTGACGACTCCTTCAATCAACTGAAGAACGCTTTAACATCCGCGCCTGTTTTGGCTTTTCCCGATGTTAACAAGGACTTCATTTTGGATACAGATGCCAGCAATGAGGGAGTGGGTGCCGTTCTTTCCCAGGAAATTGAAGGACAGGAGAAAGTCATCGCTTATTTTAGTAAGAGCCTGTCAAGATCCGAGCGGAACTACTGCGTCACAAGAAAGGAGTTACTGGCAATAGTAAAAGCCGTTGAGCACTTTCATCATTACTTGTACGGCCGAAAATTCCTTTTAAGAACTGATCATGCGTCTCTGACTTGGTTGCTGAATTTCAAGAATACAGAGGGACAAATAGCAAGGTGGATTCAGCGCCTGCAGGAATACGACATGGATATCCATCACAGAAAAGGAACGTTCCATGGGAATGCAGACGCTCTTTCTAGAAGACCATGTCCGGAGAACTGTCGATTTTGTTCCAATGCCGAGTCTAAGTTTGGGGTTAACACATTGGCCGTTCGGAAAATAACTACCAAGTCAACTACTTCAAACGTGGACCCTTGGAGTGACCAGAATGTCCGGAAAAGTCAAGTCGAAGATCAGGACTTGAAACCTCTAATTGAATTCATGGAAGCGGCTACCGGAAAACCCAGTTGGCAGGAAATTGCATGCTATAGCCCAACAATGAAGAGATATTGGGCTATGTGGAACTCTTTGCACTTGAAGAATGGAGTACTCTACCGTCGATGGGAGTCCGATGACGGCAAAAACTTCCGGTGGCAATTAATCCTTCCAAGTTCTAGAGTTACGAACGTTCTAGAAGAACTTCACAGCAGTTCTACTGGAGGACATTTTGGTGTCACGAAAACTCTTCAGAAAGTCAGGGAGAGATTCTTCTGGGACAAAGCAAAATCCGACGTGGAGAAGTGGTGCAAGTCCTGTGATGCATGCAATTCGCGGAAGGGACCGAAGACCCGCACTCGTGGAAAGTTGCAACGTTACAACGTAGGAGCACCATTCGAAAGAATTGCTTTGGACGTCTTAGGCCCCCTATCTCACACAACTAATGGCAACAAATACATCCTAGTTGTCATGGACTACTTTAGCAAGTGGCCAGAAGCATACGCGATTCCGGACCAGGAAGCCACAACCGTAGCAGAAGTCCTCGTGCGGAATTGGATCTCCCGATTTGGCGTACCCCTGCTGATACATTCCGATCAGGGGACGAACTTCAACTCTGCCGTCTTCACTGGGCTGTGTGACTTGCTCGACATGGAAAAGACTCGTACAACTCCCCTGCACCCACAATCCGATGGAATGGTGGAACGATTTAATAGAACGATTCTGAATCATCTCTCCTTGTTTGTTTCCAAGAACCAGCAAGATTGGGATCAGAAACTTCCATTGTTCCTTTTGGCCTACAGAAGTGCTACTCACGAGACCACCGGATATACACCATCTCAAATGATTTTCGGAAGAGACCTTAGACTACCCTGCGACCTCCTCTTTGGACGACCACCGGACACCCCTTCCTCGCCTGTCCAGTATCTAGATGATCTCCAGGCACGTTTGGAAGCCGTACATCGGTTCGCCAGAGATAGAATCAACATCATGACAGAGCGCATGAAGGTCCGCTACGATGCCAAGGCCACGGAACGTTCATTCCAGGAAGGTGACAAGGTGTGGTTATGGAATCCTAAACGTCGGAAAGGACTCTCCCCTAAGCTCCAGACGAACTGGGAAGGGCCGTATGTGGTCCTTAAGAAGATCAACGACGTCGTGGTAAGGATTCAACGGACACCCTCCTGTAAACCTAGAGTTGTACATAACAATAGACTAGCCCCATATTATAGTAGAAATGATTGAATTGCCTTTCCTCTTAAGGACTTCACTGCCCGGGACGTGCAGTCTTTAAGAAGGGGGAAATGTTGCACAAATTGTCTGTATATATTGTAAATAGTGACGTATTATTTCAAAATTCTATTGTAATGTATTTTTTTATCCAATTTTATTTAGTAATTAATAGCGATTATACAAGTTAGAAAAAGGTGGCAACACCTAAAGTAATCGAGAAGTTTCGAGATATTTCGTTTCCGATAAATTGGCTGGAAATTTCGAGAATGTCTCACGCGCTTGTATATAAAGGACTGGAGAACGGGAAAGTTTTCAGATGTACTTCGGATTTCGTTGAAAGCTGATCGCTTTGTTGACCTATTGGAGTGCGCTTGTATAATCGCTGAATTCGAAGTTATTTTTGTTGAAGCTTGTGTTGAAGCTTGAGAGTAGTTAAACTGTTGCCTGTGAATAGATTTTTGTGAGTTTTCTGAAGAGAGAATAAATACTTTTAAACCGTGAAAACTGTGCCATCATTGCCTCAGCGGAAAAATTCATAACAATATATATAAAATAATATATATATATAAAATAATATATATATATATATATATATATATATATATATATATATATATATATATATATATATATATATATATATATATATATATATATATATATATATATATATATATATATATATATATATATATATATATATATATATATATATATATATATATATATTGGACCGAATACTATACTTTCATTACCCTATGTATACATATGGGTAATTGAAAGTAAAAAATTCCTTGAAAATAGCATTGTGGAATAGATAAATTTATGAAATATCACAAAATATTTTGTTAGCAAACGCACAGTAGGGCTAAATACTATTGCTACCAACTCTTCTATCGCATTAAATTTTAACCATTAATTATTACAATTCATCAATTTTTATATTATATTATTTAGTTTATTAATATTAGAACATTCAATTCTATCAACACAGTCATATCTATGTTCCAGCATAATGCATTAAGGCGTCTTCTCACTTTAGGCACCTCGAAAATAGGCTATTTTCGCGATTTTTTTTCGATTATTTTTGCAAACAATTATGGGATAAAATGGATCCTATATAATAAACACATCTTTCAAGTACAAGAAAAAAATTGTTTTTTATTTTTTTGAACTATTATTATAATAAAACAGTAGCATCGAAAAACCCGTGTAGAAATGTAATGTTCGTGGCTTGTTGATGAAATTTCGGAAACTATCCGGCCGATTGTCATGAAATGTGAATGACATATTCTTCATAGTTATGGCTATAGCGCATATCATCAAATTTTTGATATTCGCGAAAATAACAAAATGGCGCACGTTTTTCGAAAAAGTAAAAAAAAAAAAAAAAACGCGTTTTTTTGCAGTTTTTTGTAAAAAAAAAAAAATACTTCAAATCAAAATTTCAAAAATCTGATGATATGCGCTATAGCCATAACTATGAAGAATATGTCATTCAAATTTCATGACAATCGGCCGGATAGTTTCCGAAATCTACACGGGTTTTTCGATGCTACTGTTTTACTATAATAATTGTTCAAAAAAATAAAAAAATAAAAATTTCTTGTACTTGAAAGATGTGTTTATTATATAGGATCCATTTTATCCCATAATTGTTTGCAAAAATTCTCGAAAAAAAATCGCGAAAATAGCCTATTTTCGAGGTGCCTAAAGTGAGAAGACGCCTTAATGATCCATTTTCTGTAAAATGTATTAAAATTATTTAGACATCTCTTTTTACAATTGTAATAATCAAGTGACTATAGTATATGGAGATTCAATGTATTTATATCGAACTATTGATTTGGAAGACTAATGATTGTTAACGAACGTTATAGTTTATATAAACTAATATTTATTAGCGAATTAATACAACTTTTCAGTTCTAAGAATTAAAATTATGTAATATTTTGCTTTATATTTTTAAAACTTATAATTTCAAGTAAATATGTTTTTAAATATTTTTTCTTTTATTTGAACTCTTTGCTTACTTTTTCTTCTAGCAAAATCACCTAGAATTATTAAAATATGCTGTCATCATTGTTGTGCATTTTCATAAAAATATATATTTTAAAGTATTGTATGATATTGGAATAAGTAATTTTGTAAAGGAAGCCAAATGGCGCAGTGGTAGCGCATTGCGCTACCACGCCACAGGTCCGCGGCTTGATCCCCGGACTAGGCAATGTTGACTCAGCCTTTCATCCCTTAAAGTTTGTCGATTAAATGAGAACCACGCATGCGTGGGAACTAAACACTGGGGGTTCTGCGTCAGCCTGACTAACTGACAGTAACATTGCTGAATGGCACGCCAGGGCCTATGGTCAAGTAAGCTGGTTTTAGCACGGCAGGACAAGCCCCAGCCCCGCCCCATGGGGCTGTTACACCAATGTTTTTTTTTTTTTTAGTAATTTTGTAACGACAAGTTAACTGGCATAGGCTCTTTTTCATTAAGTATTATCGACAATTATTATAATTTGCTTTCTTCATTTTAGTGCAATATTGCAAAAGTTTACCTTTTAAAATAATTTATGGCATTGAAATTTTACGATGACTGGCTAGTGCTCTTACTTCTTCATAAAATGTTTCTGAACTAATTTTCTACAAATAACTTTCATAAAGACTTTGAGAAAAAGTTATATTAAAAATGTGATGTCCGGAAATCTTGTGCCAATACCATCGCCCCCCTCCCCCCCCCCCCCGTCCTCTTCGAATTCATCCACTGAGTCCCGCCAACTTGGAAAAAGTGAAAAGTTGGCGCCTATGCTATGCAACTCCCTTGATTTTTCCTACTTTTTCAACAAATAATCTCACCACTTTGATAATGACGTATAGGACTTAACTGACGGTACGCCTAACAGTACTTAATTTTTTCTAAAATTGTTATTACTTTCAATTACCCATATGTATTACATAGGGTAATTAAAATATAGTATTCGCGGTCATAAAAATAATTTTTTTTTTTTGCATTTCTCCACGTTTTGGGACATCCTGATTTTAAAAAAGTGACGTAGAAAAAATGTCTGTCTGTGTGGGTCTGTGGTCAGCATAACTCACGAACAAATTGACCTACGATGCTCAAATTTCGTGTGCGGGTTGGTGATGTCACATACACCTACCATTAAAGTTTTCGTCAATATCGCGCATAAGGTAGCGGCCATTGAAAAAATCATGTTTTTCAATGAATGCTAAAAGAGGGCTCTAACGATTTTGTTCAAAATCGATGTGGTAATGCCTCTTAAGGTAACCCTGTAAAAATGCTTTAACTGCTTAAAAATTGGAAAAACGAATACCTTTAGCACAGAGTTCTCTTTCTCTGAGCATACCTCAACAACGATAATTTTTCTTCTCTCGTCAGTTTTACGTATAAGAAAGGATAATATCAGAATTATTGAGAAGCATCTATTTAGCGATCTTCTTTTTTTTTTTTTTAAAGACCCATACAAGAATTATGGTAAAAAAATATTGCCAAACTGACCATTTTTGCTAAATGAATGATGAAAATATAAAAACGGTAAATGACAATCTACAAATCCACTTCAGTATTATAGAGTGATTGAAAGTTGTGCGATGTTCCACACCCCCAGTTTTTTTTTTTTTTCCCCTTTTAAAAAGTATAAGAGCAAAGTTCTAAGGGCTCATTCGAACCCAGAATGATAATGTGACATAAGTCGCTCCTGATACTGGTCTATTGAAATGTCCGCGTCGAAGCATCACTTTATCATGTTGTTGTTGTTGTTTCTAATCTCCCTTTTGTTCGACGAAGTCAGACAATATCAGTGAAGCCATTGACATTAATGAAGTCTGACACTAGTTGTGGACAGTTATAAATGTCCTCCCAGTCCAGTCCAAGGCAGTCCAAAATGTGCTGAGGTGATGCCTGTTCTTTTTGGCATTTAGGGCAAAGAGGAAAATTTTTGCTTCCCCCGGAATATGTGAGGCCTTTAAGGTGACCACTAGCAAGTCGGGACAGACGGGTATTGGTGTGCCTATCACAAGGAAGAGATAGGGAGTGTCCTGGCTTTTTGGCTTTATACCATTCGTGAGATGGAGGTATATGCCATTTCGCTTTATTTTGAGCTATTTTCTTTGAGTATAACTCTTGATATGTGAGTTCTTGAGTAGAGAAGACAGGGTGTTCTAGTCCCTCCTTAGCAACTTTATCACTTTATCATTCGTCACTTTATCATTCTGGGTCCAAGTAACTCTGATTACTGATTTACGGTATTTGAAAGCTTCAAGATTTATGCCTCCAGCCTTTTGACAAGTTCGATTAAAAATAGTCTCACAACACACAGTCTAAGGCATACCAAATCTGAAGATACGTTTTTTTTTTTTTTTAATCCTTTATATTAACTTCGATTTTGTATGGGTGGGTGAGTCTGCCCGTGTATGTCGTTGTGCATATCCCTGCCGAACAAATCTGCGGAGGCCTAAATAACATCTTTGCCGTCTTCCAATCGGGGTGACACTTGGCAGAGAGATTCGATGTCGATAACAATGCATTCTTTTAGATTGTGGGAGCTGTCACTGTCACTAAAAGGTCGCTTTTACGGAATACTCATAAACCAACTTGCCGTCATCCAATCGCACAGAAATCGCATTTAGCTGATCATTGAAGAAGCTCTTACCTGTTGCCAAAATTGTTTTGTTCAAAATCAATAAAAGGCAATTGGACGTGAATGCATAAATTCATTATGGAGTGAAGTCCAGTCAATTCACCTTTACGTTGCGTAGTAACGCTGTAGTGAAAGAACTTTAACCGATCATTGTTGAAACTCTTTCCTGTTGCCAAAATTGTTTTGTTCAAAATCAATAAAAGGCAATTGGACGTGAATGCATAAATTCATTATGGAGTGAAGTCCAGTCAATTCACCTTTACGTTGCGTAGTAACGCTGTAGTGAAAGAACTTTAACCGATCATTGTTGAAACTCTTTCCTGTTGCCAAAATTGTTTTAATAATTTATTAATAAAACTGTTTTAATCAGAATTAAGTTAAAAGTTATTTGGATGTGGATGCATAAATTCACACTGATTTTATTTTTAATAAATGCTTTTTGGAACTTAGTCTACCACATATTTTGCTGACAGAGATGTTTTTAATATTTAAAATGAGACGCAAGCACACGCTGACAGTAGAATCGACAATAGAAAATTGGCAATGCATACAAAGGATTTATATTAAAAACTATGCTTTCACGGGTTATATTATTAATGCACTGTCTCTCCTCTCGATCTGCAAGGAGGAGGAAAAGAAGTAGAGTATCGGAAATATAGATCAAAATAAATATCGATACTATATCGTTAAATAGGAAAAATATCGATACATGATTTTTTTTTTAATTTTTTTTTTAAGTTTAAATTTTGCCACAAACGAAGTTTTTTGGGGCAAATTTCTACTTTTCATGAATTCATGGCAAAATTGCTTTAATAAATAAATTATAAAAATTGTTTTAATAAATAAATTATATTATCAATCAGAATAAATAAAATACATTTGGATATCAATGCATAAATTCACATTTATTTTTAAGGAAGAAATTTTGAAAAGTAGTTTACCGCATATTTTGCGGATAGAGATGTTTTTAATATTTAAAATTAGATGCAAACTCCAGGCACACGTTGGCAACAGAAACGGCGCTACGTTAATGACTACTAATAAATAACTTTATCTTTCCATTACATTATGTTTTCTTTTTGGTTAGGGTGCCATTTTAAGCCAAAAGGGTAAGTCTCTCAGTCAAGTCCAAACTTTAGTTTTGGAGTTTTTGAAAAGGGAATAAAGAAAATCGGAAAAAGCACATGGAACTATATAACGATAATCAAAGAACTAAAAATATTTGAAAATATCGATATTTTTACTATCTATTTCATTAGAAATATCGATAAAAGTATAGCGTCGTATCGGTATATCGCCGACCTCTAAAAAGAAGCGACTTACCCTTCTTGACCTTGAGCTTCGCCCTC
This sequence comes from Linyphia triangularis, assembly GCA_963978545.1. Taxonomy (NCBI): domain Eukaryota; kingdom Metazoa; phylum Arthropoda; class Arachnida; order Araneae; family Linyphiidae; genus Linyphia; species Linyphia triangularis. The sequence goes on from OZ021726.1 coordinate 8,880,603, forward strand.
ACCTTCTCGAAGTTGGGCATGTTGTTCCTGAGGAAGAGGTAGTTGGTGGACAGGTCCCACGCGAAGTCACGAAAGATGGACACCTTGAAGTCGCAGCTCGTGCACCGAAGGTTGTCGCACGCACTGCAACACAACACAACACACAATCAATGTCCGTCAAGCAAATTTGCGCGACAAATTTGTGTACCACTGCTATTCCACATCATGGGCTTACTGGTCATAGGATTGTCCGGTGCATTCGCAGAGCCGTTCAGTGCAGGGCCCGATTTAGAATTTTTTTTTGCTGTAGGTCCAACATTCAGAGAGGGGGGGACCCCCAATAGCAAATATTTATTTCCTTACGTCACAATATTACCAGATCAAGCTACATTCGTGAAGACTAACTTTTTACAATTAAAACTCACAGTTTACTTTTACACGATTTTTTTGTTATAATTAGTATGATCTTGATTTCCTCAAAACTTTTGAATTAATAAAGCCCCCCCCCCCCCCCCATGAATACTGATTTTAAAGCACACTTTCCTGTATTTTAAACTTACATTTTACCACAGGGTTCACAAATTATATGATAATAAAGATTACTTAATTTTATAACAATAATTGTAAATATTACAAAGTAACCTTTCCACTGTTTCTACGATCTCACAAAAAGGAGGGCCAAAAAAGTCCACGGAAGAGCCTGCAAACCAACCAATCACAAAGACTCTTTCATTTCATAATATAAGAAGTTGTATATGGTTGGTTGGTTGGTGAACATTTCTTTACAAGAGGCGAGAGAAGGAGAACAGCGGCGTAAAGCCCTTGTCTCCGTGTACATATGAAGAAGTTGTATATGATTGGCTGAACCGGAAAGATGTGCTTAATTAGGTTTTATTAGGTTAATCTATCTAACTTAACTCTCTGTGACTATAAAAAATATGGAATTTGCGGATGTGTAACTAAAAATTTATTTTTTTATTTTTGTTCAGTACTTCTCATAAAAAGACCATTATATTTAAAATTTTCAGAAAACTTTCAAAATTTGGTGGCCCCTAGGCCCAAGGCCTAGTGGGCTTAATGGTAAATCAGGCCCTGGTTCAGTGTCGGTAAAAAATTGGCTAATTTTTATTTTAGTTTTACATTTAAAAAAAAAAAAAAAAAAAATTATATATAAGTATTCCGTGACAGTTTTTTAAAAGCCAAGTCCATTCAAATATCGCAAATGTCTCTTTTTACCTGATGATTATCTAATGATAATCTACATAATTGATAATCATTATTTATTACCTAACTAGCTGAATACCCGTGCTTCGCTACGAAATTTTACCATGTGCATTTTAACAATCAAAAGGCATTCATGCTTTCCACAACTTGAGTTTTGATCCCGTTTAATATTAGTTAATTTTGATTGTAATAGCTTAATTTTTCTATTCTGTCCTTATTGATTTTTGTTCATAGTATCAGTTGTGGCTATATTGCAAGTTGGACTTTTGAATATTCCACGTTTGGAACGTTTGACCCCGTTTCGACCCCTTAAAACTGGTTAATCGACATCGGAATAGCTTACTTTTTCTATGCTTGTCCTTGTTGGCTTTTGTACCAATTTTCAGAGTTATGACTGCACTGGAAGAAGAAAATTGGAGTATTCCTTTTTGGAACGTTGTGACCCATTTTCGAACCTTTAAAATTAGTGAATCGATATTGGAATAGCTTACTTTTTCTGTGCTTGCTCTTGTTGACATTTTTACCGAATATTAGAGCTGTGACTACACTGTAAGTATGACAATAAAATATCCCTAATTTGGAACGTTTGATCTCTTCTCAACCCCTTAAAGTTGGTTAATCTTCATCGGAATTGCTTACTTTTTCTATGTTTTTTTTTTTTTTTTTTTTTTTTTTTTTTTTAATATTAGTACCAATTTTCAGATTTGTGACTACATTGAAAGTGGGGCATTCAAATTTCCCTAATCTGGAACGTTTAAATCCTTCTTACATCACAAATTTTTATGCCAGAAACCTTCGCAGGTGTGTACTCAACTATTTACCGAAGTTTCATGGCGATCGGATGAATGGTGTAGTAATGCATTAAGGACAAACAGACAGACATACGTAAGTTTTTATACGTATAGATTTACAATTCCTATTTTATCTAATCCATTTACAAAATTCTGTTATGTAACAAAAATGTTATTAAATGTGTTTTCTTTTATAAAAGATTATTATCCAACTTTTATTACTCTGTGATTCATATTTATTAAATGTAAGCATATTGATTAAAAAAAATATTAATTAATAAAATATATCAACTTGATAAAATATATTAACTTAAAAAAATATATTAACTAATAAAATATATTAACCCTTTGCACTCCAGGCCTTTTTCGCGCAGAGGGACCACCAACGCGAGACGTTTCCCGCCATTTTTGGTTGGTTCGAGGTTACAGATCCGCTTTAAAGAAACTAAACATAGTCGGCCTTGCATCGAATTTCCGCATCAAACCTAGTGGTCCTTTCGAGTTGCGGCATCAAATCATGTGGTGAGTGAGAGTCACCTCTGGATTGCAAAGGGTTAACTAATAAAATATGTTAACTGAATAAATATATTAACCTATCAAAACAATATTAACCTATCAAAACAATATTAACCTATCAACACAATATTAACTTATCAAAACAATATTAACTTATCAAAACAATATTAACTTATCAAAACAATATTAACTTATCCAATATTAACTTATCAAAACAATATTAACTTATCCAATATTAACTTATCAAAACAATATTAACCTATAAAAACAATATTAACTTATTAAAACAATATTAACCTATCAAAACAATATTAACCTATCAAAACAATATTAACTTATCAAAACAAAATTAACTTATCAAAACAATATTAACCTATCAAAACAATATTAACTTATCAAAACAATATTAACTTATCAAAACAATATTAACTTATCAAAACAATATTAACTTATTAAAACAATATTAACCTATCAAAACAATATTAACCTATCAAAACAATATTAACCTATCAAAACAATATTAACTTATCAAAACAATATTAACCTATCAACACAATATTAACTTATCAAAACAATATTAACTTATCCAATATTAACTTATCAAAACAATATTAACTTATCCAATATTAACTTATCAAAACAATATTAACTTATCCAATATTAACTTATCAAAACAATATTAACCTATAAAAACAATATTAACTTATTAAAACAATATTAACCTATCAAAACAATATTAACTTATCAAAACAATATTAACCTATCAAAACAATATTAACTTATCAAAACAATATTAACCTATCAAAACAATATTAACTTATCAAAACAATATTAAGGATCATTTAAAACACAAGTAAGGATCATTCCCTATACTCGCTATGTTACAATCTTCTAGCCCACTGCATTTAGAAATTATTTTTTGTAAAACCTTGAAATTTGGTGGGTGGGTACGAAAATGATCACTTCATAAAAAGACTTAAATTAAAAACTCGAAAATAATGTCCACTATATTTTATTTTATATCTGAAAACCTTACGTCAATGCATATGCAGTGGCTCCACCTGGTTTAGTCTTTTGCTATTTTAATTTTCATTTATCATAGATCGACATTAAATGAAAACAATTTATGTCATTTCACGAAGTGATAATTTTCGTACCTACTCAGCAAATGTCAAGGCTTGATAGGAAGTAGTTTCTAAATGCTCTGGGCTAGAAGATAGTAACATAGATAGTATAGGGAATGATCCTTACTATACTAAACTTCAACTTAACTTGACATCACTAGACGGTAGATCGTCACAGTGCTCATAGGCATTTAATCCATTTTGGCGGCGTGAAAGCATAATGCTCGCCAAACCACAACCCTATAGAGAACAAAAGGCTATAAGGTTTGGCGAGAATTATGTCTTCACTCCGCGCTAAAATGGATTAACTGCCTATGAGCACGGGGAAGATCTATCGTCTAGTGATGTCAAGTTAAGTTGGAGGTCAGTATAGGACTTTCTCTTAAGGTATGTCTTATCACAGAAACTGAACTAGCGCAATCTAAACACTTCATAAAGCGGAACCTCAAAACAAACAGAGGAGCTTATACTATACTAAACTTCAACTTAACTAGACATCACTTAGACGGTAGATCGTGACAGTGCTCATAGGTATTTAATCTATTTTGGCGGAGTGAAGACATAATTCTCGCCAAACCTTAGAGCCTTTTGTTCTCTACAGGGTTGTGGTTTGGCGAACATTATGCTTTCACGCCGCCAAAATGGATTAAATACCTATGAGCACTGTCACGATCTACCGTCTAAGTGATGTCTAGTTAAGTTGAAGTTTAGTATAGGAGTTGACAGGATGACATGTAGTATAATGATTGGTTGATGACCAATAAAAGAACTCATTTTAAAACAAGGAAAATGGACAATTCCCACATTTCTTAAAAAACGAGTGAAATTAGTTTATATTTATGAAGAATTTCTTTCTGATTCCAAATATTTAAACAAAAGTTCTTTTTAAAAAATTAGCTATTTAAATATTAAGAAAAGAAAATGCCCCAAAACCGAGCCGAAACCAGTCCGATCAAAACAGTCAACTAAGTCCGTGACGTAAAGAGACCCTATCGTTTCTATGGTTATCGTGAGGTTTCTGCCAAATAGCTGTCGTTGGTAGACTATTGCCGCATTCCGTACAGGTTGGCGTGATTTGCGAGAAACTTGCAAATCTGGTTTCCGCTGCTGCATTTCAAGCCAAGATGTTTGCGAGGCCGTGACGTCACATTCAATGCCAGCGAAATGAGTCGTTTTCTCGCCAACGTTTAACAAGGTAATTTTGATCGCAATTTTTTTTTTTTTTTAAAAGCGCATTGAGCAGAAATTTTTGTGTTTATGGCCTTTTTGAAACATTTAGAATTGAATAAAAAAAAAAAAATTCGAAAATTGTCCATTGTCGAGGATAACTTGTACAGAGGCTGTGGAGTCTGCTGAGCCTGTCTTTTGCGAATGCCACTCATTCACGGGCACTAAGTTTAAAACCTGCGGAGTTTCAAACATCAAATCTGATAACCTGCAATGTCTCCTTACAGACTGTTTCCTGTTTGGCTTTTTGTAAGGCCACTGAACTGTTTGGTATGCTATTGCAATACATATTTAGAACTGTATTAGAGGTAGAATAGGCCTACCCGATCCAAGTACAGTTGACTTTGCTCTTCTCTTCCTCTAGCGTTAGCCAGTACGTGGCCCGCGGGCCGGATTTGGCCCACGACAGATTTTTCTGCGGCCCGCCAAAACCACAGAAGATTAAAAAAAAAAATCATACTTCACTGAATTGATTTTTTTTTTAACATAATTGTAATTTATCCGAAATAATATGTCTTAACTATATATAACAAATTACTCCACTACGTGTCCGGCGGACCAAACTGTATAGTGGTTAGCGTGCTAGCTTCTAGACCTCGAGGTTGCGGGTTCCAGTCCCGTGTTAGGCATGGGTGTTTGTAAATGTATGTTGGCTTGTCTAATGACGAATGTTTCGGCGAATTATAGCCCTCGTGTTGCTGACGGCGCCAGATAATCTGAAAACAACCAACCACTACGTGTCCGAAGAAATTATACGAAGAAGCTTTCAGCAAGGTGGTTTTCATCAAGAATAAATATAGGACTAAATTAACTGAATCTCATTTGGACCATTTATTAAAATTGACTGCAACAAATACTCCGAAAGACATCGACTCTACCATAACATAAACTGAAAGATTTCAACCGCCATAGTCTCACAATTAATATCTTCACTAAAACGGAGTAATCTGGAAGTACATTCTAAATGCTTTTATTAAAAGTTAGGTCAAGTCGCATTATTACGTTGAAACAAAAACAAAAGAATCACTTAATTTTTTAGACTTTGATTTAACAAAAATGAAAACAATTATTTTTTAATTATTTGAAAGAAAGAAAAAAAAAAAAAATCATACATCAATTGTAATTTTACTAAGATATTTTTTTTTCCCTTCCAGTTTTCAGAAATGCTATACGTTGTTAAATCGATAATAATTGAAGATATATATTTTGGTGTATTCGGCCCGCAAAAAGCTCCAAAGTAAGTTCTACGGCCCGCCTCTAAAAGTTAGTGGTGAACGCTGCTAATCTAATAAGGTTATATATCGACCAAAAGGTATAGTGGTTAGCGTGCTAGCTTCTAGACCGCGAAGTTGCGGGTTCCGAGTCCCGTGTTAGGCATGGGTGTTTGTAAATGTATGTTGGCTTGTCTAATGACGAATGTTTCGGCGCATTATATTATAGCCCTCGTGTTGCTGACGGCGCCAGATAATCTGAATACAACCAACTATATATATAGTTAAATATTCCCTACTAAAATTATTATTTTGGTTCAATAGAAGACGAAACAGTACGAATTCCGTGTGGATTTTTTGTAAAGCATGATTTTTTAAATTTTTTTTTTTTTACCTTTAATTTCTTTTATCAAAGTTCCTCTAAATTCCCTTAACATTCCGATTTAACATACACGTATATGCATTTTATTACACACCACATTTCGGAGTTCACTCAGATCCTCTTTTCTTGCCTTATCTATTCCATCGATATAGATAATAGACTGAGAGGCGACTGCAATATTTGGACCCCATCGAACATCATTCTGAATTTTTTCATAGAAATTGGAGAAAAGTGAGTAGATTACGAATCCAATGTTCTGCCGTGGCGAAAATGGCCGAAACTGGTCAAAAATCGACATTTAATAAGTTGAACTAAATCCAATTACCCAATGCGCCATAATGGAATGGGCATATAGGGTAAATTGACATCCAAAGCCTATAAATAGTAGATGTCTCTCTCCTGAAATCCCTCGTGGAAATTGTGATAGTCTCGTGCAAGCATTGTTAGACACACTGTAGGTGGTTAATCTTGTGCTAGATAGACAGTAGGCCATAAGTTTTCATGTCTGAAAGTCTTAATCAAGTACTCACACATCAGGGCCAGACCATGACAAGTTGGAGTGAGAATAATTAAAACATAGATGCCTCGCCAAATGTGGTAACCCTTCCTTGTAAGAACTGTTTGAACTATGAACTATATTCATTCTTCTATTATTTTCCTGTCCACTAAGATGTAACAAACTCATTCTTAAGAGCCACTTGAGCTCCAGCTATTTTTATTTTAAACCTAAATTAACATGTAAATTAAATGATATCATCTTTATAAGCTCGTTCTCAACATTATTTAGAAGTATAATATATCAATTACTTATTTTCTCACAATACTGGAGTAATCCACACTGGAGAAAAGCATTTCATAACTGCAATAACCCAGGTAAGAAGCATGTAATTTATTGAACAACAAGCAAAGTTGCCTAATAAAAACAACACGGGGGCCCTTTTTTCAAACGCGAGATTTATTGGAAACAGGCTTGACACAAAGTCAAATGTACCAACATTAAATATAGAAAAAATTGATAAATTAATGTTAATATTGTTTTCTAAAAGTTTTTTTTTTTTTTTTTTTTTTTTTTTTTGCTGCATAACAAATAAAGAAACAATCAAATTTATGAATCAAAAAAGGAGAAAACATCACAATGTTTAACAATGCGTCAGTGGTAACAATATCTGCAGCATTATTCACAACTTCAGAGTCGACATTTGCTGATCTCGCAATAAATTCGTCAAGACTTCCAATCAATTTTTTTCCCTCCATCTCTCAAGAAAGCTTGTTTTTCACGCTTTTAAATGATGATTCGGTTTATTCGAATAAATTCACTCTAGGATACAAAAGACAGTTTAAAATCAATATAAAATTATTTTTATGTAAAAATTCTTTCATACAGATTATATATATTCTCATAGATTTTGTGAAACAAATGTTATAGATTTACAACCAACTTTCGGGGCCCCCTAAAACCATGGGCCCAAGGTTCAGACCTTGTGGGCCTCGACGATGATCAGGGGTTCACGGAATAACACTAGTTGCATATATTAGTTACTATACTTAAATCCAACTTAAATTAAATCAGTAGACGGTAAATCTTCACCGTACTTATAGGAAATTCATCCATTTTGGCGATGTGAAGGCATAATGTTCGCCAAACCGTATAGCCTTTTCTTTTCTACAGGGTTGCTGGACTGAGCTTCCCGGCGTGCCATCACGCCTCAAAAATGGATGAATTTCCTATGAGCACTGTGAAGATCTACCGTCTACGTGATGTTAAGTTAAGGTGGGGTTTGGTATAGTTGAGAAAGTAATTTTTTTGGAAACGAGGCAAAATGCTTATTTGACGAGTCCTATAGCCGAGTTTGAAAAAGAGATTTTCCACAAGTTGCATACAATATTTTTTATAATCACGTGCAAAAAAAAATATCTTTAGCCCGCGAGAACACGCGCTGGGCCCAATAGACCCTGTCGTAAAATAATAATTCCATAGCAACACACCAGCGCGAGTTAACGCGGGTTAATTACACATACTAACTAAAGATGACAACTCCAGTCAATGAATCTCTTCTAAAAATATCATTTCTATAGCAAAACTATATAAAATTTGAGCACGAGGCGTGCGATAAACTGCTTTTTTCACTCTAGTGCGGACTTTCCAGTTCTAGGGTGAAAGGGCTTAGGGGGCTAGGGTTTTCCGCATCTCCTCGCTGTAAAGTGCTACTTTCGCCACGATTTCTGATTAAAAATAATTAAATTGGTCTTTAAAAAAAAAAAAAAAAAAAAAAAAAAAAAACGTCGCCAGTACTGTGATTTTAGCGATGTACTTTTCGATAATCCTTATATTATTCTTTATTATAAGTGAAACTGAGGGGAGTAAAAAAAACGATCGTTGATAAGGTATGCTCAAGGAAAGAGAACTCAGTGTTAAAGACATTCATTTTTCAACTTTTTACTCCATTGAAGCATTTTTACGTAAATTTCGTAGGTGGGGATGTTTAGAACACCTTAAGAGGCATTAGCACAGCGAGCCTTTTTTTAGCAATCACTAAAAAACATGATTTTTTCAATAGCAGCTACCTTATGAGCATGCGCGATTTTGACGAAAACCTTAATGGTAGGTCCCATGGTCACCAGGAACCCGCATACAAAGTTGAACATCGTAGGTCAATTTATTCGGGAGTTATGCTGACCACAGACAGACAGACAGACATTTTTTCTAGATCATTTTTTTTTAAATCATGGTGTTCCAAAACGTGGAGAAATGTAACAAAATCGAATTATTATTTTTTTGACATATGGATAATTGAAAGTAATAATTAAATAAAGTTAAATATTTTGGACATTATTATAAAAGACTATTTATTTTAATTCATAGTATATTACTTGAATAATTAATTGCAAAGTAACACTGGTTTAAGTTTAGTTATCTAAGGCTCAATCATATAATCCCGTTACGCTTTTCGCCACTTCTATCAATGTAGAAACTAAAAAACGACTACGTTAAGCATAACCAGGCCAAGACATCAAATATACTGCATAAGTATAATAAACTTAGCCTACTGACGTTCGGCACCGTCCAAACAATTATCCTGATTCGTCATTCAGTAGAAATTCCAGTTCCAAAAGGTTTAAATTAGATTTGACCCTGACCTTTGACAGAAGCAGAAAAACATGCGTATCATTTTTATTGATCCAACAGATTGAATTGCACCTTTTCACGTACGATCCGCACCTGTTGTACGTTTTTACCAAGTTGACAGGAAGAACGCTTCTGATATATGGTTCGTATTCCGTTTCGGAACGAATGGAATACCTAATGAATCAATTCAATTACCCGCCGCAATCCGATTTGGCGGAAAGGGCTCCTTTATCACTCTATCGGACCATCTCGGATCTTAAAGCGACCAGACGGATCCGATTTACCTGCTGCGCAACAGGATTCGGATAGGGCAGCGTCAGCCACTAGGCGGCCCGCGACAGCTTTTTCTCCGGCCCGCCGGCAATACAGATGAGCAAAAATCAAATTTTGCAGAAATAATTTTAATTTGTCTACAATAGTATGTGTTTACTATCAAAAACCACGTTTTTCATTGAGTGGCCCGCTTCAGTAAGTCTAAAAATCCTTTTTTTTCTTTTTTTTTTCTGAGACTGCCAGAAAATATAAAAAAAAGCAATAGTTTGAATTATTACCAATGACGCATTTCTTCGCATTGCTTAGTTTTGTACTTATGATACCCAACTCCCTCGATTCGTGAATGGCACATTTCGATTTCAGCTTTTTTGAATGTGATGGGCAGGAATTGGGTGTTTTAATGCATACCTCTTTTGTTTTGACATGAAAAGAAGTATCGCGATCTCTATGACTCCAGTGCCAAAAATGGCGTCGAAGACTAGTTTTAAACGCAAAGTAGTTTGTGAAAAGCTGACCGGCCGTCATCGTCTCGCAATTAACATTGACTAAAATGGTAGATTTAGGAGGTATGGTTTAAATATCTTTATGGACTATGAGTTTATGTAGTCACATTTTAATATTGTTACTAAAGATAAACTTTTTTTATGACTTTGATTTACGATGTAAAGAAAATTATTTTTAGTAATTATTTGAAACAAGAATCAAATGTTATTTTATTAATATAAAAAAGTTAAATTATTGTTTCAGTTTTCAAAATTGTTTTATATTGTTGATTCTTTAGTAATTATCACATTTCTAACATTGAACATATGTAGTAAAGCAATATATTTATTAGCGTATTCGGTATAAATCTGCGACCCGCGGAAAGTTCCAACATAAGTCATGCGGCCCTTCTCTAGTTAGTGGCGAACGCTGGGATAGGGAATGGATAGTGCTACAAGAAAGTCTTTTTGGAAGATTGATTTGACTGTTTTTAAGGGCGAAGAGGTTAGGTTCATACAAATTCATCTTCCTTTAAGGACCTTCCCTACCAAATTCATCTTCCTTGACCACCTTGGAAAGCTAAAATATACAACATTTTCAACAACAAAAAAATTTCAGCTCCTGTATAAGATATTGGAATGATTTTTTCTTTAAAGTTATAGAATACAAAAATATTTGATTTTTTTTTTCTTTTCCAATTTCATGTTTTAACAACTATCCAGGAGGTGCCAAACTCGAGGCCTCAAAAAAATGGTGTACCACGGCGGACCAGTTAATCTCAAAATTGGTAAATCTGAAACTAAAAAGAACGACTTAATCTTCAAAAGAAAGGTTGTTTAAGTGACAATTTACCACAAATTGCCAAAAATAAAATGTTTGTTTTGTCTGTTGTCAAAAACGTATGTTTGAAAAAACACCCCTGTTTTTTACTATTCTTTGTTAAAAAAAATAAATTTATAATTAATTTTTTGGGGCAAAATGTGGTATATTGGCATACAAAACATCTCAACGAACAAAACAAAACCAAAATCATTGAAATCGACCGAGTAATTTCGAAGATTAAGCGTCCGCCATTTGAAAAAAAGTACCGTAAAATGGGGTGAATCGGAACACTTTTCAACTTTCAAAGTAAAAATCGTTTGTAATAAGAACGTTTGTAATAAGACCCAAGTTTCAATGTCAAAAATGTGTTCCTTAGAACACATTTTTGACATTGAAACTTGGGTCTTACCTTCTTTGAGGATCAACCCAAAAAATGTTAAAAAAACAATTACTTTAATTTATTTTGAATTTTTTCATGGTGTTCCGATTCACCCCCAGAAAGGGGTGAATCGGAACACTCGTTACAATTTACGTCTGATCTTATTTAAATGTTTACAGGGTGACAAAAAACAAGTAATAATGCATTGTGGTAAATAGGAACACAAAATTATTATAAAAAAATCATTTAATATGACGGATAAAATTTGTGTTTGTCAATTATAGTAAAAACAAATCATATATTTGAAAGCGTATCAACTCTTCTATAACTCATCCAAATAGTCTTTAAAATTAATAATATTTTTTAATTTACTTTATGTTTGCGTGGTGTATGACTGCAAATTCCTTAAAATATCTTGAGAAAGAAGAAAAGCATCCTCATTTGTCTCAGAAAATCTCTTCGTTCATGGGCGCTTTTTGTAAAACACATTTATATAGCAATAATCTTGTGGGTGTATGACTTTGCTTGCATAGAATCTTCATACATTTCTCCATATAACTTAAAGATAACAAAGTCATTTAGAGAAAAACCCATGGAACAATCGGGTTTTCTGCCTTGCGGAAACTAGGCTCCTCTTCTGACATTTATTCAAGCCTGCAATCTTGATTACTGTCTTGAAGGGAGTAATTAGACTCTTCTTCAGTCTTTGAATCTTGTATGGAACATAATATTGCCAAAAACAGCTCTTTAATATAACTTTTCAAGTGTTCCGATTCACCCTGCAAATCTCAAAATCGAGACGAGGCAAAACATAAAAATTCGCAAAATAAAAAGTTTGTATAGCCAAGTTAAATTAAGTATGGCATGCAGTTGTGGATGTTTATACTTATCTAAAAATATATTAGTTAAGTCTATTGATGGTGCATGTTATTAATTACGGGATAAGTTTTGGAGAGGTTAAAACTCATTGGGTTGTATGACGCTGTTTCAGATTTTTTTTTAAAAAAAAGGACGATGTTGAAAACACTACAAAACATGTTCCAAGATTCCAAAAATGTTAGCCAAATAAAAAAAATATATAATTTATAAAACTGCTTTATTTGTGTAAAATAATAATTTCTTTATAATTTCATGAAGTTTCGTTCCTATTCACCCCATTTTACGGTAGTTTTGAGAAAAACGCGTCTTAAGTTTTTGCTCACTATTTTTTCAAATAGTTTTTAAAAAATAAATTTTTTTCACTTACAATTAGTTAATCTGCTATCCCTGGATCGTAAAACGCAGGAAAGTGTTGAAAAAACGCAAAAAAAAAAAAATCGATTTTTTTTTTTTTTTTTTAAATTTATAAGGAGGTCAAGTACCTTAACTTTAAAAGGTTTAAGGCTTAAAAGGATAATTAAGTGTAATTATAATGTTTGACTAAAAGTTGATAGTTTTTTAGTTGTAAGCAAAAAACTTTTTTGGTTTTTTTGGTTTTTGGCACAAATTTCAAGAACATTTTTTGGGATAAACCTCAAATTTGTAATCAGCACTTCAAAAAACAAAGGAGCCAAAAATAAGAACTACACCAAAATTTTTTATAAAACTCCCCCTTTAAACACTTATTGAATAGACTAGTTGTAAAATCAATATGTAAAAAAAATATGTCATCCGAAAAATATGAAACTATACACGAGCAAAAAACAAAAGCAACGACAAAAAGTTGTAAAATAGTCTTCTGTAACAATGCTTTTTTGTTCAACCTCACCACAAATTTGAATTTGGGAACCGGAGATAATGATCTTGTAGGGATAAAAATTAAGACTTCTAAAATGACCAACGAGTTCTGGATATGGCAAAAACCACTGATCTGTAATTCCTGGATGACTAAAAAACGGTATTTGCTCTACATGCAGATGAAGCTAACTGAATTATGCCATACAAGAGGAACCCATTACACCATCTGATGTTTTGCAATTGGTTACCAGCTGATACTAACTAGTTTGGGAAAGAGTTGCAATAGATGTTTATGGCAATTTTTAAGCTTTAAGTCAATAACCGAGCATGAACTATCCAGAAATCAAAAGACCAGTGATCAAAAACCCTTTTTATTGTCTTGAGTAAATGCAGAGTTTCAGGAGTAAAAAGAAGAGTATAAAGTATGGACATTCCTCTGTCACTATAATTTTATTACTTTTGCATCAAATTTCATAGAATGGTAGCAGTAGCAAGTCAATTGCCTATGATTGCCGTAATTTGGCGCACTTCAATGTAAACAACTCTTGGCGTAGAATCCACAATTTCTTCTAAAAATTAAATGTTTTCGGAAATGAACTTAGTCCTATAAAAATGTACGCATCAGCCATGATTTCAACTTCGTTATACGTTCACTGATAAAAACAATTATTAAAATTTTTTAGCTAATTTTTTAATATGTATTTAATGTTTCTAGAGGTTCTACTTTGCCAATGTCTTTTGGCAATAGATAAATCTCATGCTTCGTTTCTTCACATTTGTAAAAATCTTACTCCACATAGAAAACATTTAAAAAAAAACAAAAAAAAACATGAAAGAATGTTTTCGTCGAACACAAAATATTACTTTCACTTTAATAAATATGTTCATTGTGCAATTTACAGAAGTTTCATACAAGCACAGTATATACAACTCTATTTACATTTCATCCACAAGCAAATCACGTCTTCTGCCTGAAGTTCCTGAATGACTTGACGAAGAGGCACTTGTGCATGTGTTTCCGAGGCAGGCTCGTTTCTCTGACAGTGATCATCCACTCTGCCCCAACGAAGCAGTCGTCAGTCTGTATGGCGCTTGCAGGACAAGACAGCACCCACGCTGCAACCCTGCTTAGGTAAGGGTAGCGTGTCCTGGCACGTGCCCAATACTGCAGTGGGTTGAACTTGTTGTCCTGGTCCAGGTCACATTTGCCCATGCTAAACTCCTCAAGAAGGTATTCCTCGACTTCTTCAGTGGGAGAAGGTTGGTCGTTTTGGTCGTTGTACATCTCTGCGAAGTGGTCACTGGATGAGGCGGCTGCATTGTGGACATCAATACCATTCATTAGCAACGTCTCATGGCACTCCCGCACCATGTACTCAGCGTGGCTCTGCGTCTCCAATTTATCCTCAGTGGTCAGAAACTGCAGTTCCTTGTACCTGGGATCCAACATAGTGGCTAGCTTATGGTGGATGGTGATTCGTTTCACGACCTCCTGATCAATAGACGAGCTCATGAAGCTCTTGACTGCGGCCAGGAATGGTGACTCATCCTCATTCTGCAGGCAATGTGTCTTCCACTTGGTGACCCATGGTAGCACTAAGTTAAGGGTGGGGTTTCCAAGGGAGGAGAGCTCATTGTAACCATCCCGAAAGATCTCCAAGAAGTCCACAACCAGACTGAGTAGCTCCTGATCAAAATAGAACATCTCCAGCTCATTCCTGTCCACCAGGATGTCCACTACATGCTCCCATTGACTGTTGATGGACTCCAGCATAGCCAAGACGGACTTCCAGCTGGTACTGGAACACATCTGGAGGCTTTTGGGAAGGCTGCTCTGTAACTTGTTCTCCTTGAAATGCAGCACCAGGGACCTGCATTGGTTGATGAGGGAGACAAAGCAGGCAAAGGCATAAGGGTCTTCTGCATCCTCTTCTTCCTTGTCCTCTACATCTGTTGTGCTTAAAGTATTGATGACTGTTTGGACAGCACAATTTAGTGCATAGCATATGCACTGGATGAACTGCTCATTGTTGTTAAAGGCATTTACCATGTTATAGGAGTAGTCGATCACAAGCAGCCGCTTAAAGTCATTGTGCATAAGAGACATGCATTCCTGGAAAAGCTTGCTGACATCTGCAGAGGTTCTCTGCTCGTATGGAAACTCGGAGGTGTGGAAATGGACGGACTTGAAGAGTCCATCCTCATTGGCATAGTGGCATATTAGAGTGACATAGGATGTCTTCTCCACTACGTCCATCCAAATACTAGCCGAAAAAGATAGCCCATAAAGGAACTGGATTTCGTTCTTGAAGGCCTCCTCCGTCTGAATGTACACGTCATTCACCAGATACTCTACCAGATCATCTGGGGAACAGAGATAGTGCGAGAGATCCACATTTCCAGCCGTGGCCCCAATCTGGACAAAAGTCTGAAGCAGATCCTTGAATTCTGTGTTTTGTAAGAGGGAGAAGGGCTTCAGTTTGCTGATGAAAAACTGCAGTATCTGCTCCTGCAGCTTAGTTGCATGGTCCCTGAACTTGAACATCTGCTCCTGGAAGACAGGCTTGTCGGGTATGGAAGTAGGGTCCAGCATGCCCATGTCAGCCAATGAACCGGTCATGCGTCTCGGCCGCTTGCTCTTGTCTCCGCGGTTGTACCTCTGTTTGCCGCAGGACTTAAGATGTGACCGAAGTGTAGAAGTGCCATAGCTGTGGCTCTCGTAGCTGAAGACGGCCGAGCATTTGACGCAAGCCACAAATGATTTGCAGAGCAAGACTTCTTCCTTCCCAATGTGGATAACATGGTGGTCGATGTTATACCGCTTCACCTCGTCTTCGCTCAGCATAAGACGCACATCCCCAAAATTATTCCAGACATCACTTTTGATCCGCTTGAATTTGCGAACATCCAAGATCATCTTGTCGGTGACGACAGCAAGCTTCTTCTCAAAAAGTTTTTCAATTATCTCCTTCTGCTTTCGGCGAGCACTCTCTGCTTCTAGATCTTTCACTGAGAGCTCGAACACCGGCTTGGCAAAGTATTTCTTGGTGTATATTTTGGTAGTGGAGCTGTGCTTGGGCCTCCTCTGAGAGTTGCGCCTGAAAGAAAGTATCTTTCGTTATAGCGTGGAGTATGAAATAGTAATAATTAAAGTGCAGGTGTGGATGTACGCAAATGCAGTGCTTAGCAGTGGTATTCTTTTTCTTGCAATTTAAATATTAAATGGTGATTAAAAAAAAAAAAGGCTTGTAGAAGGAAAAATGCACTTTGAATGCTTACCTATGCAGAGGCTTGCCGAATTGCACTCAGTTCCAAATCTTGGACAATTGCTGATTCGGTCAGGAGAAAAGCTTCAAAAAGACTTTTATAGGAAAGTATAAAGTAAGGTTAGCAGAAAAAGATTTTAATAAGCAGATGACACAAGCCTTTTATTTTAATCACCATTTAAAGAGAAGAATCAATCCCTAAATTGCCTGGATTAAAGAGATTTTATATCAAACCACTTATGTGAACACTAGAGACACAACAAATATCAATAGTTTGTTGTCTAATTTTAAATTTATGAGTGATGCTTTTAATAAACGAGGGTGGATTTTAAATCACAATCAATTAGTGAATGAGTTGAAGAAACAGTAATAACGCACAGGATAACATTTAGAAGAATAAACACAAAAATGAACAATTCCACCACTAGTGAGCAGTGATTCGAACTGAATTGTGACATCAAAATAAGCTCCTTACTATCAACTTATTTGAAATATCAGTACTATCCCCCTTTCTTTTTTTCTTCTTTTTGAGTTAAAATATGCACTATAGTAAGTTTCAATAATTTTGTAGAGACTGTGTGAATAATATATAAGTAACATTTTCTAAACTAATATAACTATTGCTTTAAAAACAGTGAAAAAAGAAATCTAATTACGCAACAGAGAATGTATTCAAAATAAAAGTATGTAATTTTTACAAATATATACAGTTATGGTACTCCCACTTAATTATTATAAAAACCAATTCATAGGAAAAATAGTATTGCTAATCATTCTAAGATTAACTGATTTGTCAGTGAATGGTGTGAAATGGAAATCTGTAAAACTATTAAAAAGTTAAGGAGAAATTTAAAAAAATTAAAGATTACAAATGAGAAAAATTAAAGAAAAAGTCAAGATACATAACTCAAGCAATTGAATATTATTCTAAAGATATTTTGATATGAAAATTGTAAAAAAATATATAAATTAATTCATCTGCATTGGATATTTTGCAAGTATCTCAAAATAGTGCTCTTACATTCAAGTAAGATACTTTAAATATTTGAGAATTCAAAATTTTAAAGTGTAATTAAATGACATTATTTTAAATCTAATTTTTTTTTTAAAAAATCAATATTTAGTTAGAAATCATAATAATAAGCAACATAGGAAAAAAGACAACCACTGGGTATTGATTTTAGTGCACATTAAAATAAAATACGGAATTAGGCAACGTTCCTTTCTTGACGCACCTTTCCTTTTCAAAGGAATATAAAATGAATAAGTTCATTTGCATCGAATTATTGCAATATCATTACATATTACAAATTTAAATTAAACTAGCAGTGTGGCCCTGCGCTACTGGGGACTCGTTGAAAGACATAGAAGTTTACATTTAAGAAAAAGGTGAACAGGTGTAGTATAGGGCATTTGGCGATTTTTTTCATTTAACGATCAGAAAAATCTCCAAAATTAAAAACACAGCAACTAAAAGAAAATTAAAACATAAATAATAATAAAATTAAGTTAAAATATAAATATTAAGGGTTCTCTTAATATTTATTAAGATACTCTTAATATTACTATCTTGCATTAGGCGGTTACCAGTTGGCACCAAACTTAAATGTTTGAATGGCGCTTAATGTATCGCCAATTCAAAATATAGAAATTATAAATTATTTGAAAGTTGTTAGTTTGGATTACTTAGGTCTTTAATTTGATGATTTTTATCTGGTACCCGGCTAACAGATTAGTACCAACTTATGTTACAGTATAAATAAAAATAAAAACTGAAAATAAAAGCCATTGATAGAAACCGCATTTATCTGTGAAAAAGCACCAAATAAAATTACTCCAAAGAAATGTTTTAAACATCTGAACCAAAAAAGTTTCGTGTTCTTCAAATTTTCTTTAGTACACCGAGAAGTTACCTACTTCATAATCACGACCAAAATAAACAATAAAAAATAAAATCGCAAATGAAATACTATGCTTCTGGTGTACATTGTAAAATAGTCGAGTGTAAATAGTAAAACACTTATAAAACAAAAATGTATTGAAATCTATATTAAATAATATGGAACTTGGATACACAGTACAAAAACACTATACTAAAAATAAAAACAATCAAAAGAAGGATTTTTTATATTCTGGATAAAGGAAACGAATAAATATTTACTTGGAAATAAAAAGCAAAGTTAGCAAATATCGAAATGATTCGAAAGTTTTCGGTGGATTTCAATAGTATGTACAATTACCTTTTGAAACGGTGCATGCTCAGAGCGTTATTTCACAGTTAATATATGGAAAATTATAAGAATATTCAAACCACTTGAAGGACAGATGATTGTAATACATAAAAATAATCAGAAAAATAAGGGGGACACATTAAAATAACTTTTGATTTTATTCTGATGTAATAAAAAAATATTGTTGCCCTTCCAAGAATTTTCTTTTCGTGTCAATAAATTTTAATGAAAGCAACATTTAATCGAACTTCAAAGTTGTTCTCTACAATCTCCATGTACTAAAGCTTCTATGTAGAAAATTTCGTACCTCTAGGTGCAAAACTGTGGATTTGTATAAGGTTCAGACATACAGACAACTCACTTTTATATATATGTATATAGATTATTTTCGTTTAATACAAAAAAAATTTCAATTTCTTTCAATAGCAAAGAAAACAGTTCGCATAATTTATGAAAACTACAAGAAAATAATCTTGATATAAACCATAAAAAAAAAAAAAAGAAATTGGAGATAGTAGTACCATAAATATTCATTGATTGAGTTATTAATTTCTACAATTAAAAGTAACAAGTACAATAGTTTTAGCAACACACTTGTGCCACTTGATTGTCTAGTATAGAAAGTGCTTAATTTTTTTTTCAATACCACACCATAACAATATCCAAAAATATATAGTCTAATATTGTCCCCCCCCCCCCTTATCAAATTAATGCTACCAGTATGCATTTAAGGACTTGCTAGGAAAACGTGAAATACATTTCTAACAAACCCCTGCTAAAATACAATACTTGACAAATTAATGGAAGTAATTCATAAAAATTCAACATTACATACAGTAGAAAAGAATTAATATTAATCACTCGATATTTTGATACCCCCCCCCCCCCTTGATACTCTCCCTCCAACAAGCACAAGATGGACGTCTCATACAAGTTTTGATACTGGATTTGAATTTATATAAGAACATATTTTATTTAATATTGTGCTTCACATCTAAAAGTTATTGGTATTGGTAATTTAATTATTCATTACAAAAAGTAAAAGTGTGAAAGGTGACATAATTTTTAATTACATTGCAAACTACTTTTAAAATAACCCTTTGCAGTCGAGAGGAGACTCTCACTCACTATATGATTTGATGGAGTTGCGGCATCTCAAGTGCATTGATATAATGTTTTCAAATATATAAAAATATACTGGACGCAATTTTTGAGTTTTTAATTTACTATGTCATTTCGTTAAGTGATCATATTTGTACCTACTGCATAAATTTCCAAGGTTTTATAGAAAGTAGTTTCTAAATGCACAGGGCTTGAAGATTGTAACATAGCAAGTATAGAGATTGAGCTTTTCTAGGACTTCCTCTTTATACAAACACTTTCCCAAGATATAAACAAACTTTCATGGTGAATAAATATAAATAGACTTTGACAAACTGAAAAATATCACGAGCATGATCGAGAAAATAAGATTTCAGTTTTGTTGCTAACATTTCTAGAAAAATGAAATTTCTGGACAATTCCCTATTGCTGGACACCCTATAAAAAAAAAAAAAAAAAAAAATATCAAAAGCTTCATATGGTGATGGATTTCCTCCCAACGGTACAAATTTTAGTTTTTATCTCTTTTGTTTTCTTTTAGACTGAGAGGCGACTACACATTTTTGGACCTCATCGAACATCATTCTGAATTTTTTATAGAATTTGGAGAAAAGTGAGTAGATTAGGAATCCACTGGTCTGCCATGGCAAAAATGGCCGAAACTGGTCAAAAATCTACTTTTAATAAGTTGAACTAAATCCAATTGCCAAATGCGCTATAACTTGCCAAATAATGAGCATTTTTTTATTTGGTAACCCTCACTCTTTAATTTCCAATTAAGAAGGTTGCAGACGATTCAGATACCTGGCGGCGGTTTTCTTGCATCTTTTAAAAATGAGCCAAGTTGGCAGTAAACATTATGTCACTGATGACATAACTGATGTCGCCAATTTGGCTTACTTTTAAAAGATACAAGTTTTCCGAGCCAGATATCAGAAATCGTTTGCGCTTTTTCTCACTGAAAATCAAAATGCAGTGGCTTGCCAGACGAAAAAGTTTGTTCTCTTTTTGGCAAGTTATGGCATATTTGGCAATCGGATTTTAGTTAAACTCATTCCAAGTCGATTTTTGATCAGTTTCAGCCATTTTTGCCATGGCAGACCAGTGGATTTGTAATCTACTCACTTTTCTCCAATTTCTATAAAAAATTCAGAATGATGTTCGAGGGGGTCCAAAAATTGCAGTCCACTCTCGGACTATTTGTAAATGACCAGTTCTAAGATATGAATAACACGAGGACCAGTACTTCATGACATCAAAAGAGCACAATTAAGGAACTAACCTCTGAGTCACACCACCAGATATGCCAGACCCTGCTGAGCTGTCTCCTACATAAACAACTGTGCACCTGAAAAACAAATACAAATAAATACTGGGTACTCAAATAAAATATCCCAATCATTTCATTTGTACACATTAAAATATTTTTGGTTCATCTCAAAATGCAAAAAGAGAACCATATAAGTAAAGGTGACAACTTTTTTACTGATTTTCCGCAGTCTACTTTTACAGTCTATTTTTACGGATTTTACACAGTTTATATTTACGGACATGTTTTAAAATCACAGAAAAGACCTGCGCAAAACATCTTTTTATCAATCTTTTGACAATACTCTTGAAATTCACTATAATTTTGCCATAGCCGAATTTTTTTTTTGCCGAGTACTACACTGATGCAATAGTTATTGTATCTCATATTCATTCATCGTAATGCAAGAGTATTGGGTAAACCATGGGTAAACCGTAAAAAAAAAGGAAAAATCCATAAAAACTATGAAAAATCTGTAGAAATTTAGCATCTGGTATAAGTATAAATCATAAAAATTTGTTGTATACTCATTATATGAAGAATATTACTATATATTAAAATAAATAGTCTGGTTGTTTTCTAATTTACTTCAAGTAACTATAACTTCTAAAAACTATACTTACAAATAGTAGTTACATTTAGTAAGCATATAATAGCATTTAATTCATAAAAAAAAAAAAAATACTTCACAAAACCACTTGCACAGCCAAACATGTATTCAATTCATATTTAACTGTGATTCCCACCTCAACATACACTGCTCAAAACAATTAGGGAATATTGTGATTTTGGTATGAAACAACCATATAATCAACAACTACTTTTTTATAACAAAAATGAAATAAAAGAGATTAAAAAGGAAAATTATAACATTTTTGAGCAAATTTTTTCTATGACATAGTAAACAACATGTTTTACACAAGAAGTGAAAAGCAATCTACAGCATTCATTATGTAGAAGGCGAATAAAAACAATCAACCCGCATTGAATGTTTCGTAACAGTAAATGCAATGTCTCATCAACATTACACTGAATCAGTAGCCTGGAAGGCCATCAGTCGAACACAATCCATTGTAATGGAAGCATTATATGTTTCTCTAAGTGTCATTTCCAGACTATGGAATCAGTTTCTGGAAACAGGAAATGTTCACTGAAGATCAGGACAAAGTCGTATGCAAGCAACAAAACGAGGATTGGTATTTACCATTAAAGGCCAGTACAAACACCATTCAATTGCAACAGCATCTTCAGAGGACTATTGGTACCAGAGTTTTGAATCAAACTGTTCAAAACCGAATCCATCAAGTGGGTTTATATGCTCGAGAATCTATGGTTTGTGCTTCATTAACATTGAACCACCCTACTGCCCACAGAAGGTAAGCACCTTCAGCAATGCACTTCCTAAATGAATCCTGCTTAAGAGTACAACCTGACAATATGTGTAATGTGAATTATCATGTAAAGCAGTGTTTGGAACAAACTTTTAGAGGCACGCATCTGACTTATGTTGGAGCATTTTGTGGGCCCAATATATGTATATCTTTATTATTGATTTTACAATATATAGCATTTCTGAAAACTAAAAAAAATATATATATTTTTTTTTATCTTAATAAAATTACAATTAGTATTCGATTCTTTTTTTTAAATAATGATACAAATTATAAGTAAATTAAAGTCTAAAAAAGAAGTGCATTTATCTTTTCTTTAAACGTGACAATGGGACTTAATCTAACTTTTAATAAAAGTATTCAAACTGTACTTCCAGATAACTCTACAGAGTTATCTAAACTTATCACTGAAACATGTTTTAGTCGATATCAATTGTGAGACGAGGGCGGTTGAAATCGATCAGTTTATTTTATGATTGAGTCAATGTCTGTCACAGTATTTGTTGCCAATCTTAATTATCCAAATAAGATTCAGTTATATTATTCCAGTAATTATTCTTGATGAACATCATCTTGCTGAAAATTCTTAATATAGTTTTTCTGGGCACGTAGTGAAGAACTCTGTTCTACATAGTTTACACATACTATTTCGGACAAATTACAATCATGTAAATTTTTTCTCCATACTATGGAATATGATTTTTTAATCCTCTGTGCGGCCGGCGGCTACAGAAAAATCTGTCGGGGGCCAAATCCAATTGTCACTAAAATTTGAAGATTTTTGGAGTCTTGACCAACACGAGTTTTAAAACAGAAAATTACTCTATTAAAACTAAAAGTGCAAAACAAATTAAGATGAAAATAAGGTTAATTGGAATTCAAAAATGAATACAGATTACACGAAATTAGCAAAGGCAACATCGATGAAATAGCCGAGGAGGTGGACGTTCTCTCGCGAGTTCACAGAAGGTAATGTTTCTCTGAAATCAACTTAGCTTAACCAGTTCACTCCAGTGCAGTGAAGTGGGACTAAGGATAAGTCAGGATACTATGACGTCAGTGTGGATGCACAGGGGATGTTAAGCCTGTTCGCCACAGATTCCTTGTTCATTGCTTTGTTTTCTTTTTTCATACCTTACAATATCTACCGATCATACATCAGTCAACAAAACATTTCCTCATCCACAGTTTACATCTAAAATCATAATTACCCTGTTTTAAGCAGTGTAAATAAGCATTCAAAATCTGTAGGTATACATATTTATAACTCAAGATCTAATGAATCAATTTAGATCGAGTTGGCATCTACCGATACCCGGATATGTGCTATGTACAAACAGCAAGTTTTCTATCCATTCGATTAATCATTTTCAAATTACAAATAATACAAACAAAAAATATTAAACTACTTCTCTGTGTTGTTGGTATTTGGTGTTAAAATAAGTGCAGTAACTTTTTCAGACAACATTAAACAAGGTTTACTGTGTAAGATGGTTTTAAAATGTGCAACTTGAAATTTTCAAAAGCATTGATTTAAGCATCGCTTTAAGCAAGCAAAAAAAAATAACTTACTTTCTATTTGTTCCCTTATTTAAATGCAAAGCAACATCTGGCACAATGGAAGAGCTCTCCTATTCAAAAATAAAAAAAAAATAAAAAAATACATGTTAAATCAAGCATTTTTAAAATACAGCTCTGATCTAATTTAAACAACCAACAGGGTGCATACACTTTTTTGGAAGTGAAATTCAAGGACTTTCAAGGCCCTTTTCAAGGATATTTCAACAAAAATCAAGGCCCTATTTTACCGTTGCAGAGTCGATACCAAAATTGAATTTTTATATATTTTTTTAATTAACGAAGTTGCAAAAAGAATTAAAATACTTATTACTTAACAACTAAGATGCAACCACATATATTTATTGATAATTATACCTCTTACCAGGATAAGGAAAAAAACTAGGTTAAAAAAAAAGTTTTTTTTTGGGTTTAAACCAGGTTTTTTTTGTTTAAACCGGGTCAATTCTTTTCTAATTACACGTACACATATTTATAAATAAAATTTGTCATTAACTAGAATAATGTTTAAATAATAATTAACATTCTTTCTGAAAATAATTTAAACAAAGTAAATAAACAATTATTGCTACTTATGTGGACATTCAAATCACATTAAATTTTAGTACTTTATTTAGAGATACTATTCTTTAAACAGGGTTCATACACATTTTCAGAAAAAAAATTCCCTGAGGTTTCCATCTCGGAGTCGATAATTTTTAGCCACAGAAATAGATATAGCCATCATTTTCACAAGTTCCTCGATAACTCGAAAAAAGAGAGTAATTTTTTAAACCCCCTCCTTCGGCTTTGAGAAAAAATACGATTTTGGAGCAGCAAAATGTGGTTTTGGAGCAGAAAATTATTACATTTAAATTAGTGATGAAGCAAATATTTTTGTATATTTCAACCTTGATATTTCAAATTAATTTAAAGTAAAAAAAAGGTGTAACTTGTTCATAAATACGTTTGCATTCTAAATTTACATTTATTAATTTGATTGCATTACTCAAAAAATAAATTAAAAAGCATGGCATTTATTAACCTCTTTGCCAACAATTAAAATATTAGGAAGTTTTCAATGATGACATGATATCATAAGGTTCGGGGCACAGCATGGCCCTAGTGTTGCTTTTGCGCCACAAAAACTAACCAACCAATCATAAGGTTCGGTTCCAGGCGCGGATTTAAGGGGAGTGCGGGGGGTGCGACCGCACCCCCCATGAAGTATCTTGTCTAAATTATTTTTAAATGGCAGTTTCACCGAGTTCAAAGTAAAAAAAAAAAAAAAAAACTTAAATTTTATTAATATTTGTAACATTTATTTTTTACTTAATATCAATATCGATGGAAATCAGCAAACAAAATTAAGCTTTTTATGACATTCTTCATGCCTCATTAATACAGATTTTTAAGCCACTTAACCGAACTCCTTATTTCGTTACCCGTAGAAGGAATGGGCTTGAGAAGGGACAAGTAGATCTGGATTGTGTTGACCTGCAATGTACATCTCAAAGAATCTTCACCCCTTGTGTGATTCTTAAATTAAAAAATGAATTTTGAAGGACCATTTAAAAATATCTCAATTTCAGCACGATTTTCTCCTTGATCAGAGGCCAATTAATTATAAAGGATTAATATCGGGGTGCCATCGCACCCCGTAAACTTCATTCGATGTACAAAAAATCATGCACTAAAATAGCTTTAAAAAAATCCTTTAATGGTAATTGGAAAATAAAATGCCTAATTCATAATTAAGATAAAGCTTTGATCAAATCGGCACTATAGCATTATTGCAATTCTACAAAATATTGCAAGAACTTACAGTTCCGATCAAGATGCTATGGCTAAATTAGGACCAAGAAGTTTCTCTTCATTCTTTCCTAAAGATCTTAAAACAGCCCAGGGAAGGGAAAAAAATGACCCCTTCTTTGTATGACCTTGAATTTGAAGGACACAAACAAAGTAATAAAATTTGAAGAGTCATACTATCCCCTCCCTTGCACGTGACATTGCCCCATATCCCATATCACATGTGAGTTGCAAAATTACTAATATGCCTCTATACTCTGGGGTGGAAGTAAGTGGAATGGTCATTCTTGCTTGAGTTGGAGGGTGCATGCTATGTCTAGATTGTTTGTTTCTTCAATTGGTATGGCAGTGCAAGATAATTAACAGTAATATATAACCATGATAAGATTTTTTTTAATATTACTATTTATTTTACAAAATGTAATATAACATTAACAATTTGTTTTAGTTTAGACATTTTCTTTTTCTAAATATGTTTGAATATTTCATTTTTGACCGAATGATCAGAAGTAGAGATTTATCCTACACACTCATATTTGATATTTTATGTAATTATCAACGTAACTCTTAATTCAATACCATCAGTATATGAATCGATTGTAATAAAATATTTAATTCTTATAAAAATGAACTGATTTTATTGGATTAACCCATTGTATCTGCACCCTTTCATATGCAAAATCATTAAAGCCCTTTGATAAAGTCAAACAAAATTACTTTTTTAAATTATAGAAATGTAATTTATCCTTAACAGTTTAAAGTGAGTTCCATATAGTTTTTAACTTCTTTTCAAAATATTGAGGATCATAGCCTAGCACGTTTTTAAATGTTGCTATGCTCCAATCTCACTCACAAAAGAAGTATACTCCCCTACCATATGAAAAGTCACCGGGTCGAGCAATATTTAGAGCTCTGTAGTCTGTTTTCAAATTGAGTAAAAACTTTTAAAATTTGGACTAGTAATCGATTGGTGAGCTACTTCCTGATAGTTTTCCGAGGTTTCTCTTATTTAAGATGTATATGAAGTCCATTTTTCCCTTGAAAGACCATCTGGTAGATGTTCCCTGCTTGATAAATAAACTAATCAGAATCTAACGTTGTCCCGGTGCAGTATCATGTAGCACTTGTGCCTGGAAATATCCCATACAACATTTATTGCTACTAGAAGAATATCCATTAATTTAACATAATTGTAAAACTGGTCAGCTTAGATTGCAAATTTGTAAATATTGCTCATTCGCAGCTTTTGGCAGTTTTCATTTGTTCTGTTAAATAAAAGTCAAAATTGTTTTGTATGAATTTATTATTTAAATATGAATGACTGAAATATTGGGAACAATACCGATGACTCACAAATAATTTAAATCAGTTAATGTTAAAATCTTTTTAAATGTCTGTTTTTTTTTGTTTTTTTTTAATTCTAATTTCAAATGTGCTTTTGTAAGTGTGACTCAAACTTGATGGTAATATGACTGATAATATGTCTAATATGAGACACAATATGTAACCGATTTGAGATGCTACTTGCGATGAAAAAGCAGGTCCTATGGTTATATGAACATTATTATTATTATTATTATTATTATTATTATTACAATTTTACCTGCTGTAACTAATTTAGTTTGGAATTTTATTTGAATATAATGCAGAAATTTAAACTAATTTTCAGATGATATAAAGTTGTTTGTTTCAAAAATCTGCTTTTTTTAAATTTTTTTTTTTAAATATGAGGATTTGTGTGTTGACGGTTTAAGATGGTCTTTGAGTACATTTTCCTAATTTAAGTTCCCTTAAATCATATTTATAAAAGAAAATATAGTGTTATGTTAAAGCAATCTCAAAATTTATATTAAATTACAGGTTGGATATAATTAAAATCTATCTATTTAGAGAATTTTTGCAACTAAAGGAAAATATAAAACTTTAAGATGAAAAGGGCTTATATGGCTGTTAGTTTTACATGTTATTCCTTATAAATGAAATAATAAATCAAAATGAAATCAATCCAATGAAGTTTTAAATATATTGTTGTTCTTGAAGCGTAATTAGCAAAAATCCAAACAGTTATATCTTACAGTTTTCATTTCAAAAATTTTATGATAATGTTTAAACAGCATTACCAGATTTTCCCAGCAGTACTAATACAAAATTTCAAAAAGATTTATTAATTTCTACAGACTCCGGACTGATCTAAACAACACCAGTTTAATTATGGCCCGCCTGCACCTTAAAAACTTTCTCGGATGTCAGAAATAAAGCATACGTACCCTTTGGTATTAGTAACCCCCTAACAAATCAGAATTATATTAAAGTTTTAAAAGAAATTTATACTGGATTAATACAGAAAATCTTTATAGAATTTGATAATATTGTTGATGCGTATTTAACCAATTAAAAGAAAAGAAAGTTTACATAATAAATAAATAAATAAATAAATAAATAAATAAAAATAATTTGAGAGCGCCATAGTAAAAACTATCTTATTTTCCAAGATAATTTATTTATTTTTACTAAAAAACTGTACACACACGCACATTGAGGTCAACGCACTCACTTTTTTTTACTATAAAGTTCGAATATATGTTAATTTAGTTAGAGCAGTCTTAGTAGTGCATCAATATGTAGAGTTAAGGTTAAGGTGACCTAACATTGGTAAGATTTTTGATTTTTTTTTTTTTAATTTTACTTATTTCACAAAATGTAATATTTTATCAACAATATTTGTTTAGATCTTTGTTTTTTCCGAAAAATGTTTAAATATTTCATTTTTGTCCGAATGATCCGAAGAAGGGACTTATCGTGCACACTGATATTCGATATTGTGTGCAATTATCAAAGTAATATTTGAATAGATTGTAATAAAATATTTCATTCTTATAAAAATAAACTGATTTTACTGAAATAAGCATTGTATCTACACCCTTTCATATTCAAAATCCTTAAAACCCTTTGACAATGTCAAACGAAATTATTTTCTTAAATTATAAAAATGTAATTTATCCTTAACAGTTTAAAGTGAATTCCATGTTGTTTTGTACTTCTTTTCAAAATATTGAGAATCATAGCCAAACACGTTTTTACTTTCAGTTACCCATATGTTTACATAGGACAATGAAAGTGTATAGCATTTAGTAAAAAAAAATCGATTTTTTTTTTTTTTTCTTTTTCCCCTGGTTTTAAAACATCCTGATTTCAAAAAAGTGGTCTAGATAAAATGTCTATCTGTACGTGGTCATTATAACTCTTAAACGAATTGACGTGCGATAGTCAAATTTGGTGTGAGGGTTAGTGGTAGCCATGGGACCTACGATTAAGGTTGCGCAATAGTCCCCACCGAAATTCCCATAGAAATCTGATAAAAGCGGAAAAAGCTGAAAAACGAGTGCCTTTAACACTAGCTTTTCAACCTTGAGCATCGCCCATCAACGATTGATATTTTTCTGTTTTTTGTACAAGGAATGACAGTGTAATGTCTATTGAATATCATTACCAATTTTCGCGTTTGGGCGTTTTTTCCAAGTTTATTTTTTTTTTTTCCTCTCTATTCCCACATAAAAATATCGCCAAACCTCGATTTTCATTTAAATAAAGGAAAATATGGAAACAGTAAATAATGCCGTATCAAATTTGAATGCAAGGACCAATATTATAGTGTATAGTCGCAAGTTTATGTCACTTATATTTTAATTTACTAATGTGATGTCAAACACAGTTGAAAAGCATTGTTTAACTTCGGAAATTATTAAAACCTTATAAATAAAGAGTTTTGCGTACCTGCAGTGTTGTCTAAAGTTGTTAAAAGATCTGCCGTCTCTTTTCTGCATTAAATTATTTATGATGTTGAATATATTAGTTAATTAACTTGCATAAAAAAAGTTGAATTTTCAGGGTTGTTGAACTTTTTACACTTCACCTGATCTGCATGAGATATTTTTTTGAGCTCTTAAATATTCTTTTTCTAATAAAAAATACTAAATATTTATAATGTAATTTTTTATTACATTTTCGGGGTAATTTGTTATATGGGACGCAAAAGAGGATGGTCAAACCATCTAATTTTTTTTCCCATTGAACCCTGGTAGTATCGTACTAATTGATGATACCCCTCCCCTCCCCCTCTCTTCCAAGTTGAAAAATTATTACCGCGACTGTAACCACTCACGGTCATAATCGCACCCCCCGTGATTGACCTCTAAATCCGCCCCTGTTCGGTTCATCACTGAAAGTTTTTCGAAATAATCTCAGTTAGAGCTACTTTTAACAACCTGATGAAATAAGATTTTTTTCTTTAAAAACTCTAGTCTGCCTAGTACCAATTACCTATAGAAGTTCTTCCCAGTAATCCAAAATAATTTAACTCGATACAAAGTACTTCCTCCCCCCCCCCCCCATGCAAAAAAAGTGAAACAAGGCTGCTTAGCGGCAAGCATTAGATTTCATAACTTGTTTGGACTGATAGCTTCACTTAGCAGGTTTTTTAGGGCTATTTGTTTATTGGAAGATAATTTTTTTTTTAAACTCAAACAAATTAAAACCTCTAACTGAAATTAGACAATTATACTAGCATTTAACATAAAGAAATAACTTCTAATGTAATTAAATAATAAACTAAAACAAGGCAAACTGAAAAATATTAATTTTTGTAGTGGTTTGTTTTCTAACACTCTCCATTGTCTAAATGGATTATAGAGGGTCCCCATGTGAAATCTCAAGGTCAATGGAAACAAAATGATCTTAAGTCTGTGGTTATTTGGTTAGTTTTTTTTTTTTAAATATATGCCAAAAAAATAATCATGCACTCTTAAAGTACTAAGAAAAATATTTAGTATTTTTACTTACAAACAGGCTAGAAAAAAATATCCAAATTGGATGCATAAAGATTGATTTCATGCCTTCTACAGTTTGAATTTAAAGCGCGAATCCCTGGTTGGTTAGTTGAAGTTTAACGGCGCAAGGGGCATACTGCCGCGAATCCCTGATCTTTCCTATCGCTAATTTAAAGGAACAAATATTTGTAAATCCAAGAAATCCTTACTTTTTTTTTAATAAAGACATAGTTTAAATCCCCCATTCAAGTTCTTCGTAAAATTTCTAGTCCAGGGAACGACTTTGAGCTTTTTCTGGGAATTGGCTACAATAAAAGAATGACGTAATATGCGTTTTCCCGTTCGTTGCCAAGTCAAAATCATGATCCAACATCCAGGGTTGCCAAAAAATCATTTACTAATAGTCACCAATCCTTCCAGATAATCAAAAAGGCAAGTTCAAAATTCAAATCCCGTTTTACCGATGACTTAGAAATTAAGCCTGGAAATGTTTGGGGAGGGGGGCTGTCAATTGGATTAAGTTTAGAAATTAAAAAAAAATATTCGCGTTTTCTTTTAGCTTAAAGAAAGCTATATATTTCTTTATTATTGAAACCAGGCAAGAGTGCAAATCTAAACCAGATGCACCAAGATTGCTTGTGTGAAAAATACAATACTTGTATTCTATTTTTAGCACGGAGTCTCAGTAAAAAAAAAAATCATGTATTCTATAAGTATAAAAAAAAAGTATTAATTTTCTATACCTAAAATCAGCCAAGAAAACAGATTTAAATCAGATACACACTGATTCATTTACTACTTCTTTATAGTTTGAAAAACCTACAACAAAACTGAGAGATTGTAATATGTATTTTCAAGTGCGAACCTTTTCCGGCACGTTAACTGACGAAAAACGCCCTTGAAGGGCAAAATACTCTTTATCGCTTTGTTGGTGACGTTTCATGATAATTTTGAAAAATTTCGAGACAAAATTCTAGCCAAGTAGTTTTTCAAGTCAAAAAATGATTTTTTGGCGCAGTTCGGCGCAATCTTAACCGAAAAGAGGTTTTTGGCGCAGTTTGGAGCAGGGTAGTCAGTTTGGCGCACTTCGGCGCAATTGGAACAGCTCTTACATCCCTGTAATTAGAAATTTTTTAATGAGCTCAAAATAAATTTAATAAAATTGGAAGGGTTTTTTTCCCAGCAACCTTAGTTAATAACTTTCACGGCTTTAAAGTAGGCCATTTTAGTAATTGATATAAAAAATTACATACCCTTCACCTTCTACAGAAAAAGAAATTCTTCTTTCTTTAAATAGGAATCGACATAAATGAAAGAATGATATAAATCATAATACAATACCGAAGCGTAACTGCTATTTTCTCTGTAGGCGATATACTCCTCCGATAGTTAGTGTCGGGTTTTTGCAGTCTGGAACATAATTTCTCCACCAACTCGTCGAAGCTCTCAATCGACATCCGGAAAAAGTTGAAATTTTTTACTTTGTCTTCTCTTAACTGCGGGTGAAGACAGAAGAACATACCGAATGTTGATCGGCTCTAAACAATGGGATGAATCCACATAGTGCGATTAATTCGATTCTTTTTCCTTCGATATTTTATATGCAAATATGCTAAGCGCGTTCTTTTTCATTCCATTTCGAACAAACACAAAATCCTCTCAGAGGAAAACTTTGGTCGTTTGAGAATGCATCTAATGAGGGAGAGAGAGAGAGAAAAGTGAAAATATCCTGCATATCAAATTACACCCTCTTTCCACCGGATACTCATCGGGCAACTTTTTGTCCCGTTCGGGGAGAGGTCAAAGGTCATAGTGACCGTGCCGTTCCAGGGCCGCTCGGGAGGAACCGATTCAAGTGTGATTGACAGATCCGCCAAAAGTGAACCGACAAGAAAGTGTGACGTCAGAATAATGGTAATACGGGAACGAGAATTTTATGGTTTTAGAATTGAAAAGGGGAAATTCAAGGACTTTCCAGGCTTTTTTAGAAATAATCCTATTTTTCCAGGCTATTCAAGGCCTTGAAAAAAAATAATGAAATTCAAGGACTTTCCAGGTTTTCCAGGCCACGTACGCACCCTCAGGGTGCATACACTTTTTTGGAAGTGAAATTCAAGGACTTTCAAGGCCCTTTTCAAGGATATTTCAACAAAAATCAAGGCCCTATTTTACCGTTTCAGAGTCGATACCAAAATTGAATTTTTATATATTTTTTTTAATTAACGAAGTTGCAAAAAGAATTAAAATACTTATTACTTAACAACTAAGATGCAAACACATATATTTATTGATAATTATACCTCTTACCAGGATAAGGAAAAAAACTAAGTTAAAAAAAAAGTTTTTTTTGGGGTTTAAACCAGGTTGTTTTTGTTTAAACCGGGTCAATTCTTTTCTAATTACACGTACACATATTTATAAATAAAATTTGTCATTAACTAGAATAATTATTGTTGAAATAATAATTAACATTCTTTCTGAAAATAATTTAAACTAAGCAAATAAACAATTATTGCTACTTATGTGGACATACAAATCACATTAAATTTTAGTACTTTATTTAGAGATACTATTCTTTAAACAGGGTTCATACACATTTTCAGAAAAAAAATTCCCTGAGGTTTCCATCTCGGAGTCGATAATTTTTAGCCACAGAAATAGATATAGCCATCATTTTCACAAGTTCTTCGATAACTCGAAAAAAGCGAGCAATTTTTTAAACCCCCTCCTTCGGCTTTGAGTAAAAATACGATTTTGGAGCAGCAAAATGTGGTTTTGGAGCAGAAAATTATTACATTTAAATTAGTGATGAAGCAAATATTTTTGTATATTTCAACCTTGATATTTCAAATTAATTTAAAGTAAAAAAAAGTGTAACTTGTTCATAAATACGTTTGCATTCTAAATTTACATTTATTAATTTGATTGCATTACTCAAAAAATAAATTAAAAAGCATGGCATTGTTTAACTGTTTGCCAACAATTAAAATATTAGGAAGTTTTCAATGATGACATGATATCATAAGGTTTGGGGCACAGCATGGCCCTAGTGTTGCTTTTGCGCCACAAAAACTAACCAACCAATCATAAGGTTCGGTTCATCACCGAAAGTTTTTCGAAATAATCTCAGTTAGAGCTACTTTTAACAACTGATGAAATAAGATATTTTTCTTTAAAAACTCTAGTCTGCCTAGTACCAATTACCTATAGAAGTTCTTCCCAATAATCCAAAATAATTTAATTCGATACAAAGTACTTCCTCCCCCCCCCCCCCATGCAAAAAAGTAAAACAAGGCTGCTTAGCGGCAAGCATTAGATTTCATAACTTGTTTGGACTGATAGCTTCACTTAGCAGGTTTTTTAGGGCTATTTGTTTATTGGAAGATAATTTTTTTTTTTAAACTCAAACAAATTAAAACCTCTAACTGAAATTAGACAATTATACTAGCATTTAACATAAAGAAATAATTTATAATGTAATTAAATAATAAACTAAAACAAGGCAAGCTGAAAAATATTAATTTTTGTAGTGGTTTGTTTTCTAACACTCTCTGTAGGATCTCACTTGGATCCTTTTTCAGGTTCAAATTATGGAAGGTAACAAACGCCAGCACACTTAAGAAACGAGAGCAAAATCCTTCACGTCTTTCTTTAATTACAAAAAGTTTAGAACTCGAACAAGAACATATATAAAATAACCGTTTTTACATTCTAAAAAAAAGATTATCGTCTGCACTTTTTCAGTTCGTAACAGAATTCAGAACAAGCCGAATAGTACAAAAGTCAATTCTTATAAGCAACTCCATGATGACGTAACATACTCCCACCTTTTTTGAGTATTTATTTACTCAAAAAACAAAGTCACATTGAGCAAGTCCAGTCTCTTCGGTGGTTTCACCTTTCTCCCATATCTTGAAATCCCGTGGATATCGTCAGCCGAAGCATCAGGAATTGACTCGGCATTCACAGGACCTTGAACTGGATCATCAGTAACGTCTGGTACATCAGAAGGGGTAGTGACCGCCACAGAAATATCTTCAGACTGTACCTCTAAGGGAAATACTCGTTGGATAGGACGAATTATTATTGAGTTACCACATTTGAGTCGTAAAGAACGAATTTTCCCATCTCTACCTGGGATCAATTCCAATACCTTGGCTAGAGGCCAATATAAACGCTTCTTGTTAGGATTCTCAATGAGCACAACTTCTCCAACAGTAAAGAAACGAGATGATGGTTTTTGACTTTTTTCTACTAACAAACCTAAATACTCTTTTCGGAACCTGTTCCTTAAATCCTTAAGAAGTTTAGACCGAAACTTCACTCGTTTTTGAAACTTGGCAAAATCACTTAAATCTAAGTCAGTGACATCAAGAGAAGAATTACTCATCAAAAACATTGCTGGCGTAATTGCCACAAGATCCTCGGAATCCTCTGAAATGTAAGTTAATGGGCGAGAGTTTATGATAGACTCACAGTCACATAAAACAGTTAGAAGCTCTTCATACGACAAAATCGCGTTTCCTAAAGTACGCTTTAAGAGATCTTTAACCACTCTTATAAGTCTCTCCCACCATCCCCCCCACCATGCAGCGGTGGGTGGGATGAACTTCCACTTTATTTGTTGAATTTCTGTCTCCCGCTCTATACTCTCCCAATCAAGATTTTTGAATTCAGCTACAGCACCCCTAAAGTTAGTACCATTGTCTGAATACACTATCTTAGGTCTTCCTCTGCGTGCGATAAAGCGTCGAAATGAAAGCAGAAAGTTCTCTGTTGACAACGAAGTTATGAGCTCCAAGTGCACTGCTCTGAAGACTGCACAGGTATAGAGAACAATCCAGACTTTTTCACCATTCTGGAGGAAGAGAGGGCCGGCCAGATCAACACCTAACACCTCAAAAACATTAGTATCCCTAACTCGGTCAGGAGGCAGAGCTACTGGTTCAGTAACAGCTGGTTTTGCACTGTACCTTCGACACCTCACACACTTCCTAACGATATTTCGGACAGTTTTTCTAGCTTTTAGAATCCAATATTTCTCTCTGATAATTGAGAGAAGTATTTGAGTACCAGCATGACAATTAGTAAGGTGTAAGTATTGGATCAACCTCACAGTCAAGGTACAGTTTTCTGGAAGGAGGATAGGTGACAAAAAACAATGGTCATCTTTACGCTCAGTTATTCTGGTCTTAACACGCAGCAATCCCTCATCATCCTTAAATACGTTAATTATAGATACACAATTTGGATCAGGGAAGAATTTTGATTGTTCCGAGCGAATAAGAACCTTTTCGGCTCTTTCAATTTCAGTACACGAGAGTTTTCCCGTCGCTCTATTTTCAGGAGTTTTACGACAGTTATCAAGAAATCTCTTGATCCATGCAGTCAACCTGATAATAGAGTGGTAATTCGAAAACTTATTTGAATACCATTCCTCATTGTTTACATTAATGTGACACAATTTAACTTTCCTCCTTTCAGAATCGACCTCTTTCACTGCACAATTGATCTCAGTTGTAGGCCAATTTTTAGAATCCTCAATTAGCCATGCTGGGCCTTCACACCATTTTGAATCCAACAGATATCTGGGTGAACAGCCACGAGAAAGAACATCTGCTGGATTCAAGTGACCTGGAACGTATCTCCAGTTTTCAGAAGGAGTAATTTCTCCTATTTCTCTTACTCTATTTGCCACAAAAATTGACCATTCCCCATAATGTTTTATCCAGTATAAAGCTACCATAGAATCCGTCCAAAAGGTAGTGGTCAAATCAGGCAGGTCCAATGCCTTCTGAATGGATTTGGCCAATCTGGCACCCACGCAACAAGCCAAGAGTTCTAACCTAGGTATTGATACAGTTTTGGATGGAGCAACCCTAGCCTTTGCTCTAATTAGATATAATTTAATTCCGAAAGGTGTTTTTGATCTTAAGAAAACGCAAGCCGCGAAAGCAGTTTTGGAAGCATCTACGAAAACGTGCATGTCTGATGAGGAATTAGCCTCACAATATCTGGGGACTTCTAAGCCCTCTAACAAGGAAATATCAGTGAACCATTTATTAAATTTGTTATATAAATCTGGAGGTAAGGGATCATCCCATGATAATTTTAGTTTCCATGTTTCTTGCAACCAAACTTTAGGGTGCAATGTAGCTGCTGTTAATATGCCAATAGGATCAAAGATTCTCTGAATGGCAGATAACATCGACCGTTTAGTCAATTGTTCAGTTTTTCCTAACTGTTCCTTATCGATGAAACACCTAAGAGTATCCCTGTCTAAATTCCATACAACTCCTAATACATTTGTATCACCTTCAGATTTAGTTACGCCCTGCCCTTTAACATTGCTTTCCCATGCTCTGAGGTTAAAACACCCCATTTTCATAATTTCCTCAGACTTGGAAATAAATGGATGTATTTCCTGGGCGTGGAATACACCGGTAACACAATTGTCTACGTAGAAGGAATGACGCAGTTTATTAACCAAATCTCGATATTGTGGGGGACTATGCTCTAACAAATGCTTTATTGAGGCTGCTAATAGAAATGGGCTTGAGCAGACACCGAACACCACGCGACAATGACGATAAATTATTTCTTCACTTTCATGGGGATAGAAAAACCTTAAAAAGTCTTTATGTTTGGGGGTTATACTTAATTGCAGAAAAGCTTTCTCAATATCTCCTGATATGCCAATAGGGTACACACGAAATCTATCTAAGATATCCGGTATCAGTTCAATTAAATTTGGACCTCTATGAAGGCAATCATTAAGAGAAGGTTTACTTCTTTCCCTGGCAGATGCATCAAACACGGGGTGGATCTTAGTAGTTTTAGAAGGTGTATACACTGGTCTATGGGGCATGTAATAACCATCATTTTTAATTTCATTATCTGGGACCTTTTCAATGATTTTTAACCTCTCCCATTCTTTAAATACAGCAACATAGGATTCAAGACAGTCCTTATCAATTATACCTTGACACATTCGTTTGTGTCTTTTCAATGTTAAACTTTTATTACTTGGTAATTTGCTTTCAGTTTTAAATGGCAAGGACAATTCATATCTACCATCTGGAAGCACATTTAAATTATTCTCAAATTGCTCAATTGCTTTTGCATAACGCATGTTTCCTTTTAAATTCTCCACTGGATCTCGAATACCTATTGTTTCCAGATCCCACAATTCTTTGATATTAAAAGTGGACAATTGTGTGGATAACATACTTACCACTGGTTTTGACAATTGTCTTTCACTTATAGCAGGCACTGACATTACAACATGTTCCCTAAAATTTTCTTTAATTTTACCCATTAAAGTATATCCTAACTTGGTTTCAACCGCCGTTAAACCACATTCGAGTGTAATGCTCATACCCGTTAAGATTAACCCAATAGAATCGGCTCCCATTAGTAAATCGATTTCATAATGTGACGAATAAATATCAGGTACATCAATATATTTTTCTTTTAGTTCTGATAGTACCAATATATTCCTAACCTTAGGTAGACACCCACAAATTTTATTCTCTGAAAGAACTGGAATTTTACAAGAAAAGTCACCCTTTAAACTACTTATTTCAACATTATAGAGGGAATGTTGCTTGGGACCCGTCTGCTTCCCCCCAAACAAACCGTGTAACATGATTTGTTTTGCTACAGGTGTCAAGTTCAATTTTTCGATTGCCCGTTGAGTAATGTAGGAATTTTCACTACCGCTGTCCAGAAGGCAGCGCAAAACCAGCTCTTTATTTTTATGACTAATTTTAATCATAATTGTTTGTAAATATTTATTGGATACTTCTGACTGATTAGAAAGCGTATTGCCTATAACTGTGATACTAGGATCAGATTCTACTTTAATGTCTTCAACTTTAATGTCCTCTTTTTTGGGACACATTAAACTTTGATGGGATTTGTCATCGCAAAAACCGCATTTAATGAATTTATTTCGACAAAATCGTGCCGAATGGTTTAATTTAAAACATTTAAAACAAGCTTTATTTTTTATAAGAATACTCTTCTTATCCTTTAAAGACATTTTCTGCGCCAAAAAACAGTCAGAACTAAAGTGATTTTGTTTTGAACAAAATATACATTTAAATTTGGCTGGCCCCTCTTCCTTACCTGCATTAATCAAGACTGCATTTGTGGGCAAAGATGGCTCCTCATCCCTGCGGTTTGGTAAATTCTTCTGTGGCACTCCAAGTCCCGAGCGAGCAAGTATGATCATCTCCTCACTTTGCACCTCCGAGCGAAGGAAGGACATTAATCTTTCCAAAGAACGCACGCTTGCGTCAGCTGTTCCACTGGATGCCTCATCAATGGATCGACTCCTTTCCCAGGCACGCAGTACCTGTTCCGGAAGGCAGGACTCCACCAGGGGTTCCAGAAAATCGGCAAACTTTTCTTTCGTGCGCCCCAAACTTTCCAAAGCAAGTAGCTTACTCTCAAGTAAGTCATACAGTTCAGATAGGTCGACTTTTCCTTTGCCGGATGCGTTTTTCATAACCAGGCTTAGAAGGTCCCGTACATAAATTTGAACGAGTAATTCATCACGACCGAATCTATCCTTCAGTTGAACGATAACTTTTGAATAGTTTTCTCTCGTGGGCGGGTAGCTTTCTACCAGCCTCGCCGCTTTAGATTTTGGCACTACACTTTGTAACAAATACTGGAATTTATCTTCATCCGGAATATTGTCATCGCTATGAATTTTGCTAAATTGCGACCAAAAGGCTAGAAAATCCTTCGGCTCACCTGTAAATCTTTTCAACTCCAAACGGGGTAACTTAAATTTACGTTTTTCTTCCATCGCGTTAGCACTTTTCGATGCGTCAATATTCATGTTAATTTTTAATTCCAGCTGTGTCGAGACCGCACAAAATCTGTCCCTGTAGGTTGCCGCTTTTGCAAAATCTTCATCGTAATTCGTCGCCAAATCTTCATCATCCAAGAGAGCTTGTGCAATGTTCTCCTGTACGGCTTCCAGGCGAGAAAATTTATCCAATAATTGTTTTTGCAAAAGACGTAGTTGGTTTACCGTAGTTTCATCATTTCGTAAAACCTCTTCAACATTATTGGCACACACCGTGAATGATTGTCTCAAAGCTTTGCGTTTCGTGTTTTCTCCTTCCATAGTCAATCTTTAAATCGTTTTAAAGTCAAAAGTCGCGGACGCCACAAAAAATATATGTAGGATCTCACTTGGATCCTTTTTCAGGTTCAAATTATGGAAGGTAACAAACGCCAGCACACTTAAGAAACGAGAGCAAAATCCTTCACGTCTTTCTTTAATTACAAAAAGTTTAGAACTCGAACAAGAACATATATAAAATAACCGTTTTTACATTCTAAAAAAAAGATTATCGTCTGCACTTTTTCAGTTCGTAACAGAATTCAGAACAAGCCGAATAGTACAAAAGTCAATTCTTATAAGCAACTCCATGATGACGTAACACTCTCCATTGTCTAAATGGATTATAGAGGGTTCCCATGTGAAATCTCAAGGTCAATGGAAACAAAATTATCTAAGTCTGGTTATTTGGTTAGTTTTTTTTCTTTTAAATATATGCCAAAAAAATAATCATGCACTCTTAAAGTACTAAGAAAAATATTTATTATTTTTACTTACAAACAGGCAAGAAAAAAATATCCAAATTGGATGCATAAAGATTGATTTCATGCCTTCTACAGTTTGAATTTAAAGCGCGAATCCCTGGTTGGTTGGTTGAAGTTTAACGGCGCAAGGGGCATACTGCCGCGAATCCCTGATCTTTCCTATCGCTAATTTAAAGGAACAAATATTTGTAAATACAAGAAATCCTTACTTTTTTTTTTAAATAAAGACATAGCTTAAATTCCCCATTCAAGTTCTTTGTAAAATTTCTAGTCTAGGGTACGAACGACTTTGCGCTTTTTCTGGGAATTGGCTACAATAAAAGAATGACGTAATATGCGTTTTCCCGTTCGTTGCCAAGTCAAAATCATGATCCAACATCCAGCGTTGCCAAAAAATCATTTACTAATAGTCACCAATCCTTCCAGATAATCAAAAAGGCAAGTTCAAAATTCAAATCCCGTTTTACCGATGACTTAGAAATTAAGCCTGGAAATGTTTGGGGAGGGGGGCTGTCAATTGGATTAAGTTTAGAAATTAAAAAAAATATTCGCGTTTTCTTTTAGCTTAAAGAAAGCTATATATTTCTTTATTATTGAAACCAGGCAAGAGTGCAAATCTAAACCAGATGCACTAAGATTGCTTGTGTGAAAAATACAATACTTGTATTCTATTTTTAGCACGGAG
This sequence comes from Linyphia triangularis, assembly GCA_963978545.1. Classification (NCBI taxonomy): domain Eukaryota; kingdom Metazoa; phylum Arthropoda; class Arachnida; order Araneae; family Linyphiidae; genus Linyphia; species Linyphia triangularis. Next base: position 8,921,659 of record OZ021726.1, read on the forward strand.
TCTCAGTAAAAAAAAAATCATGTATTCTGTAAGTATAAAAAAAAAAAAGTATTAATTTTCTATACCTAAAATCAGCCAAGAAAACAGATTTAAATCAGATACACACTGATTCATTTACTACTTCTTTATAGTTTGAAAAACCTACAACAAAACTGAGAGATTGTAATATGTATTTTCAAGTGCGAACCTTTTCCGGCACGTTAACTGACGAAAAACGCCCTTGAAGGACAAAATACTCTTTATAGCTTTGTTGGTGACGTTTCATGATAATTTTGAAAAATTTCGAGACAAAATTCTAGCCAAGTAGTTTTTCAAGTCAAAAAATGATTTTTTGGCGCAGTTCGGCGCAATCTTAACCGAAAAGAGGTTTTTGGCGCAGTTTGGAGCAGGGTAGTCAGTTTGGCGCAATTGGAACAGCTCTTACATCCCTGTAATTAGAAATTTTTTAATGAGCTCAAAATAAATTTAATAAAATTGGAAGGTTTTTTTTCCCAGCAACCTTAGTTAATAACTTTCACGGCTTTAAAGTAGGCCATTTTAGTAATTGATATAAAAAATTACATACCCTTCACCTTCTACAGAAAAAGAAATTCTTCTTTCTTTAAATAGGAATCGACATAAATGAAAGAATGATATAAATCATAATACAATACCGAAGCGTAACTGCTATTTTCTCTGTAGGCGATATACTCCTCCGATAGTTAGTGTTGGGTTTTTGCAGTCTGGAACATAATTTCTCCACCAACTCGTCGAAGCTCTCAATCGACATCCGGAAAAAGTTGAAATTTTTTACTTTGTCTTCTCTTAACTGCGGGTGAAGACAGAAGAACATACCGAATGTTGATCGGCTCTAAACAATGGGATGAATCCACATAGTGCGATTAATTCGATTCTTTTTCCTTCGATATTTTATATGCAAATATGCTAAGCGCGTTCTTTTTCATTCCATTTCGAACAAACACAAAATCCTCTCAGAGGAAAACTTTGGTCGTTTGAGAATGCATCTAATGAGGGAGAGAGAGAGAGAAAAGTGAAAATATCCTGCATATCAAATTACACCCTCTTTCCACCGGATACTCATCGGGCAACTTTTTGTCCCGTTCGGGGAGAGGTCAAAGGTCATAGTGACCGTGGCGTTCCAGGGCCACGCGGTAGGAACCGATTCAAGTGTGATTGATAGATCCGCCAAAAGTGAACCGGCTAGAAAGTGTGACGTCAGAATAATGGTAATACCGGAACGAGAATTTTATGGTTTTAGAATTGAAAAGGGGAAATTCAAAGACTTTCCAGGCTTTTTTAGAAATAATCCTATTTTTCCAGGCTATTCAAGGCCTTGAAAAAAAATAATGAAATTCAAGGACTTTCCAGGTTTTCCAGGCCGCGTACGCACCCTGATGACTTTATCAAATTTCTGCTGGAATTTCAAAGGTGGGATGTTTAGAACATTCGTTAGAGGCATTACCTCAGCGATTTTGATCAAAATCATTAGAGCTTATTTTGGCAATTACTGAACAGCAGCTGCCTTATGTGCATGCTCAATTTTAAAGAAAACCTTAATTACAGATAGCTTGGCCATCATTAACTTGAATACAAAATTTGAACATCATAGGGCAATGTTCAGAGTCGTGCTGACCACAGACAGACAATTTTGTTGAGACTACTTTTTTTTTTAACTCAAGATGTTCTAAAAATGTATAGAAATACCCAAAATAAAAAATAAATTAAAAATTGAATGCAATACTTTTATTACTCTACATTCCATACAGAGTAATTGAAAGTAAAAGGCATATATGGAACTTACTATAGGCTCAGGAATGCTGCATATGGAATGGATGGCTGCATCCAGTTCCTCCACCACTCCTTCCTCTCCTCCATCAGCAACTCTGCTAAACAAAAACCATAAGTAAATGCCCCTTATCTTACTTATAATTCGAGAGGCGACGGCAATTTTTGGACCTCATCGAACATCATTCTGAATTTTTTTATAGAGATTGGAGAAAAGTGAGTAGATTAGGAATCCACTGGTCTGCCGTGGCAAAAATGGCCGAAACTTATCAAAAATCGACTTGGAATGAGTTGAACTAAAATCCGATTGCCAAATATGTCATAACTTGCCAAAAAGAGAACAAACTTTTTCGTCTGGCAACCCTGCATTTTGATTTTCAATGAGAAAAAGCGCAAACGATTTTTGATCTCTGGCTGTGAAAATTTGTCTCTTTTAAAAGTAAGCCAAATTGGCGACATCAGTTACGTCATCTGTGACGTAATGTTTATCACCAACTTGGCTCCCTTTTAATAGATGCAAGTAGACCGTCACCAGAAATCTAAATCGTCTGCAACCTTCTTAATTGATCATTAAAGAGTGAGGGTTACCAAATAAAAAAAAATGCTCATTATTTGGCAAGTTATGGCTCATTTGGCAATTGGATTTAGTTCAACTTATTAAAAGTCGATTTTTGATCAGTTTCGGCCATTTTTGCCACGGCAGACCAGTGGATTCCTAATCTACTCACTTTTCTCCAATCTCTATAAAAAATTCAGAATGATGTTCGATGAGGTCCAAAAATTGCAGTCGCCTCTCGGACTATTAGAAAACAATCAATTATGTTTGTATAATCAGGGTTTCCACTGAAATCATAGAATGAAAATTAAAGACTTTTAAGGACCTAAATAATATTATTAAGGACCTTCCAAAATTTGCTACCATGCATCAGTTTTTTAATGTGCGACTTTACATCTCCTTTGCGCCGAGCCTTAATATCAAAATCTTTTATGCACAATTTTCATTTTACCTGATAAACAGACTTTGACTAAAACCATTCGATTTCTGCTCCACCAATCACCAAATACAAGGTGGCCACAAAATTCAGGAAAAAAAGTTCCCTGATAATTCCCTGACAGATTTTTAAAAAATTCCCTGATTTTAGGGAATTTTTTTTTTTTTAAATTTCCCAATTTTCTTAGGTTTTCCAGATGTTTAGACACCCTGGTCAAATAGAACATGTATGCTAAAGAGATAATATGCAATTTTTTTAAAAATAGTTTTGCTGGTAATGAAAAGTTTAAATTATTTCGTAACACTAAACTTCTAATGGCTTACCACTACAAATATCCATGTAAATAGCGCCAAAATAAGAATGAACGTGCCTTAAACAATACAAAATTTCCCCGATTTTCATGAAATTTTAAAAAGTTCCCTGACATTTCCCTGATTTTTTCCAGAATCAGAAAGCTCCCTGGTGTTTCCCGGATTTCCCGGTTCTGTGGCCACTCTGAAATACAAACCAAAAGGCGTACAAGTTGATATATGTGTAATACTAATATGCTAAAAAATTTTGGGATAGCGTGGATAAGTGACAAAAATTAAGGACTTTAAAGGACCTCTAAGCATTTTCAAGTACTTTTAAGATCCTTTAAGCATTTTCAAGTACTTTTAAGATCCTTTAAGCATTTTCAAGTACTTTTAAGGTCTGGAAAACAAGTTACAAAATATTAAGTACTAATTTTAATGAATGTGGAAACCCTGATAATAGCATTATTACTCTCGATTATATCTCCCTTTATATTAAGAATCAATATTTTTTAAGACTGAATTAAACATAAATTTTTTTTTATCAAATTCTTGATGTTCCATAGAATGACCCCCGATATGAAGTCGACTACATTTATTTAAGAAATTCAAATTCAGTGCACAGTCAGACACTGTAAAGCAGGGGTTGCAGTGAGTTTTCTAAAAGATTTAGGTATGAATTTTAGGGACAATTTCAAAAATTGTGGGAACATTTTAGAAACAATTCCAAAATTTTAAAGATAATTTCAAAACTTTTAAGAATTTTTTTCCTTTAAAAATTGACATTGGCTCTCCTTCTTATCAAGGACTATGGGGACTAAGGCACCTCTGCTTAAGCACCAACCCCATATCCTGTACAGATCGGTAGTGGGCAGTACTGCACTGGATGTAAGAGCACACTCGCGAGTGGGAGAACGCAAGTCTACCTATAGTCGCCGAAGAGTTCATTTCTACCTCTTTCGGTAGCTACCCGATAGATGGCAGCACTACCGATCGTATGTGGAACTTCTTAATTTAGAGGCAATACCAAGCAGAAGACTTGGCTTTGCTACCCCCAGAGGTATTGATATGTATGGGAACTTGGAGGACTTTGCGACCATGACTGATTTAACGTGCTCCAGTCACCATTAGCGAACACGGCGGTCTTTAGTCGGTCCCAGGCCCAAACTCGCAACCTTCTAGTTGCGAGAACGATACTCTCCCGACTGGGCTATGCGGCCCTTGACATTGGCTCTTAACACAGACATATTCTTCCAAAGTTTGCTTCAACATCGACAAAAAAAACTGCCTTTTTAATATAAAATTAACAAATCATACAACTTTTTAGCAACAACTTTTTTTTCAAACAACTTTTTTTTATATTGAAACAACTATACTATTATAACAAACGTGCAAATTTAATTGAATCCACTTATTTATTTTTTTAAACAACATTCAAAGTACTTCAAAAAGAAAATTGCTTCAACTTTTAAACTTAACTAATATTAATGAGTTTGGCTGCAATTTACAATTGTTCGTCAATAATTAAAATTTTAAAATCTAATAACTAAATGTTTAAAAGACTAGATCAATACACCAGGAAAAATCATGAATACAGTGAATTGACATCAGCATTACCTTAGCAGAGTTCCCACTCAAATCACAGAATGAAAATCAATGACTTTTAAGGACCTAATTAACGTTTTTAAGGACCTTAAAAAATTTGTTTTCAGGCATCATGTTTGTATAAAAAAAATTTATAAAGTATATTCTACCAAAACAGTTACAAGTTGCCGCATGTGTAATACAAACATGTCAGAAAATTCCGATATAATGAGGATAAGCGGCGGACACGCCGGGATAGCAAGTCAGAGTTGCATTTTTATAAATTTTGAAGTTGGTCAACATACACAAAAATTAAGGACTTTTAAGGACCTCTAAGCATTTTCAAGTACTTTCAAGGCCTTGAAAACAGGTTCAAAAATATTAAGCACTTTTAATGACTTTCAATGACCGTGGGAACCCTGCTTAGGCGAAAATGGCCACTACAACATAATCTCGGCTACAGCATTCACTTTACCATCGTAAATAATATCCACAACAATTATCACATTAGAGGTAACAGCACAAAATAATGATGTTACTGGAAGGTTTTAGGAAATCTTTAGGAAGGAAGGTTCTGTAATTTGGTCTGGTTGGTTTGTAGCCTAACGACCTATTATTGTGCACAATAACGGCTAATAATGCCGGGAACTACAGCTTAGCATGGATTCTTAATCACAACAAGCATTCATACCTATTTCAGGATTAGAACCCAGTACCTTTGGCACGCAAGGCTAGAGCACAAACCCCACACCATAAAGTGAACTGCAAGCTTTGTTTAATTTTCACTTCTGGGACAAATCACTGGTTCTTAAGGAATTTTTGGGGGTCTTAATTTTTTTAGGAATTATAAAAAAATTTAAGTACAATTTTAGGAATTATAGAGCGAAACGAAAATGAAAGGAATTTATTGGCAAATGCGACCCCTAGCAATACTAGTTACTGAAATGGATAGAAATATTTAATGGGACTTTTTTTATGTCCTTTAGGCCAAAATGAAAAAAAATTTGTTTCTTCTAACCCTAAATTTACAATGCAAAAATTACAGCCCTAAAGTTTCTGTAATTTAAAAAAAAAAATTATAAAAAACCCCACACATGCTTTAAAACGATTAATTGATCACGATGTCACAGTGATCGCGAAATTGATCAATAATTTGTTACCAAGGCTAACTATGAGAACATGCCTTTCAATCTGAAGAAATTCTCAACAGATTTGTCTCACTGAACTCCCATAGGTGTCGCTATCTGATGGGTTTGCGTGAGAAAATAAATCCCAAGATAAACAGAACATGTCTTAAATAAAAAGTTAAAAACTTTTTTTTGGAGAACAGAGATAAATAATAATTAATATAATTATAAAAAGAGAGAAATTATTTCATTTTAATCCCTGATATTATTCAGTTTAGGGATTATATGTCATAAAAAAACTCTAAAATAGAGGTTAATAAGCTGCTAAATCTGATAAAAGACTATAAATAACCACAAAATTACCCAATTTGGGTGAATACCTATGAACTCGTTTTTATTTATCTGCAAAAATAAATACAACCCAAAATTTAAATCACTGTTCACCTCTCTGATCAATTTTAAATCGAACATTAATACTCAGATGACATTTCTTTTGCATATTTGCTAAAAATATTTAGCCAAAAAAAAAAAAAACTTTTTTCGAACCATCCTAACATTTTTACCCAAATTACAGGAAAACACCTTCCTTTTTTCTTACTTTTTTTTGTCTTAGTATAAAAATATTGTAATGACATTGTAACGACTCTAAGGGATATATAAAAAACAAGGCGTTCTTTGGAGAACGCGAACCCTGATTTCCCACATAAATAATTTATATCTCAAATAAAAATATTTTCTAAAGAAAAATATCCGAAATCCAGAAATATCCCAGCACTGCTAGCTTAAAAAAATAAAAAAAATTACAGGAAATTTGTATCCAAAAGTGATGACAGCAAAAACAAAGTGGGTGAAGATAAAATTCCCAATGACCACTTAATTGAAGTATTAGGCACTGCAATTAAAGTGTTACGAATTTTTGTATATTTGTAAATATTTTGTTGTGTTAATTTTGTAAATAGGAAAATTTATGTACATTTTGCATAAGGCAGTGCAATAGTTCGTCTTAGCTTGGCTTCCCTGCAATATGGGTCTTGATAACGAGTTTTACAGAGATAACACTGGGAAGCGAGTTTTACAAGGAGCAGGGCATTTAACGTTAGGGTAATGACAATCTCACCAAATTGGCGAGATAGAGCCAAGCTGGCAAAGGTTTTGGCGACTAATTTTTGTCGCCAAATTTGGCGGGAAATCGCAAATTGTCACTAAACTTGGCGACATTTTCGGTCCCCATGTACATGTATAGGACTTTTCGACTACGATCTGGAAAGTTCTCCAAATGTCTATCTCTGGAAGATTCACGAAAGTTCGCCTCTCCTATATAAGGATGACCAAGAGAGCGGGTTAGTCAGTTGTTGACGGAGTTAGTTAGTCAGTTAGTTGACTGGAATTACTGAGTTTCAGTGAACATTCCGAGTAGTTCTAAAGCGAACTGTATTGCATTGTCTTTTGCGGCGATTTAGCAGTTGTGTTGTCAAGTTTTTAACTGCTATTTTGTGCTCGATTGTTGTGTATAGAGCTGTATTGAGTCTACTAGAACGAGAAGTTCTGGAGTTGTACAAGAATCTGTGAAGAGTTATATTGGAATAAATTTCTGCAAGTTTTGATCTGCTTTGGCTTCAAATCTTTCGAACCCATCCAACGCAACAAAAGGATTAGAGCAAAGAGGCAATTTCAGAGTCGGAAATAATGGGGATTCAAGAAACAGGAGAAAAGTTTAAAAATAAAAATTTAATAAATCAGCTAACTTTAAAACAAATGTTTTTCAAAGCCACATCAAGTTGTATAAGGTTTTTTTCTTAGTTTATTCCATTTATATGTTTTATTTCTTTGATTTTGTGTATAAAAAATTATATCTTCTAAAATACGGAATTGCCGAAGTCCCGGCGGTTCCGGATTTGAGATACTCAACTGTACAGGTACTCAGAAACAGGAAAAGCAGAGTTACAATTATTTATATTACAAATAAAAATGCATTAAAAATTTAAAACGACCAATATATTACTTCTTAATAGTCAGAACTGTTGGTGGAGCAGGATCTAGCCTAGGTTCTGTATGAATGTACTTGGACTCCACTTCATCCAGTAATTCATCAATGTCGTCAGCCATATTACCTGCAAAAAGTACGGTTACATAAACCTTTAGTAAAGCACAATTAAACACACACAAAAAACCACTTTTTAAATCGTTCCCCCAAATACTGCAGAATTACCTACAATTCCTTATAAACTGTTAGAGGTACGAGTAATAGCAAAGTTAGAAAAACCTGAATAGTTCAACATACCTTATTAAGCATATGAAATAGGAAAACAGATAAACCAGCCAAAAATTTACATGTCTGAACACTTTGGGTATACATTTTCTCAATTAATTCCTAGGTTAAGCTGAAATCGGATTTGACAGCAAGGGGATGTACATAAATTCACATAAAACAAACTTTGAGGTTTTTTTATCCCTCCCCCCCCCCATGTTACCTTTCATTGACACCCTACCACTAAAATTATGTCACGTTGCTACCACTCCCCCCATTAAAATGTTAATTTAATTAATTTTACAATCTCCCTTCAATTAAAATAATTAAATGTATATTTATGAAGTCTTGAAATTAATTCAGCTCAAATTAAGTTCAACTTATTGCTGAAGATAATCTTTTTTTATCAAACAACTGAAACCAAAATTTTTTATAACTTTAGATTGAAAAAAAAAAAAAAATGGAGTCGATTACTTTTTTCTTGCAAAAGCGAAGTTATTACGCAATTGCAAATGATTACCTCCCCCACCCTCTTCAAATTAGAGAACTGTATCCCAGCAAAGCTGGGAGAGATCAGACAATATGGAAGTCGATTCTGATTGGTCAGAGCCAAAAGTCGTTCGCCGGAGGCTGTTTCGGATTCTTTCCCCATTGACTTAACACGGCGAAGCAAAGGTGACAATTGGAATTAACGATAATCCTTAAACACAGAGGTATGTACAATGATTTTATCCCTCTATTCTTGTATTAAAATGTATAAAGTAAGTATCGTAAAAGCTATTTTTAGAAATTGAGTTTTTATAAGCAAATTATCTCGACTTTTCTTATCATGGTAGCTATTTCCGATTGCTATTTCTTCCCATTTTATCTATATTACCCTAGACTATGTTTTAAATTACCAATGCAAAATGAAATTTACTGCTTGCACAAAAGTTTGAAAGCAAGTTTTATTTTAAAAAAGCATAAATTTACTCAGATTTTCCTTAAAGAATCAAAAAAAGTACGAACCCTTACTTGGCACGATTAGTTTCGTTTGTTGGCAACGTCTTAAATGTAAACAAATTGTCACTGGGTGCTATGTTAGTTATCTATTTTCAACAAATTTTAGACAATTGAGATTGAAAGTTGGTTTTTAATTCACATTTAATAAACATAAATAGCATTATATTATGTTTGTTTACTATTTGATATAATTTAAATGGTTAATGCACGAAATTATTTAATCTTATTCTTTGATTCTCATTTATAAATTATATTATTTTATATCCAAATATTAGATAAAATTGGCTAATTTCAAATACCCATTGACGTTTGCCTAGGGTAATTAAGAATCTATGCAAATGTTTCAAAACTGGATATTTTTCGAAATTTTTTTAAGTGACTGAAGTTCAACCAATTCAATTGAAGTCAATTATGAGTTGCAATAAGATAACTTTTTCTTTCAAAATCTTTTATTGCACCTACCTTTTGAGGATTCAAAATTTAAAATAAATTATTTGTAATATTAGAACTGAAAAAAATACGACAATTTGTTCTGCATCAGGTGACATCTCACACAGTTATATTCTCTTATATGTAGGTTATTTTTCAGAAATAAACAGAGTTGTAAAAGTGCTGTTATTTATAATTTTATTTTAAATATAACTTATCATTCAATAATTCTCTGTTTTTGGACATGAAAAGATTTAAAAAAAAAAAAAAATCATATTTTTTTATTGTATCTTCCTTTATAGCAAAATTATTTGAAGGCTTTTTTTTTTTTTTTAAATTGATTTAATTTAAGTCGGGTTTTTTTTTTTGCAGAAGGACCTATACAAGTGGCGAAAATTCTAGAACTTGATTCTAAGGCTTTACATTAAGTCTGAATTGCAAATTTTATAAAAATCCAACAATTTTTTAATCTATTGTATAAATAAAAAAAATTTTGATTATTTTTACTGTTCATATTTTCTTTTCAATACAGATTTTTTGTAACCATGTAATAAATATATTTTTCCACCTAACTTAATAATTGAAATGCTGCTAATATAAGATTTATTAAATTATAATATTTGGTTATTTTAGGAAAATATATTCCACAAAAAATAGGTTTTTGCTGAATAAAATTTTAAAAATTGAAACTAAAGTTTTACACTTACAATATTAGTTATTTAAAAAGTTTTAATTTTCCAATTCTGTAAACTGTTAAAAATTGTCACAATGAAAATAGTATTTTGCCAATGAATTTCAATTTAGAACAATATCTTTCTATAAATTTACTCAACAGCAATTACTAAAAAGCCGTTTACAACTATCATATTTAATGTGAAAATAAAACATTTATATAATAAATCATCAATTCTATAAAATTGTCAATTTATCAAACTATCTCAATGAAATATGACCGTGTTTGCAAGTAATGTGTTTGGGTGAAAGGAAAATATAAGCGAAAAACTGCCAAACTTGGTTAGATTACAATGTTGCGATTTCTACTTCGGGCAACTCTGTTTGGATGACTTTTTGAGTGTATGGCGTATCTCTCCCAGGTTCGCTGGGATACAGTTCTCTACTTCAAATCACTTTCATGTAGGAAAAACCCATCCTTCCCCCTCTATATGCAGCATAATTTATGTACGCAAGTAATAAAAGTTAAGATTTTTGGGGTTGGCAACCTTAATGCTAAATCTTAACTGAGATTTTGACTAGGCAACAAAAAGGAAAACACGCCAACTTGTTCATATCTCCTAACTTCAGAAATTGTGCCCAGTTTTACCGCAGACTAAGAATTTACTATCTTCTTTCTACTGATAAAAGCCTAGGAAATTAGATATCACGTTTAAATAGCTATTTTTCCATTTTATCCCTGCTACTTTGACAGAGCCGATGCATTTTACAATTTCAAAAATGCCAATTTTTCTACGGATTTTACTTAGTTTTTACGAAATCTTAAGATTCACCCATAGCCAATACTCTTGTATTGCGATGAATGAATACGAGACACAATAGTGACTATTACATCAGCATAGCACTAATCGAGAGCAACTTAAATCTCGGCAATAACGAAAATATTGGAAAATTTCAAGCATATTTTCAAAAGATATTTTGTATAGGTCTTTTCCAAAGGTTTTAAGAAACGTCTGATAACTTATGGAAAATAAGTAAAAACTACAGATAATTTATAGAAAAGTTGACATCTCTGTGTATGTGCCTGGCTTAAAGTTAAGTATAACCTCCTGAGACTCCGCTTACATTTAAATGGACATCGTATTTTGGGCGCATAATTTTTCTTTGCATGAAATAGCCGAATTCAGTCCTACAGCTGATGATAGTTCCACCGATTGTGATGAAGTAGAGATTGTAAAAAAACGACAAAAAACAGTTCTTCTGCCAGTAGAGGCGCAACGAAAAGTTGGTGCAAAGCAAATGCCAGCAATGGACACTAAGACTTTTTCCTCACGTTGCCGAATGTCTGGATAATCAGCGCGAACAAATTTTTTTGCACTAATTGTAAAGTATTTTTATGTATCACGTCCTCACGAAATAGTTTTGCAGTCTTTCATGGTTAAATTTCACATCTGAACCATTAAATTTCAGAATTTTTGCAAGCTCAAGGAGATGGTCATTTTTTGTCTATGTGTACTTAAAGTGCATGGATTAGTTCTGAACTTTAAAAGTACGTTACGTAGGCCAAAAAGAATATACATAAAAATTAGATTTAAATCATGTTTCAAACAATTCAGGGTCTCAGGAGGATATGAGGCTTTTTTTTTAACCCGAGTTTTTTAAATGAATGACATTGTAATGTGTCAGGTTAACTTTTGATGTCAATCACTCCTTAGTAAACGACTTAGTGACATATTTTAAACAATGACGGAGGAATAATGTATACAAAAGATAAAAATTTATAAGCCAAAAAATTCTTAAAAGTTCCATCAGAATGCACATCCACAACCATTAAAGCTCTTCAATTATTTCATAACAAACAGGAAGCAAAAGATTTTTTTTTTAGTTAAAAAACTCGGTAACATAGAAAATAAACAAATAATTTATAAACAAAAAACAGTTAAAATTTCAAGTCTGGTACAAATTCTACAACAAGGTGATTTTCGCCAAAAAATGGTAGCCCCGCCATATCTTTAAATGATAAGTGAACTGCCTATGGTTGCCATAATTTGGTGCCATTTTATGTAAACAATTCTTGGCATAGAATCCGTACCGGACTTTGAATTTTCACCCAAAAACTTTTCCTAACTTTCTCAAGCTTCGACTTGCAAAAGATTTATACATCCCTAATCTAAACAGGAAAAAAATTAGTTCAAAATAGATTTTGAAACATATTTATCTTTTGCAAGAATAAGAAACGCAATTTTAAAAAATTACACACAGCAGTACTCTATGCAAAAAACATTCAATAAATTCTATAATTTGTCCTGCTGTATTACTAGCAGAACCTTAGTTAGATGGTTTTGAATAAATTTAATAATGTAGTTTCCAAATGATCACTAGATTGAAATTCCTTCCAATTTACAATTGAAATTTTATTTTCGAGAATTCAGGAAGGATTTTAATGGATCTATGTCGAGAAAATTGGATTCTTATGTGCAAGAAAATCTTAAGTCATAATGATGTGGTTTAAATCTTGGTTCTTATTATTTTTAAAAGACATGGTAAAGCCAAATAATTTCAGTTACTTTTGAAAACAAACAGTTCAAATTATAAATGCAATGAGCATTTTGTTTCCCCAAAACGACCCTGATTGACCTGCGACCTTCATTTGTGCTGATAACAACATATGGACTTTAAATATTGACAATCAACCACCCTATTAAATATACATATATATTATAAGGATTTGAATCGAAATTGTTTTAGCGGTATCCCAGTAGTAAACATTAAGTTACTTGCAGTTAAGAATTGAAAATAACTACAGTTAAGAAAATGGCGGTCCACGGTCCAGTTGCAACCGATTTCGCGGTAAAGGATATAATTCAAAGCACAAGAAGAACTCAACGAAGTTGGTCAATTCACAATTGGGGGGCAAAGTTAATCGAAGAATAAATTTAATTATTAAGTTTCAGTAACAAACTTACCTTTGTAAAGATATATAAATGAAGTTCTTGAAAATCAATAATCATGTGTCCTCTCACACTTTTGTTAACTGTGGCCACAATAATTTTCTTATGTTCAGTTTCATCTTCATGTACATGTAGTTGTAATTTCTATAGGTATTTCAAAAATCTTTTATTTATTTTAATATTTCAAATTTCGACTTCTATTTACGATATGAATATAAAGATACAATAATAGGATCGGAAGATAAAAAGTTCAAATCATTTTCATCGTAAACAGTTTATAACACATATAGCCCTTTGTATTTTTGGTATTAAAAATATAAATAAATCTATAAAATCAAAGTTTAATTCGAAGCTTAAGGCTCATTTCTCAAATTAAATAAAAATAAGCATTGGGAATACTTAAAAGATATATAAAAATGTATAGAGCTAAAAACTTGATTTGCTGCTGACTAATTTGACGCCATATATAAATCTCTACGTCACAATATGGTTTCATATATTGTGGCAGATTAATTTGCTCATAACTAGAAAGTAAAAATCAAAGTAAATAATAAACGCAAAATCGGTACATCGTAAAACTATTATAACAGACCTTTTGAATTTCCTTGATTATTCTTTATAAAAATCCGATTGATCTAATTAACTCTTTATTTGAGACAAAATTATCTTTATACTCATCAGAGTTTCATTATCCAAACTCAAATTGGATATCATTCCAAACAAGGTATTCCAAAATGCCGAATTATTATTTTTATTTTATTAATCCATTATTCGACACATTTCATGTATATAACTATTTCAAATAAAAGAAATATCTGTTATTTTTAGTTAAATGACCAATAAAATAAAAAATTAATGTACTGGTCTTGCATTGATGTGAATTTTTAGACACTCATCTTTAAAATTTTTTTGACTCAGATTTTTTTCTCAGTTGATTGACTGCTTAGCCAGTTAATAAAAAAGTATGCTAAATGTTAGTGCCGCCTGCTCATTTAAGATTTCATCGACGAATTACTTTTTTGAAAGTTTGTCGGAATTATATATTGTATTTTTTTGCTAAGAAAATTCTTCAGTGCGCTTAAATTGCAATTTTCTCTTCTATAATGCAGCCATCTACAGCGTAGTATCATTATACTTCAAAAAATTTCTGCGACTGTTTAGCCTTTAAATTTTTATACTGTGGTGGTCTCGTGTACAAATGACAGATACAACACCTAGGCACTAGTGGTCACTTTTGTCTAGTGGTTAGCAAGCCTGTCTACTGATCTAGAAGTCCCTCGTTTGACTCCTGTTAGTGCACATCATTACATTGCTAACTACTGGACAACTGAATCATGCTGCCATCTATTGGCGCCTTCTAAAAATACTGCATGACCTCCACACTACTGATTCAGCGAGCAACCTCTGGCTATTCACTGCCACACGCAACACACACAACTTACATGCAAGCAACTCAATCATTCACGACTCACTGGAAAGGGGTTATGTGGTGGTCTTGTGTACAAATGATAGATACACCTACACACTAGTAGTCACTTTTATCTGTAGTTAGCATGCCTGTCACTGATCTAGGAGTCCCTGGTTCACTCCCGTTAGCGCACATGACTGCATTGGTGACTATTGGACAATGGAATCATGCCATCTATTGGCTCCTTCTGAAAATATTCCATGACCTCTACACTACAGATTTAGCGAGCAACCTCTGGCGATTCATTGTCATACGCAAACAACTCAATCATTAGCCCCTTCGTGACTCACTGGGAAGGGACTATGTGGTGGTCTCGTGTACAAATGACAGATACAACACCTAGACACTAGTGGTCACTTTTGTATAGTGGTTAGCATGCCTGTCCACTGAACTAGCAGTCCCTGGTTCGACTCCTGCTAGCGCACATCGTTACAATACCATTTATATATTTTAGTTTTGTATTAAGAGAGAAAAAAGGACTGTCAAAAAAAAATTTACAAAAATAATATAAAGATGGTGTTTCTAAAATAATACACGTGAATTTTCAAATTACGATTCTTTAATTTTGATATATTGAGAAAGGAAATATATTTGTATTTTATAAGCTTCAATAACATCTCTAAAGAGAAATAATTTTTTTTTCTGGAAAGTTTTTGGCATTATCTTACATTTTGGACAGTTTTGAATATAAAAAAGTGGTCTAGGAAATATGTCATTGTCTGTGTGTGGTCATTAAAACTCCCGGAAGTATTTACCTACATGCTCAATTTTTGTAAACGAATCATTGGTGACTATAGGAAGTGATTTTTGTCAAAAAAGCAAATGCAAATTATATAGCTTCCAATTAAAAAATTTATGATTTTCAGCAATTGCTTTAACATCTTTAAAAAGGCTCAAACGCTTTTAATTAAAATCACTATTGTACTGCTTTTTAATGTTTTTAAACTTTCCCAACTCTGAAATTTCTGTAAAAATTTGATAGAGACGTAAAAAATTATAAAATGAACGTCTTTAAAATAAAATTTTCTTCTTTTGAGCATTTTCTTTCTTTCTCTGTTTCATTGACATGAAAAGAATAAAGTAATAATTATTGCCGAACTGCATAAAATTACCCTAACTTATGTCAAGTTCAAATGCAGTAATGAATATTATAATGTAATTTAAAATTAAGCAATGTTCCATACACCTAGTTTCCTTTTGCATTATCCCTAGATTTCTTCCATATAAGACACACAGAGAAGTAATTACTAAAAATTTTACCAAGAAATCATATTTGTTCTTATAAATCCTAAAGACATACCACAGGTTAAACTCGGTTGTTTTCCATGACAAAATAAATTTATGGTACAAATCTGCACAATAATAACAATAATTGAAAAGTTCAGAGTTAAGACTTGATATCATTATGGTGGGTTGCGAAACAAGTGTTTCTAGTAGAAATGTGTTATAAAATGTTAAGAAACAAGTTGGATTGCGACTATCTCCATTACTATAGTCTATTGCTTTTAAATAGGCGCTTCAAGGTCACCAACTTCCCTTTCTACTCGTGCAGTGATAAAAAAGACTAAGAAAGCATCAGTCGCTGTCATGGAAACCAACAAGGGTAGGAAGGAAATTTGGTGACCCTGAAGCACCTATTTAAAAGTAACAGATTATAACATGGATACCAGTAAAATTATTTTCAGGGGTGGGCAAGAGGATTAAATTTTTTTTGCACAAGATTTTATCTTTAAAAAAAAAAAAAAAATAAGAATTGAATTTCTTAATGAAATGTTAATTATTAGATATTAATTTTCAGTTAAAATGAATAATTTAAAATGTATTTTATTTGGCTCATAGCCTCTTTTTTCCTGTAAAACTTGCTGCTTTTTGTCACATTATTGTAATTTTCATAAGCCAAGGTGGGTGCAAGGGCACCTTCCTGGTGGTGCCCATGGTTACTAAAAAGTAGCTTCAACACACTTATATTGTAGCATATCCAGTCCAGATATTAAGCATGTAGTTGCAATATTTAGTAATCGGAAACACAGCCTGCTAAGGTTGACCACAACAAAAAGGGTCAAACGGCTCTGCATTTGTATCTTGAAATAGGAACCCACAAACCATGCAGAATAACAACCTGAAGACTACTTGCGTGCAAGTGTTCGGCTTATCGGTTGCGAGTCAGGCCTTGTCTGCTCAGATAGAGGAGTTGAAATAGCTTTTCTTCATACGTTGATTTCATTAATAGGATAATACTAAAGTACTGCTCTTGATGAGATGTTTAAAATTCAAATGCATTTCTGAAGAGGTCTTTAAATTTATCAAGTTCTGAATTGTAAACAAAAATTAGTCCTACCAAACTTTAAATGTGATCCTTTTTTTTTTTTCTTCTTTTCTATTCAGTGTTATTAGAAGAGGACTTGGGCCCAAAGGAGGTAGAGATTTTGCCAAATTACCTTGACCTACTTTAAACTTCAGTAGAGCATCATCAATTAGCCGAAACAATTGAGGATCGGGGACATTTGGATAGCTGATTTTTCAGATAACCAAACTATTATGAAAAAAAAAAATGTACCCGCATCATAGGAGCAATATGAAACAGAAATAGTGATACTAAACACAAAAACGTATATATTTTGTAAAACACATTCAACAAATTACCTTAGAAAATGTAATCTACTTTAAAGTAGACTTAAAGTTTACAAGAAAGTTTAAAAAATTGTAATTTGCTGACTGGAAAGGTTTCAGTTCATCAGTATTCATATATGTGATGCTCTATTATAGTGAAAAAAAGTCATGCAATTATATAAATTGTAAAATTTTAATAGATTATGTAATTAAAGGTCAATGAGAATTCAAGAAACTAATTATGTAATCGAAACTAATATACTACAGCTCAAATTATATTTCAAATAACATTCAAGAGTGAAATTATTTTATTCAAAATATAAAAGAAATTTGTATACATAAATATACACAACTTCAGGTGAAAGTTGGTGTAGAAAAATTGAAAAACAGCGTGCTTTATAAAATAAATAGTAACAATTATAAAAATATATAACACTGTATACAAATGGAGTTAAGATCCTTCATTTAGCCAAGACCTATAACAACCAGTGCCTGCCAGTTACTTCTTATAGTCTTCAGGCACTTAGTCGAGCACTCAGTTCTACATAATTAACACATACTTGGACAAATTACAATTAGGCAAAAAAAAGTCTATACCTTGAAATTTGATTTTTTTTTAATCTTGTGCTGCCTGTGGGCCGCAGGAAAATCTATCGCAAGCCAAATCCGACTCACAGGCCACACAGTGGTTAACGCTGACTTAAGGGGTTTAGATACAATTTAATCAAAACTTTTGATTTGATAACAAATCATGAGTCTTTTGATCTGCCGTGTGTCAATAGATGAACTCTAAGATTATTCTTTTTAGCAAATGCTTTGCGGCATATCTCGCATACATGAGGCTTCTCCCCAGTGTGTGTCATCGAATGAGACCTAAGCGAGCAGCTTGTGGTAAATCCTCTCCCGCACAGCCCACAAATGTGTGGCTTGGCTCCAGTGTGGGTCACAAGATGATCCCGAAGAATGCATTTCTGAGAGAACGTCTTGTTGCACACGTTGCAAGCATGACTCTTCTCGCCCACGTGGCTGTAGAGAATGTGTTTGTGTAGGGTGCCTCTTGCCGTGAACGTCTTGTTGCAGATCTCGCACGAATGCTTCTTTTCGCCTGCATGTACCTGCAGATGCTTTCTGAGGTAGCATCTCAAGGAGAACGCCTTGTTGCAGATGTTGCACACGTGCGGTTTGTTACCCGTGTGACTTAAAAGATGGGACATAAGGACACCTTTGACGGAGAATGACTTGTTGCACACTTTGCAGGCATAGGGCTTTTCTCCTGTGTGGGTTCGGAAGTGCATCCGAAGATGGCAATATGCGGGGAAAGCTTTGTTGCACACTTTGCAAACGTGGGGCTTTTCGCGTTTGTGTGCGACGTCTTGCATTGGAGATGTGGTTTCATTTGGAAGTGTGGTGCTGAGAGATTGGTAAAAAGATTTCGTTTTGCCAGAGTTTCTGGCATCTTGCTTTTTCCAGGCATTTTCTTTTAGAAGTTTGACATTCAGAGATTCACAGCCAGACTTCTTTTCATCCAAGTTTGCAACACCTTGGCTTTGAAAATCATCTTTTTCTAAAAATTGATTATCGAGCAATTCACAAACAGGCTTCTTTTCACCGGTGGGCATGTCTTGTTTTCGCGAGGCACTTTCTTTTGAAATGCTTTCATTGGGTGCCTCAAGAGTGAATTCCCTGTGCCCAGTGACCTTCTCTCGTGAGGAAGACACTTTTCTAGAATAGCGCTCTTCCTTTGCGTGCACCAGAAGGTGGAATGCAAACAGACTCTTTTGAGAGAACACATCCTCGCACATCTCACATTCAAATACTTTTTCGACAGTGGGTGAATGGACAGTTTTTGTTTTTGCATTGCATATACCATCAAAACATGATATGCTTTTAATGTGTAGTTTCATAACATCTTGCGCAGAAGTTGCTTGGCTGAAGACACTACTGACGAGCTTACTTTGGGCAGTATGCATCTGCAAGTGTGACGAGAGTAGCTTCTTTTGCAAGAACGCTTCATTGCATACTTGGCAGACGTACCGAGTGTCTTTGTGAGTGAGCAGATGTTTTATAAGAGTACTAGTCAGAGGAAATACCTTATTGCATTTTAAACACTCGGTCTGGTTGCTCTGTGATCTGTTGAGAATGTGATCTGTGAACTGTTTCTTTTGTGAGAATAGCTTGCTGCACAAATTGCACATATATGGACATCTTTGATGAATAAGCAAGTGTGTCGTCAAGTAAGAAATCTTTTCAAATTCCTTATTGCAAAATGTGCATGTATGTACTCTTTTGCTATTCAAAGAACATTCCTGCTTAATCATTTTGGGAAATGCCTAAGCTACTTGAGCAAAGTAATTTTTATTAATATTTTTCTATTTAGTACACTTTTTATAGGATTGAAAGTAGTTCTTATAAATCATGTTTCAAAATGAATCTGGGATAAAGTTTCTTGACGGCAATTATACCAGTTGAACAAATTAAACATCAATGAATATTGTGCAAAATTTAATGCAAGTTAAATTGTACTTTCATCCACTTTTATTCACATATTTTGGATAATCCAGTAGTAAAATCGTCTTATTTATCCATGCAAGAAATCTTTACTGCGTGTTCTATCCAAATTTCTGAGTTAAATTATTTTTCTAAAAGAAAAATTAATCATAATTATACTTTTGAATAAGGAATGTTTTTGGAAGGGAATATAAATAAAGTCTGACTATATAAATAAAAAACAAACATGATTGGTGCTACCAAGTGACAATTTAAGTGACTGAGGTACCGTAAATCAGTTTGACTTGGACCCTAGGTGCTTATTTGAACCCAGAATGATAAAGTGATGCAAGTTGTTCCCAATACTGGTTTAGTGAAACATTCGATATGGTTCTTAAATCACCTGCAAGGTACTAAGAACTACGTCAGATATTTCAATAAACCATTATCAAGAATGCCATACATAGTCCAAGTAAGCCTCTAGGACCTTGGCATCACAAAAGTCAAGGGGTACCATATTCTACACCTTTACCTTAAAAAAAGGTTAACACATACCAGTGATTGTTAGAGTTATCCTATTTTTAATTAAGTAAAAGTGTAGAATAGGGCACATATAATAATTGTGGAATAGAGCACATAAAATAATTGTAATGAGTTTTAACCTATTTTATATTTGGTAAAGGTGTAGAATAGGGTACTCTTTGTTTTTTTTTAATGCCAAGATCAGATAATTAAAGTTACTAGGGAGCTTCGCCCCCTGCTCGCTAACGCTCGCCAACCCCCTAACGCCTCGCTGCGCTCGGATTGAGCGGCTTTGCCGCTCTAATTTGTGGTTAAAACATCTTGCTGCGCTCGAATAGGTTTGTCAGCCATAAAAAATGTAACCAAATTTTTATAAATTTAATGTAAGGCTTAATAGAGAAAACACCCAAATTGCAAGTTTCATAATAGAAAGTTAAATATACTATCCGCCAACATTCTGACTTAAAACTTCATTAGGTCCAACGCGAGGCATTTTCTGGATAGAAATACTTCAAAATAATAATTACTCTAATACAAAAATGCTTCAGAAAAACAGAAAAAATTAACTTTGAAACGAAGAGTTTAAAAAGAGCTTTAAAATTAGCAACGGGTTTGTTGTTTACCTACGTAAGGATGTTGCCATTCATATATTCAAAATCATTGAGGCTTTGTAGTAGCTTAATGATGAAAAATATTGAAATTTAACTAATTAATAAAGTGTTAATAAATTATTTTGGCACGTTTTGGCAAATCTACAGCTTATTTCCTTTAAAATGACACCTTGACCATTGAAATTGGTTGAGCAGTTTAGGCGGACGGACTAACCCCAAGAAACGTATTGCCTTTTAAATATATAGATAAGTCGATGTATTTTATAACAGAGGTAAAAATATAGATATTATACCTTGAACTTTTTGTGGGAACTAAGCTTGGGAAGGCTTAGAAATTTAATTCTTTAGAAATAAATAATTTATTATTAAAGAAATAAATTTTAAAGCCTTCCCAGATGAAAAAGAATCACAGCGTTCGTATAACATTACACTACTATTCTCAAACTTTAAGAGAAGATAAAACTACATAAAATGTTCGTCTACTTTAATTTTATAAAACAAATTCATAACTGCTTCGGAAATAAAGGAACAGTGATTACTTTTGTAAAAGCGTCTCAAATCATTTGAGTTCCTAAGTAGTTTTGTCATGAAATATATTTATTTCATCACTTGGACACTGTACTTCGTAAAAAGGACATTCTTTTGGACTGGGTAATCGCACAATCGCAGTCACAAACAGAAACTTTCTGTCAATTGCCAACAATATTACAAAGTTACAGTTGATATTTCAATTGAGAATATAAGCTAATCTTTTTTTGCAGTATATATATTTGATAGTATATTGGGGTATGTCATTGAAAGTCCGCCATTAGTTTCTTATTCGAGATAGTTTGAAAGAAAACTCATGAAGTTCTTCTCAAATGCGCCTTTTAGGTGTATGGAGATTTCTGACGATAGTATTTTTATTGATTTATATATAAGGTCAGATTTTTATTTCTGTAACTTATTCTTGTATTAGATCATTATTTAAGTCTTTTAAATCACAATAAATAAAAAATTAAATATTTTTTAAATAATTTTTTTTTATGCAAATATTAATGACATTTTTTTTTTGTAAAAATGTGGGCAGCAGTTAGTACCGGTTTTTCGACTGGCAACGTACGGCCCGCCAGCGACAATTACATCGTCTGTGGGATTTAAATTATTATTTTTTCGTTTAAAAAGTTTTAGTTTCTAAGATTTTACAGGTAATTCATTCTTACATTTGCCAGTAAACAGCTGAAAGACAGACGATGACTAGTATTTATTTTCTTTTTTTAAAATAGCTTGCTTCTTAATATAAAGATGTCCAACTGTCAATTCTCTTTGTAATTTGGTGTGGTCGACATGTAGAAGTCTTTTAAGTTTGTATTTTTTCTGTTTTTCAGTATTAAAGTGTCTTTTTTGATCCCCGCATAAATTCCGTTCCACGTTAATATGGATGGTGATGTATCAAACTGTTTGCGAATTGGCCAGAATGTCAACATTCAGCGCACAGATGGTAAAATTTTATGAATTTGCTCTTTTGATTGTGTTTAATATTCGTCCTAAACGCTTTTAATTGGTGATACTATATGCAAAAATATCAATTGTATTTCTTGAGTGTTTTGTTCGTAATTTAGTTTTGTTGTGGCACTATGTAATTGCTGTATCTAGAGGTATCGCACTGGCGAAACAATTCCGAAAAGTAAGCTTTTGAGTTTATATTACCAATTGTTTGATCAGAACATTATCTGGTTTGGTTCCTGCAGGATGTAAATATTTGTAATTTACTCAAAATCATGCAATATATATATATTATTTCCTACATAGTTTTAATCAAACTTGGGTATAAAGCAAACATTACAAAATATATTCCTCATTCAAATGGAATCCTTTTGTAATTCTGAGTAAATTAACTAATATTAAAATGCTAGTTGCTAACCTAAATAAAATTGGCATATTTGTCATCAATGTGCTTCAAGGAATTTTTTTTAAAAATTTTATAACATTTTGATTTATCTTTAAACTTCTTGAGTAAACATTGCACCTAATTGTTTTAGATTTTAATCCTATCTAGTATTGTAACAGTCCCAGAATTTACGAGTGATTAAAAATTGGGAATTGTTCAAGCACAGGCAGTTTAATTTGACTTCCATATAAAAAATATACCTTTTTTTGGTATTTTTTCACTTTGCTGGTGCAGACAACAAAATTGCCAAAAATGAAATATCTTGCTGGTAACCTTTTAACTTTTATTAAAAAAAAAAATTATGTGTATTCTGTGTTATTGCCAATAAAGTTTGCTTTATGTGTATTCTGTGTTATCGCCAATAAAGTCTGCTTAGCGAGATTTGCAGCATTAAAATTTTTTATGTGTATACTGTGCATTGTCGCCAATAAAGTCTGCTTAGCGAGATTTGCAGCATTAAAATTTTTTATGTGTATACTGTACATTGTCGCCAATAAAGTCTGCTTAGCGAGATTTGCAGCATTAACATTTTTTATGTGTATAACTGTACATTGTCGCCAATAAAGTCTGCTTGGCATGTTACAGTAAAATTTAAACTTTTCGTTGCTGCCAAAACTATTTTTTAAAAATTGGCATATTATCTATTTGGTATAAATGTTCTAATTGATCTACATATCTGGAAAAAATAGGGGAATTTAAATAAAAAGTTTGCAGTAAAATCCAGGAATTTTTTTAGAAATCTATTGGAGGAACTTTTTTCTCTAATTTTGTGGCCACTCTAATATCCTCTAGAGACCAAAGCTTGCAAGGAAATTTTTTTTTGCGATTTTCCCTTTTTTGGAGATCAAATAACATAAAAATTATTGACCTTAAAAAAAAAGATATTGTGCAAAAAATTTACAAAATTTCTATTTAAATTGTCATTTGGTCTATATACAACACAAAATTCAAATCTATTTGAATGACTTTTTATATTGACATATCACATAAAAATCCCATTTGAGATCAGTCTTAATTATTATTACTTGATGAATCGCAAAAAGAAGGAACTTAAATTAATTAATTATTGTAATAATAGACTAGAAACCGTATTTAGTTAAAAATATGAAAAATTTATAAACGAAGCTGTAGAATAATGTAAACACTGATAAAGCGGTGTTTCCACTGTTCTCTAGGTCTAAAATAATGCAAGGAACAATGAAAAAAGTTCGTACCATTTGAGTAGTGGAAATTCAAAAGTGTGTTCATTTAAGTGGGTGCCCGGTCTCTTGAGGATATACTGGTCTGGTAGGACAAAAATGGCCAAATCTTATAAAATTGAGCCAAATTGGCTGCATCAGTGTCATAATTATTGCCAAGTTGGCTCAAATCAGACAGTCTGCACCCTCCCTCATTGAAAATTAAAGAGTAGGGATACCAAATAAACCATTTTCCTTTTATGGCAAGTTTGAACATATTTGGCTATCGGGTTTAATTCTACTAATTCAAAGTCAATTTTAATACTGTTTCGGCCATTTTTATCTCAGCAGACCAGTGTATTCATAATCTACCATTTCTCTACATTGTATTAAAAATTCAAAATGATGTCCAATAAGGTACCTAAACTTGCTGTCGCCTCTTAATGTATTGAGAAACACTGTCAGTAAATAGTAATTTTCAACCGACTCTTTTCTTATAGGTCGTATCCATTCAGCTGTTATTAGTGGAATAAACACTGTTAATAGGAGCTTGACTGTGGAATGGTTTGAAAGTGGAGAAACCAAAGGAAAAGAGGTTTAGCTTTAAATTAATATGTTATTGTTATACATTTAAAGTATGGTTTTCTTGCTGATATGAATGATGAGGGTTTACCTAAATTTAAGAATTGATTCTCTAATAACAGTCGTACAAACGAACCTGTGAATTTTTTGTTTTCTATTACCCATATGTATACATAGGGTAAAAAAAAAAAAAAAAATTTTTTTTGCATTTCTCCACGTCATTATTTAGTTCTTTTTTAATTAATTTATATTTTGCAAAACGATTTCTAATAGGGCTATAGCTCTGAAATTTTCAGCATAAATAGTTGTGGCCTTCTAATTGGACTTTTGAAAAACCGAATTTGCAATTTTATTTGTTTAATCAACATATATTTTGCAAAATGATTTCTAACTGGGATACAGCTCTGAAATTTTCAACACAAGTACTTTTGGCCTTCTAATTAGACTTTTGACAAAAAGAATGTTAAAATTTTAATTAGTTTTTTTATTAATATTGTTACAAAAAGCGACTTCTAATAGGCCTAGAGCTTTGAAAGTTTCAACATAAGTAGTTTTGGCTTTCTATTTTTGCTTTCCACAAACACATGTTAAAATAATCTTAAAGGGATGTTGTATTACCAGTTAATTTTTTAATTTTTTTTTTTTCTCGACAGGGGAGAGGCTTCTAATATTAAGGATTTACGTAGTAATTAGATTTTAGTGTGTGAAGCGAGCTTACGCAGCAATGAACCTTTCAACATGTGAAGTAAGCCTGTGCTTATGTGCCTTTGAACTTTTCAGCGAACAAAGCGAGCTTGATTTTGCGTAGCAATTAACCTTTCTGCGAGCAAAGCTCCAGAAACTAGGACTTGTATACCAATGACGGATTTCCTCAACGCGAGGCCTCACATCTAGCTAAAATATTGCACAAGATTGACTCAATAGCTTTGAAGAAAAAAATTAAGTTTTCTTTGTAGGACTGTTATTAGTGAATTTATTAAAAAATTTATGTAAGCTCTCACCATTTATTTACTGTGACAATGTTGCAGAATTTACTGTAAACTTAATGTTTTTGAGTAATCGCTTTTTATTTATTAATTTTTTTAGTATTGTGTATGATTAATTTGGTTATTATAGATAATAAATTATATTATAATAACCATTGATTATTTATAATATCCAAATTAATCATATTAGCTGTAATATATATATATATATAATCACTTAATCTAATCAAGTTGGTTTATTTATTTTACTTACTGTATGTCATTAATATTTGAAAAGTTTGATAAAAATTTAGATAATATATTCTTCATGTATGCTATTAGAATATTAATATTGTTTAGATTCATTATATTTGTTGATTTTATTATTCTGCATATCATTGTATAATTAAACTTGGTTTCGTATTGGTATTTTTCAGATTGAGTTCAGCGTCGTATTGAATTTGAACCCTGATATTTTTTCCTCTGATTCTGGGAAGAATACTTCAAATACCATAAATGCTGTTAGAAAGGTCAGACCCATAATTATGACATTTTATTACATAATTGCCTATTTTATGAATTTTGTGCGTAGTATTTAAAATTTAAAATAGCATTTCTTAAATTTTCTTGTAGAATATTTGTGATTTGTGTAATTGCTTAGATGTCATAAAATGTCCCATACTTTAAAGTTCTGTCAGGCGCAGATGATTTTACCACCCTGCCAACTAGTTGTTTGTCAAATATATGGGTTTATATATTGATGTCCATCATTTGGCAAGGTAATTGAACTTAATATCTGTTAATTTTATTTTTTTAAATGTGGTTCATTAGGCACATTGTGGCTACACTCAATGGTTAACGTATCAGTTTGGAAATTGAAACAATTGGCATAATTAAAATTGATGCTGAAAAAGTTATTATTTAAAGTGAGTAAAAGTCTGGCCATTACATAAATATAATAAAATTAATAATGGCAGTCGGTAAACTGGCAGAAATAAGTAAAGTCAAAACTATGGGCTACTGCTGCCATTATCACGATATGTGAGAAAAAGAAAATTTAGCCGATACTACTAAAGTTAAAAACACTTATATACACCTAACCACCGCTTATGGATACACTCCGGTGAGATGCGGTCACGACTATGTATGCTTCCAGAGTACATCAACGAAAGTGGAAAGATGTACATCTGTGATTGGTCGCGTACATCTGTGATTGGTCACGTACATCATTGTATCATACTTTACGTCAGCGATGACATGTGACAAATGGGGAGGTAAAAAACAGAAGTGTTATTGTGTATGAGTACGAGGGAAAAAACTCTTTTATTTTTAAGTTAAATCCCAGATCTCCTCGCACTAGTTATAAAAAAACCTTAAAGGGACGAGGGGAATATCATTGACTAAACCACAGACTTGGCTTTATCGTCAACTCGAGAAGCTCATTTCTAGAGGGAAAACCTGTTTTTGCTCGATCCACGACTGCTTCGTTAGGATAATTTCTGTCAATGCATTTGGAGACCAATCAAATGCCTTCCGTTTTCAACAACAATTGGCATGAATTTTGCTCACCACACCAAGCAAGTTAATGGTAATTTTAGCGAACAATAGATAGGAAAATTAAAAAAGCTTCAAAGAAAGTAGGCATGTGATTAATGAAATACCTAAGCGATAAGATAAAAATAATATTTTTGTGGGGAAGGCATCACAGTGTCTGAACAATTACGTCTAGACTTCATAGAATTTATGCTGCATTCGTTTAAAATTATCTTAATCTGGGATTCGCCAAACTTATTTCCTACTCAATTATGTGAAACTGTTATTACGAGATTCCCTTAATATTTTTGTAAACATAAAATTTGAAATCCAACAAGCAAAATGTTCATTTAGTTATCATACAAAAGCTATATATCGTATTCAGTACCACTGCAAAAAGATCTAAAGATTTCGCCTTATCAAACAAATAGAAATATTTGTTTTTTGTTTGGGGATAGAGCAGTTATCAAATTACTTCCATGTCTTTTTTTTTAAACATGACAATATAAATGCATTATCTAGCCAGTAGATGAATTAAATTTATTGCACAGCTAGTCTGTATGGAGAGTTTTAGTATTAAAGTCCACCTGGAATCTGTAGTAAACAGATTTTCATGAAATGTTATGTGCATATTGATGAGGCAATGGCAAAATAATCTTAACTTTTTATAAATGACTTTTCGAAGACAATAAGGAACAGTACCATCTATTAATTTAACCAGGTTACATTGACAGAAAATGTTGTAGCGATATTTAAAATGTATTTGGATTTTTAAAAGTGAATTTTCCTGATTGTATTTTTCGAATCGTTAAAATTGCCAAAATACTATGCTATCTCAGAGCCGTTTCTATCATCCTTTTTCTTAAAACATCTTTGGCTTATAAGTTATGGTAAAAAATTTCCCTCGCATATGAATTCAGTCTTTTTGGTTTTTTGCCAATTTCATCCCTGTTCCACACAGTTCACTGGTATTCTAAAAATCTTTATATTTAATTCTGAACTATATGTTTTTAAAGCAAAAGAAGAGTTTAATTTTTTAGCTTAAAAATTATTGTATTATACCCACTTCTATATTTACTTAACAATTAATGGCTTTATTTCCCTTTCAGGTCAATCGACAGACCGTTTTTACACCAAATAAAGGTTAGTAAAAGTCATGTACCAAGCTTGATAAAAATTGGTGTAACAAATAAAAAAATTAAACCAAAATCTAAATTTGTAAAATACTGTATCCCTGTGTAAAGTGAATTAGTATATACTTGAAAGAACTTAATTATACGTCTGATAAGCTCTTTTGAGTACAATTTTAGACTCTTCAGATGTTTTAGCTCAGAAGAAAATAAATTCAAGCATTTTATAATAGCTCGGGATATACTTCTTGAAGGTAATATTTATTGTCTTAAAAGATTTCTCTAACAACTTTTAATTTTAATGATTAAGGTACGATACAATGCACAGTGACACATCTTAATTTTTTAGGGGAAAAGCATTGAACAAAATCAAATTTATTATCTTTTACAAGCACAAGTTGTTTACGAATTCTTTCTTTATTAATGATTTGTTTTCAGGGATTGAGCAAGTGCGTTCAGAGGTTGTTCAGAAGCTGAATAAGCACAATTCAGGTAAAACTCTCATTGCAATTCTTCTGCTAGTTGCAGCTTCTCACAGAATTGTGCACCTCTAACAACTTTTCTGAGCTTAGTTGAGCTTTATATTCACTTGAGGATTTATGCAATTTTCTAAAATTGTAAAATATAATTGCATCTTTAAATTGCTTAAATGTTTAATCATGAGCTGTTTCTTTTTATTGTACTAATGAGGGGAAATTGGGTTTTGTAACAAAATTACTTTCACTTTACAACCAGCACATTTGCTTTGCCAGTGAATGTACAATTCCTGCATTTTTTTAAAACGATTGAAATTAGTTTATATTTATGAAGAATTTCTTTCCGATTCCAAATATTCAAACAAAAGTTCTTTTAAAAAATTAGTTATTTTAATATTAAGAAAAGAAAATGCCCCGATACCGAGCCAAAATCAGTCCGATCGAAACATTCAATTATAGCTGTGACGTTAAAACTTCCTTTGTTTCTTGGTTATCGTGAGGTTTCTGCCAAATAATTGGCCTTGATTTGGCAGACCATTGCCGTATCCCGTACAGGTTGGCGCGATTTGCAAGAAACTTTTCAAAACTGGTTTCAGCTGCTGCATTTCAAGCCAAGTTGTTTGAGATGTAGTGACGTCACATTATATTCAAGGCGAATGAATCGTTTTCTCACCAAAGTCTAACAGGGGAACTTTGATTGCAAATTTAAAAAAGAAGGGAAAAAAAGCGTATTGAGCAGAAATTTTTTTGCTCATGATCTTTTCGAAACAGTTAGAATTTAATAATAAAAAAAATGCGGGATTTGTCCATTGTTTTGCTTTTAAAATTTTGCTTTTTTAATGCTTACTTTCAAACAACCTTTTTGTAGTCATGATTATATATTGCATTACAAATTCTCATTTTGTTTTCAGGACTAGTTTTTTTTTTATTTTGCTATTGTAAATTCTTAACATTTTGTATTGGAGCTTTCTAAATTTAATAGCATATTTTAGGGGCGATAATTATTCATTTTACTTGTGCTATAAAAATGTTTTTCCTTGCTTCTTGTTGACGATGCAATGACGTCAAGTGGATTAATTTGAAAGATATGATCCTGGAATTTATGTATTAAGATGTGATCCAGGGTTTCCCATATAATGTATCATTCTGAAGTCAACTGTGTATATATAAAAAAAAAAAAAAAAAAAAAAAATAGAAAAGAAAAAGTCAAACTACTAGATTTAAAAACTATTGCAATTTGTAATTCTTAGTTCTGTATTTAATTATCCTAAATTAAAGGTACTTTTGCTGTTCAACCAATTTAAAATTCTGATTAGTAAACAAATATAACCCATAAAAGCAAAGTTTTTAATACAAATCCTTTAATTCACAGCCAATTTTTATATTCATTAACAAAAAAGCACTTGGTATTTGCATCCAATTTTAAATATCAGACATTTCTATCGGCAAAATACAAGTCATGTTATGTTACAAAATTTATTTATTAAAATGAACATGGAATTTATGCACTCGCATCCAAATATCTTTTTATTTATTTTGATTAAAACAATTTTATTATTTATTTATTAAAAAAAAATTGGCAACTGGAAATTGAGTTTTTTTCAGTGGTTGGTTAAATACTATTTTAGCACGATAAGTTGGTTTATTATTATTCTGTAAAAGCAACCTTTTTAGTGACAGTTACAGTCCCAAAATTTGATAGAATGCATTGTCATCAACATCGAACCTATCTACCGAGTTTCAACACGATTGGATGACTGCAAACGGGTAAATTAAGCCTCCATAGATTCCCCTCTCATCGACAAACGAAATCGAAGTTAATATAAAAGATTTAAAAGTCTGACCAGTTTACTTTTTAGTTTCGTAACTTTGGTATCTTTTAGGAGAATTTTCTATAAAGTTCATTCTCATTAATGTGAGTGTTAGTCTTTCTCCCCTCAATACTGATACATTTTCTTGACTGCATCCTTTTGAAATTAAACGAGTTATTTTTGCTAGATATTTCACTGGTTATAAGAAAAATTTAACGAAACAGGATCATGCACTTCTATCAAAACTTTTGAAATGGATTTTGAGAAAATTCATTGGTGGCCCTTGTTTGAATGTTTAA
Source organism: Linyphia triangularis (assembly GCA_963978545.1). Taxonomy (NCBI): domain Eukaryota; kingdom Metazoa; phylum Arthropoda; class Arachnida; order Araneae; family Linyphiidae; genus Linyphia; species Linyphia triangularis. The sequence continues at coordinate 8,952,344 of OZ021726.1, forward strand.
ATTTTTACTCTCAAAAAGCTGCTTTTATGTTGTTTATTATTATTATTATTATTATTATTATTAACAAGTAACATAAACACATAGGGGCTACAAAACCTGGAAATCAGGCAAATGTCAAGGAGCTTTCCGATTCTGGAAAAAAATCGGAGAAATGTCGTGGAATTTTTTTACATTTTGGGAAAATTAGGGAATTTTTCTATTGTTTTAAAGGTACATTTCCCTGTTCATCCTTATTTTGCCACCGTTTTCCCGGATAATTGTGGCAATCGTTCAAAGTTTCATATGACGGTATAATATAAACTTTTCGTTACTGCCAAAACTATTATTTAAAAATTAGCATATCTCTTTGGCATAAATATTGCATTTGATTTACACATTTTGGAAAATTGGGGAAGTGTTAAAAAGTTTACTGTAAAATCAGGGAACTTTTTTCCCTTAATTTTGTAACTACCTTGTAAACAAGTTGGAATTGCAACACTTATGAAATAAGCTATCCATTTTTAGTTGAAAAACCTAGTTTCTTTTTCTTCTTTTATATCTAGTAAATGTTAGGATTTGTCTACTGATGGCTAGTAAAAGTTTTATTTTAATAATATTTCTACTAAAAATATAGCTCCTGTTGGGGCTGATAAATTCTGAGTCCATAATGACTATGTGCTTTGCAGGCTCCTCTCTGCCCATGCGTTCCAACCACAACAAGAAGCCCCCACTAGAGAACACCCATTTGGAGATTAAGTACCCTCCACCCCCTACTGCCCCTGCACCTGGGCCCCTTCAACCCATACAAAAGCAGAATGCATCACAGCTGGCCGCTGGTAAGTTACCTCTATTCATGTTAGTCTATTGCTTTAAAGAAATGCTATCTTGTGGTATTTAACTATAAAAAAATTCTTCAATAGCATACATGTAAGAATCTGGCTCATTTACTAGAGAGTACAGTATAATACTAAGTACAGAAATAGCGAGATTGATTTTTGATGCAACCTTTCAATCCTTTTATTTGTGTTTCTCCTTTTGTGTGTTTTATAACTTAGCAATCACTAGGGGAGAGTAAGGACGGTTGGGACACTTTTTATAAAAATACTTCTTACGAATTATGTTCTACAGCTGAAACATTCAGAATAACATCTTGAAACATTTTAACATACTTGAAAAATATGCATATGATCCTAATAAGCAATAAAATATGTTTACAGGGGTCGCATCCCCTGTAATATTTTTAAAGTTTTTGTTTCTCCCTAAAATTGTACTGGAATTTTTCGATAATTCCTAAAAAAGATTGCAAACTTCGAAAATTCCTTGATTGTCATCCAAAATCAACGTAAAAACCCAGATAATTCTTCTAGAGGAGAAAATCTTTTCTGATATTTTACTTATTTATTATTAATTTTTTTTTTAATTTGCTTTTTTTTCTGATATTTATGCTTTAAGAAGAATATTGTGTTAGGAGCCTATGTCAGGTTTAAAAGAAATATCCCTAAATTTCTTAGAATTAACCTTAAAATTTTTGGAATTACCCCTAAAATGTTCTTAAGATTTTTAAATTTATCCTTATAATTCCTGCCTAATATTTTTTAAAAGACTCACTGCGCCCCATGTTTATATAAACCATTTTAAATTTTAAGAAAAATGTCCCATTCCTTCCTTATGTGAGGCAGGGAAGGGATGTGTTTTTTAAAGTTAAAACTCGCTCATAATTTCCCGAAAAACTATGAAAGACAGTTTTTCACTCTTTTACATAAGGTTTGTTGTATATTACATTTATTTTACCTAACATACTTTGAGAATTTCTTGAACTGTAACACAAACATAAAATTGCCTAATTTTTTTAGAAATTTGTCATGGAAATGGATTTTTCTTTACCGTCTTGGGCGGTATCTTAACGATAAACTTAAATGCATAATTTTTTGTCAGTTTTTATTTGGAATATTATCATTATGGCTAACTTATGAATAAATACCAAGTACTTGATGCTGCATGGTCAGAACCTCACCCCCACTAATTCAAATCTACCAGCCCCCTGTACTTTTTTATTTTTACAAAATGCCTCGAATTGTGAGTGATTGTTATAAGATTTTTCTGGGTAATTATTGTGTTGCTTTTTCAGCTCGGCGTTGCTCCAATGTTGTCAAAGAAGTGGACAAAATTAAGAAGCAACGTGAAGAACGACGAGCAAGGCAAGCTGAAAAGAAGGCAGAGCAACAAGGGCTGATGAACATGGATCCCGGCAACCCTAACTGGGAGTTCATGAGCATGATAAAGTAAGAAATCAATTTGGGAGAATTCAGTATTGCAGTGTCCTTGAAGATCATAAGCTTTGACCTTGGGTCTTTAATTTTGGATTGTGAATTTTTTCTCTCCAAATTTTCCAAATCTCCTTCATTTTCCTATTCCTTCCCCCCCCCCCCCCTCACCAATTTAGACCCATCTTTTATTTATCGATGGAGCAGTTTTGTCTTTCAATTTGCTTGGAATCGTTGATTTCCATTCACACTTCACTTTTTTTTTCTTTCTCTTTTTTCCCCCTCCAAGTGTGGACAGACTTTTGTTGGACATGGAAAAAAGATTTGTCCAATATATTAATAAATTCTATGTAAATGTTGCTAAAATCTTCTGTTTGTCAATTTTGGTTTGTGAATTTATGAATTTATATGCAAGAAAGTACTAGGATTTTTTTTTTTTTGCTACAGTGTTTCCGTGCGTATGGAAAATCAGGGAATGTCATGAAAAGTCATGAATTTAGACATTGGGTAAATTTTATCATGGAAAATCATGGATTTTGATTTTAAAAAAAGGACAAGTCATAGAAAACTGAATTTCATGGATTTGCATTCTTGTAAAAAAAAATTCTTGAAACTTCAATTTGACTGGATCTCTTACAGCCATGACTATTTTTAACCTTTTCTTGTGTTTTTTGTCTACAGAATGTATGAGAACCATAATTACTTAAAAATTATGTCTGTTTGATTTTTACTTATCCCATAACTTAGAAGTGTGGCTGCCTGCATCTTTATTGTTGAAAAGAAATCCTTAAATTTCACTGCATCCTACAAACATGATTATTTTTTTTCTTGTTTTGTGTTTTTTGTCAACAGAATATATTAAAAGCCTAATATTTCAAATTGATTCCATGAGATTTTTTCGGTTTTATTAACCCTTTACCGCACTGTAAAGGGTTAACAGATAAATCTACATGCATCCATAAACAAAAATGCTTGGATCCTGTACTTGGGTTTTTTTTTTTTTTTTTTTTTTTTTTCTATTAAACATAATCAACTAAAGCTGATATTTTTTTTATTTATATGTGTAATATTTTGGTGCAAAATTGACCTTTTCTTTTTTTGAATCATCACATCAGGGAATTTTCTGGAAATCGGAGAAATATTACAGAATATTGTTTCCCAATATTTTTAATGCGATTTATGAGTTATGGAAAATCATTTGCTTCATTCTTAAAAAGTCATGGATTTGGGACATTTTATTTTGGCAGAAACCCTGTTGTTACAAATTTATAAGAGGTCGTCAAAAAATAAAAAGGTTATTAAAAAGTACTTAAAAGTTAAGTATCTTTTTTACTTTTCCAAAGCAGTTTGAACCCTACATTGGTGTTGATGATTGGAGTATTTACCAGATAATTATTTTCCAAATGTTAAAAATTATTTTGCTTATTTATTGGCCTTATAAAAATTACGTTTACATTTTTTGTAATGTCTTGATGAGTTTATTCAGCCATTATTGAAATATTTCTTAAAAAGTCATCCAGGCATTTTTTTCTTTTCCAGGGAATATGTAAATCAGCTTGATTATAAACCAATTAGTATAACAGATCCAATCCAACCACTTCAAATTTGTGTTGCTGTAAGAAAAAGGCCCATGAACAAAAAAGGTAAGTTTTCATTAATGTTGACCTTTCAAAACCTTTTGTTAACCTCTTGTTTATCAAAATTAATACAGAATTGTAGTTTTAGGACACTCATTTTTTGCTACAAACTCAAACTGTTGACATTAGTTTTATAGGGATGAGAAAGAATGCTACAGTAAAAAATTAACATTGATTTCAATGTAATATAAATAGACTTTTTATAATTATCATTGTAACATTATAAAAATTTCTTGTGGTAAAATTTTTGTGATGTTATGCATTTGTTTTTATTTAACATTCATGTTAACCTTCCATTGGTGTAATTTGTTGACTGCTGAATATAGGCACAATGTGCTTGATTGGACGCATTGATTGATAATTTATAAAACAGCCAAGTGTTACTCATTATTGTAAAAAGTGTTAAAAAAAAAAAAAAAAAATTCTGTAAAAATAAAACCTATATATTTGACATACAAGTAGCTGACAGGGAGAGGCCAAAAAATCGGCTGTATCCATCTAATTAAATGTATCCAACACAAGTTTGTAAATCGTGGCACAATGCAGGAAAAATTTCAACTTGTAATTATTATCTTTACTGCTTTTATAATCCTTTAAGGATGGAAAAATTTAAATATATTTTTTCCTCCCTTAGAAGATAAAATAAAGATATCGATAAAAATAAAGTACAAAATAAAAATATTGAACTTTTAAAACATCTGTTTATTTTCTTGCTAATTAATTTAGTAAAAAAGGAAGTGTTTAAATTGTTAGAATGAAGTTTGAGACATATAATCTTTTAAAAACAAACATCTATTAACCCCCTCAAAAAAGAAAAAAATCTACAAATTAAATTTTCCACATATGCAAAAAGTTTAATTTTTTTATTTTTTTGAGTATCAAACAAGACATTTAACGAGATATAAGTTCTTGATATGAACTTGTCTAAAAACATCTACATCAATATTTGAAAAAGCCTTACTTCCTTTTAATTAATGGCCATGATTCATTTGTAGAAAGAAAAAAGAAATGCTTGGGTTACAAAATTTAAATGTAAAAAAAAAGTCTCAGTCATAACCTGAGAGCTTAATTGTTCGATCTGCAAATAAATACAAGTACAAATTGCTGTGTTCTGACGATTTATGTACAGGATACTCGACATTGAAGTTCTTTCTGCCTACTACAACAATATATGACTGAAGCTATTCTTGTCATGTCTAGCATTATTTATTGCCATGGAAACAAGATTAGTTTTTTTCCTTGGTGAAATCCAAAAGATATCTACTTTATAGACTTAGGATGCCAATTTCCTGCATGCTTTACCCCTATTCTACATTGAGAAATCTTGTTTCGATAGCGACTATCATCCAGACTGTTTGGTGGGAGCTATTTTCTTGATAGACAGGCAGGACACTTGATAGTTTTTCCTTGCTATGAAAAATGTTTTAATTGACATGAAATGAATATATGTATTTTTTAATTTACAGAAGGCATTAGGAAGGAAGTTGATGTAATCACTGTTCCCAATAAAGAGCATATAGTAGTACATGAACCTAGGCATAAAGTAGACTTAACGAAATATTTAGAAAATCAACTCTTTAGGTTCGATTACGCATTTGACGAAAGTGCTGACAACGAAATTGTTTATAGGTGAGTGAATTTTCAGACAACAGAGCTTTTTGTTTTCACTTATGAGTTTTTGCTCCAGTGTTGCTTTTTGACAGCTTTGTTATGAAATTTGTTATTGGAAATTACCTGGCTGGTAATTGCTCGGCGATTCAGAACCTGCCTGACACTGGTTCTCATTTTTGCAATCAGCAAGGAAAGTTATAAGCTGTGAAGGTTATTTCGGGCAGTGACCAGGCGCACAACCACAGAAGAGGATTTTAGGGTTAAAACTCCCCCCCCCCCCCCTGCATGATTGGACCTGTTGGTTTTTTAAAATTGTTTTTCTGGAAAAATTGGTAATTTGACTTATTTTCAGAAAAATCAAATTATATAGTACTTTTTAATTCAAGGCTTTCCCTACACTTACTTTACTTAATATTTATATGTTATACTTATTTTTTTTAAAAATATGTTTTCTGCGCATAAGAGAGCATTCAATGATTTTTGGAAGAATTTTTCAAATTTTGAATGTATAGAAACAAATTTTGAGAAACTTTTAATTTTCCCTAATTTTTGGTTGTGCAAATTGAGGCTTTAGGTCAAGTTTGATAGTTTTCTGTATTTTAAATAATTTTGAAGCTTATGAGCAGAGAATAAATAATTTTTCTTTTATGTTATCTCTTTTATAAAGTTTCATAAAATTATACTTTTCAGCCTGACATTAGTATCACCTTTTGATGATTTTAATTTATAAAGGTGCTTCTCTTTAGGTTTACTGCCCGACCCCTTGTTCAATCTTTGTTTGAAGGTGGAATGGCCACTTGTTTTGCTTACGGTCAGACGGGAAGTGGAAAAACACATGTGAGCAATATTTTATTCCTTTCATTTAAATCTGTCATTTTTTCATCAATACATTTTAATTTTGGCATTTTAAAACCAATATAATCAACTGCTTAATACATCTTGTTTGGTCAAATACTATAGATTTATATGTACCTAATGTCTGATTTTTTACTTTAAATATTTCTGGTTTCCCAAAGATTCGTGCAAATTTAAATTTGTGTTTCTTTCATAGCTGCCAATTTGTACGGATTTCTACTATTTTTTACAGTTATATGAACAGCTAAAAAGCTCACAGAATTTTTGTCTTTCTTTTTTTCTGAAAACTTTTATTTTATATTTTTTCAAGTTACTAATGAAATCAATGTTCATCTGATTCAAAGATTTTTCATGGAGTTATTGATGTAAAAGTTCATATTAATTATAAAAAGTACAATGCTAACATTAAATGCAATAATAAGATTTCGAATGCAAAAGAATGTGTAATTAATATTTGTGCATGTGATTAAACACTTTTTGAATGAATGCCACCTCCTTGAATGTTTCTTTACAGTTCTTGTGTCAGAAAGCACGTTATATGGGTGTAATGTAGACTAAATCATAAACCTCATCAGGGATTTAATTGTAAAGTTTAATTTTTGTTTATTATTAAATCCAGGTTACCATTTTATAATTTTTATTCTGCTAAAATGTGACAATTTATTTTAATGTTATACCTTTTTTTTTTTTTTTTCCTTTTTAGCATTTATGATTTAGCATTATTTCTATATTGCATTCATAAGTGTTAATGCTATTTGACTTTCCATGAGTTATAAAAATACAAATATTTGTTCTATAAAAATTGTACTAATTTGAAAATGCCATTGTTGTCAGGTATGGTCTTTACAACATGATCATTAAATTAGAATTTGAAAACAAATTTAAAATTGAGCACTAGAAATGGAAAATGACCTAATTCCAAAAAAGAAAACTTTTCAGGCGAGCCGAAAAATGTAAAACATTCGCATTGGTACTTAAGGCTATAACTAAGAACCAAATTGAAATTGATCGTTCTCCACTTTGTTTAGCTTAGTCTTGAAGACATTTTCCTGTAAAAAAAAAAAAAAAAAAATTTGTATTTATGTTGTTTTTAATTTCTAGTCCTCAATTCTTTTTGTTAAGAGTTCAACACATTATACATTTTATGCCTTTGAAAATTAATTTAAATTTGTTTCAGAAAATGAGTGACCTTTTAGTTTTTCAAATGTATATTAAAATCGTTTATTTTCAACAGACAATGGCTGGAGATTTTATAACGAAGTCCTCCCAGGATTGTAGTAAAGGAATATATGCTTTATCAAGTATGTATTGAATTTGGTACTGTTTAAATTAAATGTGTGGGATATATAATAGAAGCTGCTAGCATGTGGTTTTTTCATCTAATCTTTTGTGATGCCACACAATGCCTTCATCTTGCATCAAAAGTTTGCTGTAACTGTTGTCTTGTATAATTGCGAAATATTAAAATTATCAAACAAAAACTGCCCTAAGTTCACTGAAGGCCAAAAGACACATTGAAAGTGGTAACTGGTAATTGTGTATCCCTTATCGCTATACTAAAACTTTTTTTGATCATTCACCGATAAGAAATTGACTACTGATTTTTTCTTTCAAGGTAATCTAGTTAACTAGAGTTCTATTGTATTTTAATTTTGCAAAATATTTCAGAAATTTGTGCGTGTGTGTATTATTGGAGGGCAATATCCAAAAGCATCAAAGTTAAAAAGTTATGGATATCATTGCATTCACTCTATGAATAATTGTGAATTTTAGTAATTAATCTATTCACAAAATAATCAACTGCCAAGTCAAGATATCAAAGATTTTTTTTTTTTTTTTAAGAATATGGTAATGCATTATGTCTTGCTTTTGCATATCGCTGTTCGTTAATACCTTTTCAAAAGTCTATTTTAAAATTATTTATAGGAATACTTATTTAATCTCTGACCAATAGTTCAGACATTGTACAAGTAAACAAAAACCTTAATTTCAGCTTTTTTTTACTGAAATATCAGAATTTGGATTGTATAAAAAAAAATAGAAAACTGGGTTTATTTTATTTATCTGTTAGTCAATATAGTATTATTGCTTAAAGTTATTTAACTTCTGAAATTTTGGAAAATTTTATATTTTTTGCTGATTTTTATTTCTTTCGGGTGAAGTTTAAAACATTTTTCCTTGGAGGTGTAATCATGTCTTCACTATACAGGTTACATAAAAAGTCGTGGAAGGATAAGAAAGTTTATTATTCTGCAAAAACTATTATGCTGATTAAAATCTTTTGAAATTTGTAGGAAATTGAAGGTACACTATTTTGTACATGCACCAATCAACTTCTGATGGGTTTGGAACTTCTGACTCTCTATTTCTGCCACCTATAAAGTGCTTAACACAGCCATATACATCTCGTAATTTTAAGCATCTAAAAGAATACGATATCAAAATCTTCTAGAATAAACCCCTCACTCCTACCCCACCATACCAACAAAAGGAGATTGAGGCCATGACTGATTTAATGTGCACCAGCCCCCATTGGGTACACATCGATCTTTGGAGGCCATCGAGGACTGAACCCACAATCCTCCGATCATAAGTTTGATACTCTAACCACTAGTCTAGCAGTGCCTGACCCTTTGTAAACTTCAACATGCTTCCCCATGTAGCTCAAAGATTGTATACTCCAGTTATCACTATAAATTCTTTAACATTTGTACTGTAACATCTTGATACAGCATCTGTTATACAGGCCTCCAAAGTTTTAACAATATCACAATCTGGCCTGGCTAACATTGCACCTTCTCTCTCTCCCCACATACTTCCGACCACACACACATAAAAATAAAATGTAGGGCAAGGAGGCTAATTGGCAGAGCCATTTCCTCCTGCCATCAATAAAGGATGCTAACTTCAAGAATGTGGCTATAGAATAATACAAATTTAACATGTCTGTCTTCCATGGTTGTTTTGGTTATAAAAAAAAAAATTATTCAGTTCAAGACTTTACTGACCTTGTATTGAGTAGTTTTTGATAAATTTTTACATAAACTTAAATATTGCGTTTTACATCAAGTTGGAGCTTATACTCGTCGTTACAATGATTGTTTTATTCCTTGCAATTACCATTCTCTAATATTGATCTCTTTCTAGCAAGGGAAGTCTTCACTCTACTAAATAGTCCTCAATATAGGCACGAAGGCTTCTCCGTCAACTGCAGTTTCTTTGAAATATACAGTGGAAAGGTATTGGAAGATTTTTCTGATTTTTAATTTGTTACCTTGATTAAATTAAAGATAGGAAATATGGAAATGTAAGGCAAATTGGCAATTCTGAAAGAATTGAATTTATTAGGAATTTTTTTTAAAAAATTGCAATTTGTATGAAATTCAATACGTTTTCATTATAAGTTAAAAAAAAATTATACAAGCTGTATGAAATAACACCTTTCCAATTCTTTTATTTTTCTACTTATGATTCATTCACTCGTGTTTCTCTTTTACTTTCATAACATTTAGGAAAGCGGTAAATTTTTAGTGATTATGGAATAAAGGACTGGTATTTTTAAAAAGTGTTGAATTATATTCATATTGCTTGTGATAAATTTCTTTAAATTTAGATTTTAATTATTTACATATGTAAGTCTTTGAAGTATCTAAAATGTTTTCTCTCAAAACACCAAAGCAAACTTGATTTAAAATATCTTAAGAGTTGTATATGGTGCTTGTAATTTGTGTTGTATTAGATCAGGGTTTAAAACATAACTAATTTCTTTTGTAATTACAACTTCATCTACTGTTTGCCAGAAATTGAGTGCCTCCAGTTTCAAATAGGGTCTCATTTTTAAAATTTTAAGCAAAATGAAAAATTAAAGTTATTTTAAGCATTCAACTCGTTTAAGTAACACGAAATTATCTCTATTTCAAATGTGTTGTTCATTTCCTATAACACGAAACTTGATGCTGTGTCTTTTTTCTTGTAAACATAATTCATAAAAGTTGAAAATTATGCTTGAGCATTATTCGCGATCCAAAAAATAGTGTAACGTAACAACTTCATCTACATTGAAAAGAAAACACTTTAATTTCCCAGGGAAATGTAAAACAGATTTAACATATATTTTCAAAGATTTTAGCTCATTTTATAGAGAATTCTGGATAAACTTTTTTTTAAATATTTGTAGACATACACTGTTGCAACTGAATGACTTGTATAAACTGTGAAATTGCTTTTATTGAAATTAGTTTCTGTAGTTTTAATTCTTTTTATTGAAATTAGTTTCTGTAGTTTTAATTTTTTTTTTTTTTTTTCCCCCAATATAAAAATCTATTTCCTCAGGACTACTTTAACAATAAACTCAATGCAGCATTATTTTTGCATCCTTCAGGGGTCGCAGACGTCCTATATGTCCTATAAATCCTATATATTTTTTGAAAATCGGCAAAAACGTCCTATATTGTCCTATATTTTACAATTGTCCTGTATATCCTATATTTCCATATTGATTCGATCTATATTTTCTTCGAAAATCGTAATAATGGCGCGGTTCGTTGCCATTTTTTATATTTGGGATTCCTTGCCGCGATCGTAGTTGAAAAAGACCTGACAAAAGTGTGTTTGTAACGGCGGCGTTTTATCTCTTGTGACGTCACGTCCTGCGTAACCTACAACTCAACTCTACTGGACCGGCGGGAGTTGTAATGTTGCAACTATATGAACTTTTTCATAGCACGCGGTCTTGAATTTCTGACTTGTTTTCTCCTCCAACGTAGTAAATTAATTGGTCATACTACAGAGAGAGATGCAGCAACAAAACTCTGCCTCGAGAAAAACAGATAAAAACAACTTGTGAATAACTTGCAGGACTACTAAAGAACATTTTGAGTGCTCAGTCAATAATTGATGAAGTAAACAAAAGGGTTAAGATATACTGTATGATGTCGAATGTTGATTTTTTTTATTCCAAATCCGGTACGGATTCTGCGCCACGAATTATTTACATCAAACCGCGCCAAATTATGGCAACCATTGCAGTTCTCTTGCTCTTAAAAAAATGGCAGGGCTGACTTTTTTTGGCGAAAATCATCTTGGCGCAGAATCGGTACCGGATTCGGAATATTAGCCACGATTTTTTCCATAAAAGTCGCAAAATTGAAAATGATGTCAATACGTTGTGTGGTCAAATCCAAACAGTTACTAGGGTTTCTGGAAAACCAAGTCCCCGTTTCGCCACATTCGGCGCTAAATCTCCCACTTTTCGCCGCCAATCCAACTGACTCTGAACAGTAAATCTGGACCAACAAAAGACTGCAAACTGGGATAAAAAGAAAATACTTAAAGAAATTGGAACATTTATAGATGCTGGATGCAAAAGACTTAAGATTGCAAATAATGTAATTAATAAAACTTGATTTAGGGATGGAATATTGAGGCAATAACAGGTGACATATTCAGGATCAGGCGATTTCTTTTTTTAAAGGTGTGTTTTCTATTCTCTTAAATACAATAAACGAGTATATAAATGTATAACGAATTATTTTTTAAGTTCAGTAGCAACTGTGTGCAGTTATTTAATGTCTTAAATGTCCTATATTTTTTTTTTTAAAAATCCTATATATTATTTAGTCACTTTGACCCCTGATCCTTCCAATAATTATAAAATTAAACCTTACAAATGTAATATATTTATAAAGATTATATTGCTTTTATGTATGACTTAGTTTTAAACAAAGATTCAATGTTATACTTCTCACACAGGTTAAGACTCTTTATAAATTTTAAATATCTTCTGAAATCAACCTTCTGTTAATGAGTTTTAGGGGACGTGGTACACTCAAAACTATTTTTTTAATTTAAGCCTTTTAAATTATAAATTTAGCATATTTAGATGTATTACTAGGCAATAATTAAGTGTTACATAGTATTTTAAATTTTAGAAAAATTCGTCAAGTTTCATATTCTATCTACTTTTTCATTTTTCAATATTTTTTCCTAAATTATTTAAAAAAAAAAAAAAAAATCCTAGTAATATACTCTGAACTTTTAGGCGTCTAATTTTGAGTAAGTAAAATAGTTTTGGAGAAAAACAGTAAAAACTATACGCAATAGGTAAAAAAATCGTTGAAAAAAGGATATTTTTCAACATTTAAATTTGTTTTAAAAAAAATGTTTTATTTTATTCCGAAAACCGATGCCTATTTTTGTCAAATAGATCTTTAGAATAACCAACCAAAAAAAAAATTCGTTTGTTTGATATTTGCTGAAGTTTTAGTATTTTATCCCTCTATTCTGGTAATGCTAATTTGGCATATTTCATGTACCTTTTTCTTATAAAGTAATTTACATAAAAGCATAATTTTTTTTTCAATGTATTTAGATCACACTTGTTATTCTACCGAAGTTAGCTTATAATTGTAATTCATTTACTTTTTTTTAAGGAATTATCGTTAAAGTCGCTACAATTTGTTAAAAATCGCAAGGTTTTGTTTTTGCCAAAAAAAAAGCCAAACATATTTTTTTAGAAAAACAACAAAATCTACTTCAGTATATACAGATATATAAAAAGAATGTGTGGCAAAAATTTTTGAAAGATAGTTTGTGCAGTTTCTGAGAAAAGGTACATGAATTATGAAAAATGTAGTTTTGAGAAAAATGCCTTTTAAAAAAAACTTTACTTACACCAATAGTTATCAGTTTTATCTTTAAAAAATTATTAAAAATACTTCTAATAAGGTATCAAAATCAAGAAAGTTATAAAAGTCTATTAGAGAAACATCAAAACTATTATACTGAATAGAAATATATAACAAATTAGAAATATACGAGAAGTTAGAAAGGCATTGCACACACACCTTCAGCGCAATGCTACATGAAAGTAGAATGCGAAATACAATTCTACAAATATAATAAAAATTAATACCCAATGTCAGACCTTAAGCAGCGAAAAAACAGACATTAAAATAAGAAATTTTAAAAATATTAAAATTTTGAAAAATACCAAAAGTGGACCTAGTTGACTTTAAATCCTTGAACACTTTGAAGCATTCCATTGTTGACTTTAATATTTGATTCTAATATATTTGTAGGTGTTTGATTTATTGAATAATAAGTCAAAATTGCGGGTGCTAGAAGACGGTAAGCAGCAAGTACAGATAGTGGGATTGCGCGAAAAAGAAGTTCACACTGTGGAAAGTGTGCTGGATCTCATTCAACATGGCAATAATGTGAGGTAAGTACACATGAACCTCTCTAATATCACTGCTTTAAATTAGGATGAATTATGTTTTTTTGGTGTTACTAGACGCATACTCAGAGTGGCCACAGAACCTGGAAATCAGGGAACTTTCTGATTCTGGAAAAAATCGGGGAAATGTTGGGGAACTTTTTTAAATTTTACAAAAATCGTGGGAAGTTTTCAGGCATGTTTTTCCGTTCTTCCGTATTTTGGTGCCACTTACCCAAAGATTTGTTGTAGTAATCTTTAGAAGTTTAATGTTACGGAATAATTTAAACTTTTCATTACCACCAAAACTATTTTTAAAAATGTGCATGTTATCTCTTTAGTATATGTGTTTTGTTTGATCAGAGTTTCTACAGATCTGGAAAAATTGGGAAAATTTAAAAAAAAAAAAAATATCTTAAAATCAGGAAATTTTTTAGAAATCTGTTGAAGGGGTTTCCGACCTGTGCCAAATACAAAAATCTGCTCCAAATGCTTTATTTTAGGCATATTTGTACCAGAACGCGATTTTTTTTTGGCCTGAAATTATTTACTGTTCGCCGCTGTAATATCGCTATTGTTGAGAAATATTCCTGAATATTCGGCGCTAACGCTGATATTTACGATGGTGCAGTGTTCATTTTCTTTAAATACTATGATTTGCGATGCTAATGCTGACATTGTCAAGTTTTACGTTGTTATGACGATCATTTTCGTCGATTCTTTCATCGATATAATATCTCTGTAGTATTGGAAATTGCTCCAGTTAATTCGACGCTATTGCTGATATTTTCGTTGGTATGGTGGCAATTATTGCCGAGTGGTGGGATATTGCAATATCCAAAATTTACCCCGATATTACTGAGAAAATATTGGATGTTACTGCGATGATTTGCAACGCTAATGCAGATATTGCAAATTATTGTGATGGTCGTTTTTGTTGAGACTTTCACCGATATCTTAGTGCTGTTGTTGAGAATTGCTCTGGTTTATTCGGCGCTATTGCTGATATATTTGTTGGTGTGACGTTTATTTTTGAAGAGTGCTGCGCTTTTGTTAACATCCAATATTCCCGAATCTTGCATAAACATTACCGACATTTGTGCCGATATGTATGTTTTAGCGATGGTCATTTTTGCTGAGTCTTCAACTTGCGTAATATCCTTTGTCTAGATTTTCGACGGTATTGTAAACGCTTTCGCTAATATTTACGCAAGTGTGGTAGTCATTTTCGCTGAAGTTTACACTGTTCTAATAGCAGCTATTTGCCAAGGTTTGCGACGCTGTTTGGTGACTTACGATATTACTAGGATTTTGTGCCAATATTACCGAGTTGCGATGGTATGGTGGGTGCTATCCCAATATTTACGTTGGTGTTATATTCGATTTCACCAAGGTCTATAGTAATGTAATAGCAGCTATTGCTGAGGTTTGCGACGCTGATTTAGTGACATTCGTCTCGGGTAATTCTGCTTCAAAATTTGTGTTTTTTTTTTTTTTTTTTCTGCTGCAAAATCTTTTTTTTTTTCTACAAAAGTTTCTTTTATTTTTCCTGCTGCTAAACTTCGTTTTTACCTGTTCCAAAAGTCATTTTTCCTGCTCCTAAACTTAATTTTACCTGTTCGGAAAGACATTTTTCATGCTCCAAATCTTTCTGAGTGAGTGGGAGCTCTGCTGTTAGGAAATTATAAGGGAACTTTTTTTTGAGGTTTTTGGCCACCCTGATACTGTTAAGTGCGTCAAATGCAACTTCATTTATGCTAAGTAGTTTGCATTATTGTTAAATGTGTATAAAACCCATGGAATTAATTGTCATTACATGTTAATTCCTTGAAACAATAAGGTTTTGGTAATTAAATTTCTAAGCTATTTCGCAATTAAATGTAAAATGTTGATATCAAAATAAATTTTGTTGTCTCTATATAAAAATAGTCTACTGTGGTTTTAAAAATATATTTACTTTAAAATGGTTTTGTAAAATTTTCATAATAACATTGAATTAAAATGTAATTCCTGTTAATTTTTCTTATAAGTTGTATCATTATAATAAATGTGTCCTTTAGTTTATTTCTTTTCTTCATCCAATAGGACATCTGGGCAGACATCAGCAAATCAGCATTCTTCGAGGTCACATGCTGTATTCCAAATCATCTTAAAGAAGTACGTTTTTGTTTGAAATAATTTTCCATAATTACAAATTAGTATTGTTTGAATTGAAAACTGGCTTATAATCATAAATTTTCCTTTGCCTTCTAATGACACTAATCAGCAATCTTCATATTTGGTAATTTTCCTTCACCAAAGTAGTAGGATTATTTTAACAGATGAGTGGCCTAATGAAATCTGCAAAAAAATATATAATTTTTTTTAATGTTAAAAAATCTTATTTTAAATTATTCAAGTTCCTTCCTTAACCCTTTTGATCCTAATAGGCCTTTATGTCCCCTTTTTTGAGAAATATACTGTCACAATCTTATTTCACACAAGAACAATATATTTCATTTGAGATTTCTCCAATCACCATGCCCAGGGGTCGCAGACGTCCTATATATCCTATAAATCCTATATTTTTTTAAAAATCGGAAAAAAATTACTATATTTTATAATTGTCCAATAAATCCTATATTTCTGTGTTGATTCGACCTATATTTTCTTCAAATTTGTAATAACGGTGCCGATTGTTGCGATTTTTATATTCGGGATTCTTTGCTACGATTGTAAGTGAAAGAGACTTGACAAAACCCACAAAAGCGATTTTAGTAAGCGGCCGCGCCGTATCTCTTGCGACTTCATGTGTTCATTGACTACTCACTTCCTTTCTGCGTGACCATAGGGAAAGCGCACGTCGACAGAGGTAACGATGACTTATTCCTACAGCTCAACTGTACTCGACCGACGAGAGTTGTAAACAAGTGAACTTTTCCATAGCACGCGTAGTAAACTAATTGGTCATAATGCAAAAAGAGAAGCGAAAAAGCTAAGGTTAAAATTCAAAGTCGGGTACGGATTCTACGCTAAGGTGATTTTTTCCAAAAAATAGCAGCCTCGCCATTTTTTTTAATCGCATGTGAACTATCTATGGTTGCCATAATTTGGCGCTGCTCTATGTAATCAATTCTTAGCGCATGATCCGTACTGGACTTAGAATTTTAACCAATAAAAGCGATGCAGAAACAAACTACCTCGGGAAGAACAGAAAAAGAAAAAAAAACTATTATACACTTGGCATGACTAAAATCGACATTTTGAGTGCTCAGTCAATGATTGATGAAGCAAACAAAAGGGTTAAATTTGCTGTACAGTGTCAGAATTCGGATAGCAACTTTTCAAAAAAGTCAAAAATGACGTCAAAAATCTGTGTTTCTAAATCTAAACGCTCACTAGGATTACCGGAAAACTAAGTCAACGGGTTGCCACATTTGGCGCTAAATCGCCAATCAATCCGGCACCATAGGATAAATCTATACCAACAAAAGACTGCTAATAAGGATAAAAATAAATAGGGCAGCTCAAGCACTTATATATGCTAGAAACAAAAAAAACCTCAAAATTGCAAATGTAGCTAATATAAACTTGATTTATTGATGAATACCAAGTATGAAATATTGAGGTAATAACGAATAAAGGATGACAGATTCAGGATCAGGCGATTTCTTTTTTTTTTCCTTCTGTTTTCTTAAATTCAATATGAAGAATTTTAAAGGGAGATAGTAATTTTCTAAGTACTTTCTATTAATATTCCTCTATTAAAAAGAAAAATTTATAGGAAGGAAAATTAGTGCTGTGTGAAAGTCTTCATACTTCAAATAATTATGTCTTTTATGTTCATTTCAGTAATTTTCATTTAAAGTTTTAATTAATGAAATATATAATGAGTTAAAATTATAGTTCAGTAGCAACTGTGTGCAGTTATTTGATATTTTATATTGTCCTATATTTTTTTTAAAAATATCCTATATATTCTTATTTTGTCACTTTGACCCCTGCGTGCCTCAAAATGCTTGTTATATATGTAGAAAATGACTTTTTAAAAGTGGATGAATCAGTCACATGGCTAGTTAGATCTTTATACATATATATGGTTGCATCTTTGCTGTTTAATAACATATTTTATATTTTAAACTTCTTACGAATTCATTTATTGAAAAAATAAATATAAAAATGCAATTTTTGTACACAGACTCTACAACGATAAAATAGGGCCTTGATTTTTTTTTTTTTTTGTAATGTCCTTGAATTTCACTTCTAAAAAAGTGTTCTCTCCTTAGACAGTAGAAAATAAATATGCGTGATGGTTCCCTATTGTAGAAGCTTTGTAGTGTGGCAAGACTAAATCCTGTTAAGTAATACATGATCGTTTCAGGCCAAGCGGTCGTATGCATGGCAAGTTCTCTTTAATTGATCTTGCTGGAAATGAGCGAGGGGCAGATACATCCAGTGCAAACAGGCAGACGAGGATGGAGGGAGCTGAAATCAACAAAAGTTTGTTAGCGTTGAAAGTAAGTTTTGAATTACAGTTTAGAAAATGTTTTTATGTTAGGTTTTTAAATTAATATTGTTTTCAGATTCGTACTTCTAAAATCCAACTTTTAAGATTTAGTATGGGAAAAGTGAGGTGAGATGTTTCCTAAGAATTAAATATATAAGAACTGAATGCTCAAAATTACAAGACGTTCGTTTGTGTTAAGCACTTTATAAGTGGCAAAAATAGACAGTTTGAACTGACAAACCAAACCAAATACTGTGCGCTTCCATTTTGCATTGTTGATACCAAAACATTCGATTTTGGGTCATATAATATAATTTATTATTATTGCCTTATTTCTGTTTCAAATATTTCCTTATTATTTAAGAATACCTGCGGTGTCGCTTTTACTGTTCTCCACATTTTGATTAAATGTCCGGATTTTAATTCTATTCGTGTCCGACTTTTTAACACTCCACATCCTTCACTATCATCACTTTTGAATTCACCTCCTCATCATAACTTTTTTAAATTTCTTCGGGAAATAGGTTTTTATCACTTTATTTAAGATTGATTCTGCTGCTTGATTTTAAATGTTTTGTATTAAGAACATTCTATGTCTTTTATTCATGGTTTAACTACCATCCTAATCACTGACTGTTTTTTATATTTAATGTTTTAAATTGGTTGACTTTTAATGCTAATTTTTTCAGCGCAGCATGGCCCATGTGTAGCCTTTGCGCTAGACAATTATACCCAACCAACCAACCTTATTTTTTAAGATGTGCTAGCTTCTAGACCGCGAGGTTGCGGGTTCCGAGTCCCATGTTGGGCATGGGTGTTTGTAAATGTTTGTTGACTTGTCAAGTGACGAATGTTTCGGCGCATTATAGCCCTCGTGTTGCTGACGGCGCCAGATAATCTGAAAACAACCAACCCTATTATTTAAAATTAATTAGCTTTTTTAACATTGAAATATCAAAGAATGGGAAATTGGTTCTCACTTTTTCTTCTGATTTCAAAGGATCTTAGTTACTGATACATGGATTTGTATAGAAATTATTGTATTGTACAGTAATTTACTTATTATGTTCGTGTTAATAAAATGCATATATGTTAAATTTTTCTTATGCAATTTCTTAAATCATAGACAATTATTTGCTTCGGTCTTGAAAAGTCATGAATTCAAGACATTTTATTCAGGCAGAAACCCTGTAAATAGAATAGGATACGACTTTGCTACTGTTATTCATTTGTAGCATACAGTGAAGGCGGGTAATTTATGATGTGGACACATAAAAAAAAAGTATTTTGGAGCTGTTAATTTGTAGCATCGAGACAACAATATGTGTTTGATATTAATATTTCTCGGCACTAATAAATATTATTTTGTATTTGTATAAGCAGTTTTTTTAGTATTGTGGGCAAATAGTTTATTTACCCTTGGATGTATTGCTGACATTCGAGTTCCTCATTGCTGCAATGCCTAAATATTTAATTATACATTTATGTGCCTCCCCATAAGCATCCTGTCTATCAAGTGAGTAGCTCCCGCTAGAAAGTCTAAATAGTGGTCGTCGCTATAGAAACAAGTCTCGTCGATTGAGCAATCAAAAAGGTTACAATATTGTATTCATTTTGGTGATGAGGAATCGTTTACTTGAATCAATCTATTTTGATTGTTCTATGAAATAGATTATTAAAATAAATTTATTCAAGTACATTATTATCAATACAGCATTCACTAGCCAGTGTTGATGTCTTTCTTCTAGAATTCCCTGTGAAAAATTGAGCTAACCTTATTTCCATGACAACACTAAACAAATTGGCTTGGGCTATTTTTGTGAAGGCTTGCAGTACCTCATAAGGTAGTTGCAATTGTTGCCTACAATGAGATATTTGATATTATTGGTGTTTGCATCTGGGGGGAATGTAAAAGGATTTTATGTCGCTTTTCACCTAGAATTCTGTTGAATATTCTTATCTGTTTCTTAAGTGGTCAAACTTATTGTCTCATAATTTTCGTTTCATTAACATGACTACTAAATTAAGCTGATCTGTCTTGCAATTCGTCTTTTTTTTTTATCGCTTCCCTTAGTATTACATTCCTTGACAGATTAGCATATTCATAATATAATATGAAAATATACTCTAATAATGAATTTAAAATGGTGTTCTATGTGATACCTAAACTTGTAGGTGCCTTTCATTGCGTATCCATGTGTATAAATTCATGCAGATTGTTTTGCTTCGCTCTATAGAACAAGTTATTTTCTCGCACTAGGAATGCATCCGTGCCTTGGGAAGGAAGGGTGCTCACCTTCCGTTTCGGGCGAGCAAGCTCACGCAAGTGCTCAAGGATTCCTTTATTGGCGAAAACTCCCGAACTTGTATGGTGAGTCCTCCCTTTCATTGTGTAATGATTGATATAGAATGCAACTTGTCAAAAGATTTATCAGCCTTTCCTCACTTTTTAGGCATAATGATTTTTATTTTGCCCTCTAGATATAACTATTTTATTGTGGTTAAAAGTTTAGCTATTCATAGTTTGATGTAAAAGAATAGTGCTAATTTATTTTTAATGTTACCTAATTAAATGGCTTGGTTTTATTAATGATAATTAAATGATTTATATTAAGCTAATAAATCAAAATTTCAGTATTTGCTTAAAAATCGTTTCAAGAAAGAAATCTTAAAAAAAATTATGAAAAAGAATACAATCAAAAAAGTTTTATTTATTTTAACCTTTTGTAATATAATTACTCTTATAACAGGGTTCCCACGGTCATTGAAAGTCATTAGAAGTGCTTAATATTTTTGAACTTATTTTCAAGGCCTTGAAAGTGCTTGAAAATGCTTAGAGGTGCTTAAAAGTCCTTGAAAATGCTTAGAGTTCCTTAAAAGTCCTTAATTTTTGCGGATACTGTGTGCCCAACTGCAAAATTTATAAATTACAACTCGAACTTGTTATCCCCGCATGACCGCCACTTATCTGCACCGTATGAAAATTATCTGACATATTTGTATTATGCATCCACTAACTTGTAACTTTTTTTGGTAGAATATACCTCATTAAAAATTTATGCATAGGCATGATGCCTGAAAACAAATTTTCAAATTTCCTTAAAAACTTACTTGGGTCCTTAAAAGTCATGGAAAAGTCATTGATTTTCATTCTGTGATTTTAGTGGGAACCCTGTATAAATAATTCTAAATTAAATAATCAACCTTACATATTACTTCTTAATGTTTTTAGTTCTTGTGATAGCATTCATACCCCTGTAAAGCTTTTTTCTTTTCATCCCTTTTTGCGTATCATAAATTTCTATGCCTGTAAAATCTAAAACTTACATTTCTGTGCAGTCTGAATTTTTTTTTTTTTTTTTTTTTTTTTACTTTAACATTTGTATGGGTTAACATACTCTTATGTTTGAAAATTATTTAAAATGCTTTTTTTGTGTGTGTGTGTTTTAACATGTTGATTGCTGCGTCTCCCGAATATGGGTGACAGCAAAGTTTCTGATCAGGCCGCGTCACCCATATTGGGGTGATGCTTATTTGACTACTTGCGAAGGATATTCGTATGTATTTGAAAAGATATTTCCCAGGAAGTAACAAAACTATTGAATTGTTATAAAAGTAATGCAAAAATGGTTTATTAAGAAAATTATTGTAAGCCTCGTAAAAGCTTTCTTGTTCACTGCTATTTGACTCGCTAAGAAATAAGTTTTCCATTTTTCTTTTCGACATTTCAACGAATTAGGGTAAAGATTTTAAGTTGTACCCTTCTGTACGCATTAAAAATTCAAACTGAACATGTAAAGTGGGAGATGAAAAAAAAGATGCGAAGTTACGTGCACAGATAAACAGACATGATACCATGGAAGCAAACATGGCGAGAGATTATTCTTGCGACCACAAGCGATCCCCATTATTAAAATATCGATGGGAGTACATACCAAAATACGCTTCGTGCAGCGATACTTGTGGCCTGAAGGAGATTTCACTGTAAACGCGTGTGGCAGTCAACGTGTTAAAAAAGCGTGGCAGCACGAATTTAATTGTACTAATTTCAAAATTCTAGTATTAGTAGGTATTTATGAAGCACATAAAACAGTATTTTGTTGTAAGATTCTCAATTTTAGGCTTAATATTGCTTCCTCGTTCAGTAATTGTTTCCTCGTATGTATAGACAGAACTCGGCAATCCACTTCCAACATGCACAACTAGATTTTTTAATTTTGCTGTAATACAACTAGATTTTGTAAAATATTTCTGTCCAAATTTGCTAAATTTTAGTTTTGTCGAATTATTTCAATTTTCAAGTTGGTATACCTGAAGTTTTAACTGCAATGTTCAAAACGAATTGAAATTTCTCAAACAGAAATATTTAGTTTTAATGAGATTAGATAAGTATACTTTTTTTTAATTCCAGATTGCAATGATATCTCCAGGAATGAACTCTTGCGAACATTCTTTAAATACACTGCGTTATGCAGACCGGTGAGTTTTTCAATTCTTATGGTTTTTGTCATTAGTTGTACATCATAACTTGGTTACATTCTGATTGACGATAGCTTCTAATCCAAGTAACATCCAATCTTTCCTAGACCTGGTTTGAATTGTAGACTTAGGAAAATCTAAAATTGTCTGGGGGAAAAATGACCCTAATGGTATATTATATTAATTGTTAAGTGTTGCAGAATTTTATTTCTCTTCAAAAGAATCAATTGGTTACAAGCATAAAATGTTCTCACTTTTAGTGCTTTAAAAAAGATTTTTACAAAGGTTTGTACCGGTCAACAGAAACGCGGATTTCTGTTTTTGACTGAAATTAATTAAAATTTTATAGGGAGGATCGTGCGATTTTTTGCAAGTCTGATAATTGCAGAATCTTCTTCAAACCTCCAATGTAATGACTGCTTTCTCTGTAGATTACCATTACTTACATTGGTATGAGGTAGTAATTTTTAGTGAACACTGTGTTAATGTAGTAGCTGCTATTGCTGAAGTTTGTGCTTCTATAGCAGGTGCCATTGACGAGATTTATGTTATTGTAATGCTAAGTTTGTTGAGTGTTGCGCCAATGTAATAGCCACTATTTCAAAGATTTGCATTCATTGCTATGACTGTTGCTATTTCCAAGATTTACATTTGTGTGATAGTCAACTTCGCCAAGTGTTAAGTTGATATAATCGACTCTATTGCAGAGATTTGCACCAGTATATTGGGTACTTTTGTAGATATTTACATTGCTCTGAGGGTCACTTTTGCTGGGGGCTCTAATGTAATTACAGCTATTGCCGAGATTTGTAATGCCGTTTTGGCAGCTTTCGCCTAGGCTTCTTTTTATGTGATATTCACTATGTCTGTGAAGAGTTCAGTCTGAAGATCGATCTTGCGGTTTAGTTTGAATTGATTAAGAATGACTAAACTTTTAATATAATTTTGTCCGAGAAAATAATCCTAGTTTAAAATTTTAATTTTATCTCTGATTATGGGTAAAATTATGTGCTGTCCATTTTAGCTTGAGAAAGAATTTTGCATTTTAGCTAAAGAAATGAATAGTAGTTTAAGTTTAAAAGTTTATGCAATTTTTTTCAGTTCTTTGAATGTAGATTAAATATTTAAAAACTTTGTTTAATTAGAAAGATTTCAAGTTTTTTGCTGACTTTCATTGCTTTTGAGTGAAGTTCAAATTTTTCTTTTTTTTATTGGGAGCTGTATATTACATGCATATTATTTTATTAGCCTTTAATCTTACATTCAAAGAATAATAGTTCTTCTTTGCAAAAAATTGTATGCATGTTTTTTTAAAAATTGTATGACAAAACTTGAAATAGTCTGGAATTTTTGTTATTCTGAGTGGTACAACCCTGTAAATGTTTAAAAATTGTATGCTTTTGACAAATTATTTTGTGATCTTTTGTTTAGAGTAAAGGAATTAGGCGCTGAAAATCCAGAATTGAAGTCAGCAGGTGGTGATGAACAAAACAATCAAAACAATGATTTAGCTCTTTTGTGTTCTTCTAATGTAAGTGTCTTTTACTTTGCCTGCTCTTTGTATTTAGAAATATAAGAAATAATGCATATGTATTTGTGTATATATATATTAAATATATGTATATATTTTTTATTTATATTGAACTTATGGTTCTGAATTGACTAACACCTTAAATTCAATTGTGTCCTCGGAACAACTATTTGTATTCAATTATTGGCAACATGAATTTATGTTTTATATATAATTACAGTCAAACCCCATTAACTCAAAGTTGATGAGGCCGCTGAAATAGTTCGCTTTAACCGAATTTTGTGTTAATGAATAAATCAATATTGTTTTAAATGCGAAGAGCTGCTTTTACTTTGCATTAAACAGGATTTTGCGTTAACATGGTTGAATTATTGATTTATAAATTTTCAAAATGTTATTTTCGAAGACCAAAGTAGTAATTTGGTATGAAATATTTTTTGGTATTGCAAAATACACCTTTTCACCCTACATAAATACTTCTAAATTTAAGGAGGAAACTTAGATATTTTAAGGATTTTTATCGCTTCCTTTAATCGTCGAAGGATAATTATATGTTGAAAAAAGTGTGTGTGCTTAAGGTTCGGTTCAGTGACACAACATCGTTTATATTGATAGATTGATTTTTCTGTTAGATTAATTGTCGAACATCTCATTCACATTTGGGGTCCTCATGTTTAAGACTCAAATATGCAGGTTCCATTGAAAAGCATTTTAGAAAATGTTCTCCTTAAAAGTGTATTGTAACAATGTTTTGGTGCAGCGTAGTCCTCGTGCAAAGAAAATTCTGACTGCTATTAAAGTAAAAAAACTGGGTTGCTTTTACAATGTTCCCCTAAAAGAGATTAAAAAAAAAAGATTAGGTCTATATATGTCTACTTTTAAGCTCTGCTTGGCAGAAAAATTCTCATTCTTTGTACTGTGCAGTTATCCCCTTGATCCCGGTAGCAGAAAATGCGAGACGGGAGACGGACGTCGCAGATTTTTCAGCAGCTTGCAGATCATTTTATAAATCTTACATAAAAAATAAAATAAAAAATTTTTAGTCAGATTTGTAAGCTGGGAGATTTGAGTCAACGCGCGTGCACAATATTTCATTTCAAGAAAGAGGAATCGGAATCGTGATGCTCTTCATGCGCGATTTCATGGAGATTGTATATATTGGTCATTTCACACCAAAATAAACTCAGGATGCCACAAATAACACAGCCAGCCCATAATCATGAACAAAATCAATTTAATAAGATAAGTTTACAAGTATGAAGCCTCATCACAATCCAATCCCGTATATATATACCTTTTACAATAGTTACGGTTACAGAAATAACTATGAAATTTGCATAACATGGAGTACGACACATAATAAATACAATATTAAATAAATCTCCAATATTCGGCCCCATCGGACTCCATAAGCAAATTCTAATCCTTCTTTACATAATCTCCGTAAAGAAAATATCAATACATCTTTACCTTAAAAGAAAATATCAATACATTTGATTAAATATAAAATGCAAACAATTTTTCAACTTCTCTTTCACAAATAAAATTAGATCATCAACATATACAGCTAATATAACATTATTGTACTTATAAACACAATTTACCCAACACAAACTTTCAAATCCAAGTTTCTTAACTATCGAATCAAACTCTGTTGCCCATTGCCTTGAAGATACTCTAAGTCCATAAATGGCTTTTTCTAGTTTACAGACCTTTTGTTCATTACCACTTTCTACAAAACCAGGTGGTTGTCTCATATACACTATCGTGTCCAATTTGCTGTACAAATATGCAGACTTGACATCAAGCTGAAAATGATTCCAACCTAACAAACACACTAAAAGTATAAAAAGAAATTTTAGTACAGAAAAATTTATCACAGGTGAAAAAATATCAGTGTATTCAAAAATATGTCGTCCTTGTCCCCGTTTGAAATCTTGTGCACAAAGTCTCGCTTTGAACCGTTGTACTTTATTGTTATCATCGCATTTAACCATGTACACCCACCTACATCCTACAATCTTTGCATTTGGCGGCGGGTTAACTAACTTCCAAACTTGTCTGTCTTTCATTGTTTGAATTTCATCTAACATAGCAGAATCCCACTCGATCTTATCTTCACTCTTCTGTGTATCTGCAAAGCTCTTTGGTAATTCCACGTTATAAATTTCATCTTGAATTATGTCTTCTATGCAGTTTTCAAAATACATAGACTCATTACTTTGTTCTTCTGAATTAGTTTCTCGATTTTCATTATTGATGTTCACAATTTCAGACTGAGCTTGAACAGTAGATTCTGGTTTAAAAGAACACACACTCGAATCATACACAATGTCATGCATTTCGCAATATTTTTGAACGTCATTTTGTGATCTTAGTCTTGCATTATCAGGTGTAAAATAATACACATAGACCCTATTGCCTAATGTATTCCTCTTTTCCTCTCGTCTCCATGATTTAACATCCAGTTTTTGTTTATCTGCTCTCTCAGGACGCATCTCTTTCTTACCATCCAACTCCTCTACTTGAGTTTTATTAACCTTTGAGACTGAAATGGTATTCTCATTTTCCTGTTCATCTTCGCTAAAATGTTCACTATCAAGACTTCTAATTTTTACGTATTCACATGCTCTATCTTTACCAAATAAAACATCAACAGCTCTCTTACCTTCGTCTATTTTCACGTGTATCGTTTCTACAATTTTCCTTTCTTTTGGTAGATAAATCCTATACCCCTTGGTTTGACTTGCATAGCCAATTAAGATACCTATCTTTGCCCTTGGTTGTAACTTATTTCTGTTAACTTTAGGTATATGGACAAATGCCAATGATCCGAATATTCTAAAATGCCTTACTGACGGCTTGTGACCAGTCCAAAGTTCAATTGGAGTTTTTCCGTTTAACAACTTATGTTCACAGCGGTTTCTTATGTATGTAAACGCGTATAACGCTTCTCCCCAAAATTGTGGCTTTAATCCGCTATCAAAAAGCATAGATCTGACCCCGTCCATACAAGTTCTATTAAATTTTTCGCAAATTCTCATCTGCTCTGGTGTTGCTACGGATGATCTTTCAATTCTGATCCCCAACTCACGCAAATAAGTTTCGAATTCTTTATGACAAAATTCTAAACCATTGTCTGTTCTCACGCACTTTAATTTAGTATTATGTTGTCTTTCGGATATCGCCAAGTAGTTTTTGAAACAACCAAAAACCTCCGTTTTCTCCTTGACCGTATATACTTCTACTTTCCTTGAGAACTCATCAATTATGGACAAAAAATATCTTTTCCCTCCTAAAGTTTTTGTTGATGCAGGTCCCCATAAATCCATATGTATTCTATCCAGAACATTACTAGTTCTTCGTTCGTAATTTAATTTTAATGATGACCTAGTTGATTTCGCTATTTTACATGTATCACACGAGTCTAATTTACCAACTAACTTTTCCAAACCATAGACCACATTATTTCGACTCATCTGCCTTAATAAAGGAATATTGACATGACCAAAACGCTTATGAACTATTTCAATGTTCGTACTATAAGTAAAATTACATTCAGACCTTTTACTATTGCAATAAGCATATAAAATATACAATCTACCCTTCCTACGTACAGAATAAAAATACTCGTTCAATTCATTATATACAATCATTTTATCATTTCCCCAAAACACTGTATGCTTTGCTATATCAATGCATGCACCACTTATTAAGTTACGGCGTATGTTAGGTGCGTACAATACATTTCTCAGAATCAAATTTATCTTGCGATTAGCATCTGTAAAAACTAACTTTACAGTACCTGTACCTTCAATCTTTAGATTTGTGTTCTTGTCTCCTACAAAAGCTGTTGTCGATACTAGACTTTTGAAATCCTCGAAATACTCCTTTTTGTTACAAAAATGGGAAATTGCCGCTGAATCTATGAGCCACTCGCTCATTTCTAGATTCTTATCCTGAATAACTACATATGGATCCAAATCACTTTCTGACCCCACATAGTACATGTCGCTTTGAAAATTTCGGTCTTGTCTTCGCGATGTGTTATACTGTTTTTGTGTGACTGGCTGTTTCTGTAGTTGAACCCTGCAATCTCGCATTATATGTCCTTTTTGCTTGCATCTCCAGCACGGCCCCACAATTCTTCGTTCTGTAGCTCTTTGAGGATGATTAGGCTTTGTCGTTTTCGGCCCTTTTGCAATGAACGCATCCGCTATCCCCTCAACTTCACCGTCTTTCTTCTTCTGTAATATGCGGCCAGATTCATTTATAAGACTATCTTCCACATTTTCCATCCTAAAGTTGTCTTCATCAAGTCGATATAACACTTGAACTATATTGTCGTATTCAGCCGGAAGCCTTCTGATTAACTGGAAACACTGCAACAACTCGGGTATTGCAAATCCAGCTTCTTTTGTCTGTTGTGCTTTCTCCGCGACTCTTTTGATAAAGATCCCAATCGTCTCGTTCTCTGGTTCGAACAGCAGATCGTAGAATTCGTCAACAAGTCCAGCCAAACGTGCTCTTGAAACCGGTTCAAAATTCTTTTTCAGAATTTCCCACGCTTCTTTTCCGTCTGTTGTAGCTGAAATCAGGGATTGATACTTCCGTTCCACTGCTTGATATATTGTTGTATATGCTCGATCTTTTCTCCAGTTGTACATTCGCCTTTCTCTGTCTGATGCTTCATCCGGACATGGCGTCGCCTCGTTCGTAATAAACTCCCAAGAACCTCTGTCTATTAGCAGCACTTTAACGTCACATTTCCAACTAGCATAGTTCGTCGAATTTAGCTTCGGAAAATTAAAACTTAACTCGGATAGTTCAGTCATCTTCAGCACGCTTTTATCTTAAATAAGTTTGAAGTACACTCTATCACGTCAACACACTTCTACATACTTTTGACTTCTATTAACTCATTGGGCTTTTCTACTGGCTTTCTCTGAGAATCCTATTCAGGGCACCCTGTCCTGGGCCCATAACCCTGTTGGTCATTTCACACCAAAATAAACTCAGGATGCCACAAATAACACAGCCAGCCCATAATCATGAACAAAATCAATTTAATAAGATAAGTTTACAAGTATGAAGCCTCATCACAATCCAATCCCGTATATATATACCTTTTACAATAGTTACGGTTACAGAAATAACTATGAAATTTGCATAACATGGAGTACGACACATAATAAATACAATATTAAATAAATCTCCAATAGTATAGAAACATAATGAGCTCTATTTGCTTTCGCGCGTTGATGTGTACTAGTTAGCTTTGCTAAGAGTAAGGCTGATGTAAGAACCACTATTGCAGAGAATCGCGCTGCTAAGACAGGGGGATATTGCCGATATTTACGTCGTTGCGATGTTCCTTTTCGACGAGTGTTACGCCGATGTAAAGTGGTCAGCATCGCCGAGATTTACGTGGTTGTGATGGTCGATTTCGTAGTGTTACGTCGATTGTTTAATCGTCTCTATTGCATAAATTTCCAGATTTCTATCGATATATTGGACGGCAATGCCGATATTTACGTTGGTATAAAGGTAATTTTTGCGGTATGTTACTTTGATGTAATTGCCGAGATTCGCGCCGGTAAGGTGGTCGATATTTGCGTTGGAGTAGTGGTAATTTTCACTTAAGTTTAAGCCGTTTTAATATCAGCTATCGGCGAGAATTGCAATGTCGTTTTGGTGTCAGGCTTGTGCTGATGTGACAGCCGTTATGACCATGATTAGTGTGAAGATCGCTTTCACTGTTTGGTTTGAATTTATACAGAATGATTAGAATTTTAATTTAAGATACAATAATTTGAAATATTTCTGTATATTTAATTCATTTTGCCAAATTTCTATGTTTAGGTAAAACAGGAATTTTTGATAAAATTGAAGAATATAGAGCTTATATATTTTATGCAAACTTAAAAAAAAAAAAAAAAAATTAGGCTGCAGATTATTTTCTAATACCCAAATTAGTGTCGCAGACTGGCAGAAAAGTTTCTGCTACTGGGCCCTTGATGAAGTCACTGTTTTGTTAAAAAAAAATTTCGAGGCTATATTTAAAATGTTTTTTTTTTTTATAGATTTATAAGGTTTAAATTATATTCAGGGTTCCCACGGTCATTGAAAGTCATTAAAAGTGCTTAATATTTTTTAACTTGTTTTCAAGGCTTTGAAAATGCTTAGAGATGCTTAAAAGTCCTTGAAAATGCTTAGAGGTCCTTGAAAGTGCTTAATTTTTACAGATGTTGTCCAACTGCAAAATTTATAAAAATACAACTCAGACTTGCTATTCCCGCGTGACCGCCATTTATCTGCACCGTATAGGAATTTTCCGACATATTTGTATTACGCATCCATCAACTTGTAACTTTTTTGATAGAATATACTTTATTAAAAATTTAAATACAGACATGATGCCTGAAAGCAAATTTGTATAGGTCCTTAAAAACGTTAATTAGGTCCCTAAAAGTCATTGATTTTCATTATGTGATTTGAGTGGGAACGCTGATATTGCAATCATAAGGGCTTAGTTACAGTCCACTATATTGCCATGCTCACAATGGTATTTGAGTATTTTGGGTCGGGATTGAGTTATTCAATTTGTTCGACATAATAGCGTAGTTTAAGAGTTGTATCTGGACACATAAACTATTTAAAAAATTAATAAGTTAGTCGATAGGCATCCACTACATGACCTTGTCAAAGTTTAAGCACCATTTCTTATTTTAAGTCCAATTGTACTTAGCACAGCAATATACAAGATGTGTTGTTGAAGTAAATAATAGTTCAATTTTAAAAGCAACTGTCCCATTCACTAAAATACATCCAAGACGGTCAGACAACACAATGCAAACAACCAACCACTTAAAGTTTTGGTATTTTTCAATATAAGAACCTTTTTAAATAGTTGGTCATTAGGCATCTCTCGAATTCCTCATCCCTATTGAATTGCTTTTTCTAAATTGGGTTCAAAGCCTTGTTTTAAATTAATTGAATTAAAAGCGGTTTGGAAACCTTGCTTTGTATTAAAAGCATTTGACATTCTTTCTTTCAATATTTGTGCAGGAAGGTGAACTGTCTGCTGATCTCTATTCTTTTCACGAAGCCATTTCCCATGTGCAAGAGATGGAAGAAGAGGTCCTGGATTCTCATAAAGCTGTGATAGAGGTAGGATTTCACTTGTTTACAACGGCTTTAACCCTTTCGTCCTGAATAGGCATACACGTAAGAGGTGATCATTCGATATTCAATAATGAATACCTCTTTTACCTGGATTTTTAGTGTTCTTAAAAAAAATTGGGGATAAAAATATGAATAAAGGAACTTGAAGACACTTTTCGATTGCAAATAGCGAACTTGTATTTTTGTGCATGCTCATTACTTAAGTTTCAGTTGATCTGCAATTTTTTTTTTTGAAACCTTACAGCATATGTACAACTGTATTAATGTCATACTTAGGGTTTTGTTAACTAATAATTTAGACTTTTAAGAAATTTTGAATAAGTTATTTTTGTGGAATATTTTGTCCCAATCATATCTAACAGTGGGACAACATCCTTCAATGATCAAATTATTATGCAATAGAGGTAGAATAGATACTATAGGATTATATATTTATTACAACATCCTACATTGGGACAAATGGTCCCAGTCGACTATAGGATTCACACAAACGGTCCCAGTGGACTGTACAATTTGGAAAAATGGTCCCAGTGGGCTATACGATTTGCACAAATGGTCCCAGTGGACTATACAATCTGGAAAAACGGTTTCCGTGAATTGTACGATTTGGGTATAACAGTCCCAGTGAACTCTAAGATTTGGACAAATGGTCCCAGTGTACTATATGATTTGAACAAACAGTCCCAGTGAACTATACAATTTGAACAAACAGTCCCAGTGAACTATACAATTTGGACAAATGGTCACAATGGACTGTACAATTTGGACAAATGGTCACAATGGACTGTACAATTTGGACAAATGGCCCCAGTCGACTGTACAATTTGGACAAATGGCCCCAGTGGACTGTACGATTTGGACAAATGGCCCCAGTCGACTGTACGATTTGGACAAATGGCCCCAGTCGACTGTACGATTTGGACAAATGGTCCCAGTCGACTGTACGTTTTTAAAAAACAATCCCAGTCCACTGTACGATTGGGATATATTGTCCCATGAAATTTTCAGGAAACGGAGGAAAAAGTTTAAACTCTTAGTATACTTCTTTTATAGTATGTCAGCATTAAATTGAACTTATATTCATTGCTAAATTTTAACCATGTAAAACATGGTTCGTACGTTTTTAAAAAACCTTGAAAAAAAACTTTCATTTTCAAGTGCTTGAAACCTTGATGATTATAGTGCTTGAATTTTATTTTATTTTCTAAAAATTTAATATCTTTAAAAATTTTGGTCAGCAAAATGAGCAAAATCCTTCGAATTTAGTATGGCCAAATAGCAATCAGGAAAACAACATGGTTGAACAATTATATGTAGCTTCTTCAAATAGATTTGGATTGATTTAAATTTTTCGAGGAAAAGTGTTTTTAAATTGTATAACTATAAAAACATTTGTTTGTATTTATTCGATTTGTACATGTAATACAAGTTGATAATGCATTCTTGAAATGTGCTTGAATTTTTTCCTCCTTCAAGTGTAAACCATGTAAAAGTCCAACCATGTAAAAGTCTAGTCGAAAGGATTAATACTATTACAAAGGTGTCATATGAAATTGCATCTGTATATAACTGACCTATAATATTTGGATATAGCTCAGTAAATAAAAGTTATTCTAAATTTTGAATTGGTATATAAACTGTTTAATAAGTGTGTTGTGCTTATTGTATTTTTAGGCTTCAGAGAAGTGGTTCAACAGGGACAACTTGTTACTTGCAATGTCTAATGATGTAGATTATGATGTTGACTGTAAGTATAATTCAGTTTTATTAAAGGAATACCTTCTTAAAATTTTTAAACATTTTATACAACATTAGCAATTTGACTCGGGATTCTATTAAATGTTTAATACTTTAAGTTGCTGCTGAATATACAAATAATTTGATAAAATTGCTTCTGCTTGTTATAGTATGACTAAGTTTGTGCATTTCATTTGTTTGACTAATATTGTTTTTGTTTTTCAGCCTATGCACAACAATTAGAATCCTTAATAGCTGAGAAAATTGATGTGTTGTCTAAGCTTAACGGTAACTATATGTTGCTTAATTTTTTATTTTTTTATTTTTTTTTTACATCTATTTATTTAAATATTTCAGTCAATTCACCTTGTCATAAAGTGTTCCAATTTATTAAAAAATTAGTTTAATTTATTTTTTATTTTTTTGACATTTAATTGTTTGATATTTATTAAACTTTTTGTGTTGACATATATAATTTGTGTTAAAGGATACAAAATTAAGTTAAAAATGTCATTGAAAAACCAACCTTAAATTCTGCATTTGTGGAGGAATGTAAAATCAAGAATTAGCAATTTTTTTAAATAAATTAAAATTATGTATTTTAATATCTAACAAATATGGAATATTTTTGCTGCTATGTAGTACTACATGTTCTGAAGAACTTTGTTTGTCTTTAAATAATAAAACCCTGCATTTTGCCGTTTGTTTTATAATTAGCAAAAAATTAATTTCTTAAAATTTTCCAATCCTGTAAAAAAAATAAATTATAAAACAAAATTTTAAAGTTTCGTTTGTATCTGTAATGTATCTGTTAGCATTTATAAATAAATTTTAGTAATGCTGATTTCTGCTACTGAATTGTTTGAAAAACTAA
Source organism: Linyphia triangularis (assembly GCA_963978545.1). Lineage (NCBI taxonomy): Eukaryota > Metazoa > Arthropoda > Arachnida > Araneae > Linyphiidae > Linyphia > Linyphia triangularis. The sequence continues at coordinate 8,986,198 of OZ021726.1, forward strand.
ACTTGGGACTGTAAGTCGTTTAATCGTTATTTTTTCCGACAGAGCGCGTCTCCATCTTCAGGCAGCATCTGGCCGAAGAGGAGAAAATCAGCAAGACAATGAAGAAAAAGTGATCGCCTTTCTTTGTCTGGCAACTTGTACAGAAGAAAAAAAAAACCGCTTGGGGGATATTAAATATCTGCACTCGTAGGCCTGCCTCAGCCTAGTCAACTTTTCTGTGCCTCTGTGTATACATCTGCGGGGTGTATGTACATAACTCTCGCTGTAATCAAGCCTACCTAACTGTCCACTGAAGAGATGAAATGCTTGTGGGGTAGAAACTTAAAAAAAACAAGAGAAAATGTTTCGATTCCTATTTTATAATAATCTAGTTATCTATTTTTTACTTTTTTAATTTGTGACTTTAGTGAAAAAACTGAAGATGCATGAGCCACCGTCTCTGTGTGACGTTTTCTTTGTGTGATGTTCGTAGCGAAAATTTGCGCCGTCGTATTTGGACACTCGTTTTTATTTGCTTTGAGTTGTCGTCGTAGTTTCAGGGAAGGTGGAATTTAGGGTTGCCATGTATAAAAAATATTTGCCTGAAATTTTTTATAAAAATGATTCCATGAAAGTAAATTAAAGATAAAATTTCTGAAGGATGATAATAATATAGAATTTTATCTACTTCTCTTTTTTTCTTAGTAAAAAAGTAGATTAATGAGGGAATATGCTGTCTTTTGAGGAGTTATTAGAATGTAATCTAAAAAAGTTTTCGAACCAGCGTAACCAAACAATTTTCTATAAGTGGCAACCCTGTAAATTGTACTAAGGCTATTTTGTACTTTCAAATTAGTCGATTTCTAGTTTTACTTTTATCCATAAAATACACCGATCTCTTTGTGCTGAAACTCCTATTTATAAAAAAAATGTTTTTACAGTGTTTGATTGTATGTAAACTGAGTTTGTTATTATGAGACACTGGTGAAAATATTCCTGGTGCGTTGACATGCACTGTCCCGATCTAATGAGGAATAAAAATTTATAATTGAGTTAAAAATACTGAAAGTTTATCAAAATGAGTAAATGTTTTATAGAACTGTTGCTGAAATTAGCTATTTGAATCTAGATTTGAAATTGTTCCAGAGTTTAAAATGTAGGATTAAGTGCAGAAGAACTATGTTATATCGACATTTTCTTAAATTGTTTTTGTGAAATAATTTTTGGCTGAGAGTAAAATTACAAGCTTTATTTTTGTGCTCTTTAAAACTGATCTTGACATCTTGTGTTATAGCTTTTTGTCCCTTCCGGTGCATTTTTTTTTTTTTTTAACTCGATGGCTTTAAAAATCTTTTTTGTCAGTAACGTTAACAGTGTAAACACACAAAAATCTAATTTTTGTGTTTTACGTTAAACCTATTTATTTTTTTAACTCTTGTTTTGTATTTAAATAAGCTAAATAAATTTAACCTGAGTAACAAGCAATATTATAAGAACAAATTCGTTTTTATATATCTATGTATTGTCTTGCATTTGTTAAATTTAACAGTGCCAATTTAATATCCAGATATCTCAGTTATATCTCTTGAAATACTTAAATGCTAATACAAGACTAAACATGATGAATGAAATAAAAGATGGTATTTTTTACTTTTGTTTGTTTCAAAATTTATTTTAACATTTTATTTCCAGTTTAACAGTGTTTCAATTGTTAGAATATAATTTATCCATCATGAACTATCATTGTACATAAACTATGTACATACTATATGAAACAATTTTTTTAAAAAATTGATTTTAAAACTACATCAATGTAAATGTTTCGAATTATTAAAGTAGCAGTAAATTGGCAACTTTATTAATTGAAAAATGTAGTTGTATAAAATTTTGGAAGTGTAATTTATAATGTTTATATATGAATAATTTAATTTTTGGAAAATATTATTTATTAGGATACACCCTTACTAAAATCTTAAATTGTTGTTAAATTTAAAATACAATGAAAGGTTACAGTGAAAGTACTGTATTTTATAAAGAAAATTAAGAACAAGTGGTGCATAAGTGCACGTCAATGCACTACTTCAGAGAAACAGTTAAAGTTCTACGAATATGGAAGGCCTGTTTTTTTGTTTCAAAATCTGTGTATTTCCTTTGTCTGAAAGTCTATGCATTCATGGTATTATTTGTGAATTACTTGAAAGGTTTGCTGCCAACTTTGAAAATACAATACTTGTTGGTATAAGCATGGTTTCTGTGCATATGGAAAGTCACGAATTTGGACATTGGGTAAATTTTGTCATAAAAAGTCATGATTTTGAACCATAAAAAAAAGCCTTAAGTCATGAAAATACAATGGATTTAAACACTTTAAGTAAAAACTGTGACATTGTAAACACCATGATCGCTATTCAGCTCATCGAAAATTCATCTATGTATTTACGTTTTAACGGAAACAACGGTCACAGTTAATATGTCACAGCCAATGAAAACATTTCTGAACTCCAAATTTGTGACAACACATGAGTAAGGTCTCATAGATGAAAAAAAAAAAAAAAAATTACATAATATGAGAATTGAAATAAACAGTTTTGATAAGCTTGTGTTTACATATTTTTTCCCCCTGTCTTGCATTGTTAATATCGAAACATTTGATTTTTGAATATATAGTTTATTATCATTGGGGGGGGGGGGGACTTATTCTGTATTCAAATATTTATTAAAGATTGATTAGCTTTTTTAATACTGAAATATCAAAGAATGGAAAATTATTTTTCCCTTTTTCTTCTGATTTGGAAGTTACTGAAACAAGGATTTTTTTTTATTTTATTTAAAATAAAACTTTATAAAAATAATTTTATGATACATTGATTTACTTTCTATGTTTGTGTTAGTAAAATTCATATAGGTTATTATTGTTATTATTAAAAAAGAAAATTGTTGTTTCACAGAGTTCATACGCATCAGGGAAAACCTAAGCAAAAATTTTCCTCTTTGCCCTAAATGCCAAAAAGAACAGGCATCACCTCAGCACATTTTGGACTGCCTTGGACTGGACTGGGAGGACATTTATAACTGTCCACAACTAGTGTCAGACTTCATTAATGTCAATGGCTTCACTGATATTGTCTGACTTCGTCAGACAAAAGGGAGATTAGAAACAACAACAGGGAAAACTCAGGGAAGATAAATCAGCCTTAAAATCTCAGAGAAAAAAGGAAAATTCCCTCTAAAACCTGGAAAAAGTCGTTGTTACTATGGGAAAAAAAATCCTACTCTTCCGTATTATTTGCTTAACCCTAACTCGAAAAATTGAAGTTACAGAATTATTTGATAACATAAACTTGCAGAAAGTTATTCTTAAAAAAAAAAAAAAAGAAGACTTTTTTCAAGTTATTGAAGAATTTCTGTATTCAAGGTTCGACTATATTTATGTGGCTAAAAATAATTAAGCCCACGATGAAAAATGTGGCTCTAGAAAACTCGGGTAATTTTTTTTCTGAAAATGAGAATGAACCCTGTTTGATTTCTTGAGTCATGAGTCCCATGTTAGGCATGGGTGTTTGTAAATGTATGTTGGCTTGTCTAATGACGAATGTTTCGGCGCATTATAGCCCTCGTGTTGGACGGCGCCAGATAATCTGAAAGCAACCAATCTTAAACTTTAAAGCGGTTAGCATGCTAGCTTCTAGACCGCGAGGTTGCGGGTCCGAGTCCCGTGTAAGGCATGGGTGTTTGTAAATGTATGTTGGCTTGTCTAATGACGAATGTTTCGGCGCATTATAGCCCTCGTGTTGCTGACGGCGCCAGATAATCTGAAAGCAACCAATCTATATTAAAAAAATAACGGGAAATACTTTGAAAGCGTAAAAATGCAGATGGGATCATGAATGGATGTGCGATATCAGCTTTGGAGGTGAACATTTTAAACTTTACTGACGTAATTATTATTATTTTTTTAACTTCGTTAGCGTGTGCATTTAAAAAAAAAAAAAATATGCAGGCAATGTAGAAACTTAAATTAGTTTATATAAAAATTTGTGAAACCATTTATTTTATGATTAGAAACATAAATTGTTTACAAAAATCACAATTTTCAAGTTCATAATCAGTACTATTATTCCACAACTTGCAGGCAATTTTTATTATCCCGTTGCCGTCATTTGGTAAAAAAAATTCGCCAATCGACATTTGAGGTGTTTTTTTTGTAATGAATTGCGATTGTGGTTGCACTCGCTTGTACTTCCCACGGTCATTAAAGTGCTTAGTATTTTTTAACTTGTTTTCTAGCCCTTGAAAATGCTTGGAAATCCTTTAAGGCGTCTTCTCACTTTAGGCACCTCGAAAATAGGCTATTTTCGCGATTTTTTTTCGAGGATTTTTGCAAACAATTATGGGATAAAATGGATCCTATATAATAAACACATCTTTCAAGTACAAGAAAAAATTTTATTTTTTATTTTTTTGAACAATTATTATAATAAAACAGTAGCATCGAAAAACCCGTGTTGAAATGTAATGTTGATGAAATTTCGGAAACTATCCGTCCTATTGTCATGAAATTTGAATGACATATTCTTCATAGTTATGGCTATAGCGCATATCATCAGATTTTTGAAATTTTGATTTAAAGTATTTTTTTTTACAAAAAACTGCAAAAAAACGCGTTTTTTTTTTAACTTTTTCGAAAAACGTGCGCCATTTTGTTATTTTCGCGAATATCAAAAATCTGATGATATGCGCTATAGCCATAACTATGAAGAATATGTCATTCAAATTTCATGACAATCGGCCGGATAGTTTCCGAAATTTCATCAACAAGCCACGAACATTACATTTCTACACGGGTTTTTCGATGCTACTGTTTTATTATAATAATTGTTCAAAAAAATAAAATTTTCTTGTACTTGAAAGATGTGTTTATTATATAGGATCCATTTTATCCCATAATTGTTTGCAAAAAATCCTCGAAAAAAAATCGCGAAAATAGCCTATTTTCGAGGTGCCTAAAGTGAGAAGACGCCTTAAATAAAAGTCCTTAATTTTTTTATTTTTTTTTGCCGACCAAACAGTATAGTGGTTAGCGTGCTAGCTTCTAGACCGCGAGGTTGCGGGTTCGAGTCCCGTGTTGGCATGGGTGTTTGTAAATGTATGTTGGCTTGTCTGATGTTGCCCTAGTGTTGCTGACGGCGCCAGATAATCTGAAAACAACCAACCAACCTTAATTTTTGTCACTTATCCATGCCACACCAAAATTTTCTTGTATTACTCATTTCATCAACTTGTACATCGTTTGGTTCATGTTTGCTGGAGTAGAAATCGTGTAATTTTAGTTACGTACTGTATTCTGGGAGACAAACACTTGAGGTTTAGGTTTTGCGAGCCAAAAGATCAAAAAGCATCATCAAAGTCTGTTTATAAGGCAAAATACAAATTGTGCATGAAAGATTTTGATATTAATGCTCTGCTCAAAGTAGCTGTAAGTCGCACATTTAAGACCTGATGCATGAAAACAAATTTTCAAAGTCCTTAAATATTATTTGGGTCCTTTAAGGGGACTGTTAAGGCCCCTTAAGGTAAAATTTTCGATTTTTATATTTTAGTGGAAATATATAGCCTGCAATTCTAGCTTTCAGTACATACCTTACTTTTGGTGATCCGAGAAGAATTAAGAATATTTGAGTTTTTGTAACGCGCATATCAGAAATCGTCTGTACATCAATTTCTTAAATTGCATTTTTCTCTTCATTTGTATTTTAAGATTTTTAGGTATTCCATTTGTTCTTTGCTATTCAAAAGTTGATGTATTTTTTTTTTTTTTTTTAAATTTGGTGATATTGTTTATTATACTATTTTAAACACAATTGTGCATGGATTTTGGAATCTGGTATTTTTTTATTGTTTTACAGCAATTTTCGTAATGCTTCTATTTAAAAAAATTTACATTTTTTGCAGTTGTACCAAAGTTTTACTTTTAAATAATTAACCAATGAGTCAAATTCAGAATCCATGCACAATTATGTCAATATATATTCGATTAGCTTGTACAAAAAAAATTGAGACAAATTGCAAAAAATTTGAATCGCAAGGAGCTTTTTTAAAATTACGGAAAAAACGCTAAATTTTTCAATAAAAATTTAATTTCTTGAAAGTTCTTTGACTTTCATTCTACTATTTCGGTGAGAACCACCGTTTTTTTTTAAAAATCATAAATAATTTTCAAAAAAATTCAAAACGTATTTTAAATTATGTAAATAAACAAGGCATAGGATAAAAAGTTCAAAGTCGCATTTAATGGGTTAATCCTTTATAATAACTTGGATTTTATTCCTCGCTGGCAAATCTGTGGAAACATCATTAACTCACTTGCTGTCATCCAATATACCTGAAACTTGGCGAATAGTTGCGATGAGAATGCCTCTATTAAATTTGAGGGCTGCCTCAAAAATTATCGCTTTTACACACGCTACTGTTATACTACTTCGGATGCCTAATTACCTCACTTTCCATCATCTAATCAAGCTGAAATTTGACAAATGGATGTTTTGCCCAGCGGGATAGTGTTAAGGACATCGATATAAATAAACAACTGGATGGACTGCTTAACGCTGGGAAAATGAAGCCATTGCCAGATGCCATTGGTGGGATAAAAAATACGGATTGCTGAAGATTGAAAATAAAATGTCAGGTTGTACACAGCAGAAATGTCAATAGTAGACCTCAATTAGTAATAATGCGCAAAAAAATATATACTCTAGCATTTTACAAGGTTTTTCGCATTTCCATCCAACTATAAAAGTGAACTGTGATTGGTTAATCTTCCCACCAACTTCGCAATCCCCGGCGCGTTTTTCTCTTTGCATTGACAATGGAGCAGTCTATCCAGTTGTTTATCTATATCGATGGTTGAGGATCGTTAAAGGAAACAAGAGCCCTGGACAACAAAATCAGTTGTATATATTCAACTTAAAAGTGCCCTAAATTGTTTAAAAAGCAATATTTTTAATTTTTTTGAAAGTCAATAATAACATTTGTTATGAATGTTACACTTCCAATTTTTATTTTTTATATACTTTATGTAATAAGCCTATGTTTGAGACCTACAATTTTAAAATTATTATATGGCAACTTTTGGTTAGGTACACTTTTCTCAAATTCTTTTGAATATTTTAGTTTAATTTTTTCCATGATAATGGTAACACACAAGATATATTTAGTGAGGCTAAAGTATTTCTTAAATTAGGAAAATTAAATGTTTTTTTGAAAAAATGATAGTTTTCGAGTATGCAAAATTTTTTAAAGATATATTCGGTAAAAAAAAAGGTTAACTGTTTGAAATAGAGAGTTCATTTACGTTTGATAAAATTTTTATGCAAATTTATTGTATATTTATTTTAAAAAGTGTTCCTAACCAAAGGTTTCCATTCAATAATTCTAAGTCTCAAATATAGTCTTACTACATAAAGTATACATAAAATTAATAAAATATATTTATATATCAGAGTAATAATCATAAAAAATATACTATTATTGACTATGTCAAAAAAATAAATTTCAAATATTGTATTTTAAATTGGAGCACTGTGAAGTTGAATGAAAATGCTGCTTATTTGTTTGTCCATGACTCATGTCTTCCCTTAAAAGCAGTTTAGCCTTTGATTAACCTGTAATCGGACATATTAATTGTTTTACGAAGACAGGCTACAGCAGTTGTAGAAGTAGGGGGAAAAAAGATGGGGGAACGACCAAAGTTGGTGATAAGAACTGAAAAAATAGTCGGGAATTTAAAAAAAAAAAAAAAAAAAAAGTTATGCAATTTACTCAGAAGACAGTGATAAGATGAATTTGTTTCAACAATTTTGCCATTAATAGTTTATGCAAGTATTGTATCGTGCATTCAAAAACTGAAAGTAAAAAAAATGTGAAATAATATTTTACTTTCTTAAAGGAAATGTTTTCAGTTTTCTCATTTGGTTTCTTGGATAATTTTTTCGGCTCATTTATGAGTTTCACTGGTTTTATGTTTAAAAATCTGCTTTCTTTAGGATTCTCGTTGGTCACATTCTTTGTCTCCATGTGGCAAAATGTTACACCCTACCCATTAGATAGAAAGTTTCAAACCTTGTTTTTTTTTCTTTTCTGGTTCCAAGCTTTTAACAGCCTTGTATGTATTGTATCCATAATGGGACCAGATGTCCCGCTTTTCACCTCGCTGTCCTATTGATCGAATGTCCCGCCGAATTGTCCCGCTTTACCTTTACAGAGTCCCACCAAAGTCCTTTTAAATAAAACAAAAATGTTCTTCAGAACTGGAAAACTAACAAGAGTAAGTAACTGATGAAGTTTCTGGAGACAGAAAAATCTGGTCACATTATGCATCCAAGTTTTTATTCTTCCCAAGTAAGCCATGGATACTCGTTACATTTCTGAAGGTACGTATCATGTGTCCATTACTTGGGATAATCATTACTGCAGTGGCGTTTTTGCTTACTAAAATCCAACATGCTATACTAAAATCCAACTTAACTTGACATCACTATACTAAACTTCAACTTAACTTGACATCACTTAGACTGTAGATCGTCACAGTGCTCATAGGTATTTAATCCATTTTGGCTGCGTGAAAGCATAATGTTCGCCAAACCACAACCCTGTAGAGAACGAAAGGCTATAAGGTTTGGCGAGAATTATGTCTTCACTCCGCTAAAATGGATTAATTGCCTATGAACACTTTGATGATCTATCGTCTAGTGATGTCAAGTTAAGTTGGAGTTTAGTATAGACGATAGATCTTCACCTTGCTCATTTGCAATTAATCCATTTTAGCGGAGTGAAGACATAATTCTCGCCAAATCTTATAGCCCTTTGTTCTCTACAGGGTTGTGGTTTGGAGAGCATTTACGCCGCCAAAATGGATAAATTGCCTATGAGCACGGTGACGATCTACCGTCTAGTGATGTCGAGTTAAGTTGAAGTTTAGTATAGATTCTCTCTACGTGGTCGCTTTTCAACTCGATGCATTTGTACATTTTCCACTGCACCTTCCTCAATCTTCTGCAGTGTATCGGAGCAATTTTTCTTACAATTTTGCAATACAGATGACGTTGCACGTAAATTAGTTAACAAATTCAGTTGCATAAAAGCCGAGTTACCCGTCTTTACCTTGATAGACATGGGTTAGTAGACATGGGTTACGAAAGGGGGCTACACCAGGGAAGCGAATTTGTCTACCGTTTGTTTCCTTTCCTTTTTTTTTTTTTTTGTTACTCGATAGCTCTGTATAATGGACTATTCCCGCATTTTTAAAAACGAGGGAAATTAATTTATATTTATGGAGAATTTCTTTCCGATTCCAAATATTCAAAAGAAAGTTCTTTAAAAAATTAGCTATCTAAATAAAAGGGAAAGAAAATGCGCAAAAATTGAAAAAACCCCATCAAATTACGATTCTGCCAAAAACGACCAGCAGCTATCGGCTGTGACGTCACGTCATCCTTCCGTTGGCTTTAACTGGGGGGGGGGGGGGGGTCACGTGACATCATAGGACCCCTTATTCGCTACGAGGCCAGCCGAACCGGAGTTGGTAAGCTGTTTCGGATGAAGTGATGTCATTCGTCGTTTTCCCGCCAAAATCTAAGAGGCGAACTTGAATTGTAAGTTTAAAAAAAAAAAAAAAAAAAAAAAAAAAAAAACGAAGATAATTGAAATGTTTGTGTTTATAGTTTTTTCGAAACGTTTGGAATTTAATAAAAAAAAAATTAAAAATAAAAGAATTGTCCATTGCTGAGGATTGAGTGCATATGACATAGATCCGTTGACGAAGTGAGAGCATTCTATCATCGTTCTGGGGGCCATATCGTATCCGTTCGAATTGCAAGAAATGGCTGAACTCCAAAATGGTTATCGAACCTTAAAAAAAAAGGGAAATGTCAGGGAAGATTCGGGTTCTGGGAAATGTCAGAGAAATTTTTTTGTTTTTTTAATTTTACGAACATCGGGAAATTTTTTGATTGTTTCTAAAAAAATTCGCATATTATCTCTTTAGTATACATTTTCTATTTGATTAGGTGTTTGCACTTACTGAAAATTGGAAAAAAAAATTGTCTTAAAATCAGGGAATTTTTTAGAAATCTGTCAGGGAACTTTTTTTCCTGAATTTTGTGGCTAATACCTTGTTAGTAATCAGGTACAATTTGCTTATTATTTGCATTTCAAACTGAGCCTTAGAGTGCACAGTTTGTACACCAGTTTTGTCCGTTTGCAATTTCAAAAATGACTAAAGCTATGTAGAAATCCTTATTTTCATGGAGTTTTTTTTTAGTAATTTAATGCAATCAGCTTCCGAAGGCATTTCGTAGGGATTCGAATAGAATTTTAAAAATACTCGAAGCTATAATAAATTAGTTTTTTCGTCTGTTAAAAACTACTATTTCAAGGTTTCAAATGAACAAAATCAGCCTTTCGGAAGATCTTCAACATAAATCCCGTACCCTCCACTTTTTTTTTTTTTTTTTTTTTTTTTTTTTTTTTTTAGGGTTTAGAATTTGTCACTGACAATAGGACGCGAGGAAATGGGTGCAACTAGTTCAAATCTCAATTTAATAGGGAAGGGCGAAAACACTATTTTTACAATAGGATTATCAATGATTGGAATGATTTGACAGCAAATGTTGTAAATTCAGAGAGCGTAAGGAGATTTAAGAAACAGTTAGATGTGCACAGGGGGATCATCAATAGGCAATAATTGGATTACACTGGCTAGGCAAGTAACTTATATTTTGTACTTTGTATATATTTAATTTAGGTTATTTTGTTACCATATTTGGTAACTTATGTTTGCGTACTGTTGGTTTTTTTTAATTTGTCAGCTTGCATTATGTATTGAATTTTTCCAGTATGATTGTCAAACGCTGTGTAAACTTTGTGTATTGTATTATGTATATTGCATTGTATTATGTATATTTTATTGTATTATGTATATTGTATTGTATAATCCTGTAACTATTGTATATTGTGTCAGCTTGTATATATTGCTTTTGCATTATATATTGCATTTTTCCAGTATGATTGTCAAACGCTGTGTCAACTTTGTATATTACATTGTATTATGTACATTGTATTGTATTATGTATATTGTATTGTATTATGTATATTGTATTGTATTATGTATATTGTATTGTATTATGTACATTGTATTGTATTATGTATATTGTATTGTATTATGTATATTGTATTGTATTATGTATATTGTATTGTATAATCCTGTAACTATTGTATATTGTGTGTATGATCCTGTAACTAAGCTATATTATATGTATGATCGTGTAACGATCGTATGCAAATTATTTTCTATTTGTATATACGTGTATATATATATTTACTCGACCAACCCTATTGGGCCTTGAACCTGTTGTTGGTCTTAAAATTTGTATTTGTATTTGTAAACAAAAATTTTTAACACCAAGTTCCTTAGTGGCAATATTTTGGTGCTGCCATCTGGCGAGAATATTTGCAACTGATTGCGATCAGAGTTTTTTTTTTTTTTTCGTCTATTAGATTTCTACGAGTACTGATTCTACAGCCAGATCTAGGTGTTGGATTTGGATCGAGTCGCAGACACACAAACTCTTTCATTATTATAATAAATAACATTTTTGGAGACGTTTGCCTCACCTCCCAAATCTAATGAAATTATATCAATAATTTTTTTTCTACAAATTTCATGTTTCGTGTCTCGGGATCTGCAATGAGCAGGATTAGCTTCTCCACCACAATTAATTTCCAGCATTATTCAAGATTTGGCAATGATATAGTTATTTAAACGCACACTTTCAAAATATTGACATGTTTTGAATCTACAAACAAATGGTGCGAATTTTGTAAAGACTTATCGATGTGAGTTTTAAGTATATCTTTTGTAAATAAGTTATTTGAATTGATAAAAAGTCTGCACAAATTTTCTTAAGTGCATGCATTAGTAGATAGTATAAGAATTCAAGTTTTGAATTCGCGATAATATGTAGCGCGTTTCTTATTACTTTATCATTGAGAATTCAATTTTTTGCTGGTACACTTTTTTGAGGACATAATTAGTTATGAGCTGAAACGTATTTTTATCATTATTTAATAATGACGGATTTTGTATGGTAAATGAATGCCGATTAAAATATTGAAAATTTGGATAAAAAAAATTGAAGGGTACAAAATTTTGGGAATCTGCGACCAAAATAATCGATGCACATTTTCTCACAGACTGTTGAACATTCCCAACGTGTTTCAAAATCTAATCTTTTTCCTAGACATTCTACTACTTGATTATCTAGGTTGTTTTTTTGTATTAATTGGATACGATAGCATGTCTTGTGTTTAATCAATAGTTGAACAATTCCTCTCTTGGCATTAGATTTTATGGTACTTGCGTATTATTTTCGTTGGTTGAAATTCAAGTCCGGTACGAATTCTGTGCCAAGAATTGTTTACATAAAACCACGCCAAATTATGGCAACCATAGACATTTCGGTTAAGATTTACTGTATGGTCCGCCTTGGCTACTTTTTGAAAGTTGGCGATTTGGGTTCGAATGTGGCAACCCGACGCCAAGGTTTTCCGATAACCCTAGTGACAGTTTAGATTTGGCCAAGCGGCGTGTTTTGGCGCCATTTTGGTTTTGGCGACACAGCCTTTTGACGTCATTTTCAAATAGGCGGTTTTTTTTAATAGTCGCCAAGGGTACAGTAAATCTTAACCGGAAGTTCACTTGTCATTTAAAAAAATAGGCGGGTTGCCTTTTTCTTGGCGAAAATCACCTTGGCGTAGAATCTGTACCGGACTTAGAATTTTAAACTTTTCGTTGACCATTGGCTATAAAACAGTTCACCAAAGGGATTTCGTAGAAACGGATGGTCGGGAAGACCTTAGGTTATGATTTACTGTACCATGGCTCGCTTTGCGACTTTAAAAAAAAGTCGCTTAATCGAAAAAGAAGTCAAAAGGCTATGTCAACAATTCCAAAATGGCGTCAAAATGTGATGTTGCCAAATCCAAATGGTCGGAAAACTCATGTGACGGGTTGCCACATTCGGCGTTGAATCGACAACTTTCAAAAAGTCGCCAAGAGGTATCGTACAGTACATATAAAATAGATCCTACGCTGGGCCGAGCAGGATCAGACATCCGAAAAGGCCAGGTGCTTCCAACTTTTCAACCCTAAAAAAAAGTTCGGCATTGGTCGACGGGATAATACGCAAGTACTAAAATCGCTAAATTTTAACAAAAGGGAGTATGAAGCTGCTCCCATCCCTTCTCGAATTACCTCCACTTGAGCATACGAAACCAAGAAGTGCTTAAAATTAATGTTTTTAGACAGAGATTTTTGTGTGTGTGTGTATTGTATGAGGTAACTACAAAAGTTGTAATACCAAAGAAAATCCTCAGATATCACCTATGATTCTAATCATTTTAGTTTTCACCGACATTTGGCGACGTCTACCCTAAACATCACCAAATATCGGTGAAAAAGAAATCTAAATAATGGCAAAGGAAATCCAAAATGTCCCTTATGATTTTAACCATATTGGTTTTCACCGACGTTTGGGGATAATGTCTATACCCTTTAAACAACAAGTTAATTTCAAGGGGACTTTTGGTACCCTTCATACTTTTTTTTTTTATTTAAGCCTTTAAAATTATAATGTTTACATATTTGATAATATTACTAAGTGAAAACTAAATTTTATTTAAAAAAAAGTTCACGTAGTGGTCTAAATTTTTCCAAACTTTAAAATTTAAAAAAAATTCATAAATTTTCAAATTCTATCTTCTTTTTCATTTTCCAATATTTTTTCTTGATTTTTTAATAAAATATTCCTAGTAATATACTCTAATTATTTAGGCATCGGATTTAGAATAAGCAAAATAGTTTTCGAGAAAAACGATAATTACTGTACCTAAACGTAAAAAAAGCGTTAAAAACAGGTATTTTTCAACATTTAAATTTGTAAAAAAAGTTTTTATTTTATTAAAAAATTCGTGCCTATTTTTGTCAAATGCATATTAAGAATGACACAAAAAAAATTCAAGTCATTTCATTCGTATTTGCTGAAGTTATGACATTTTGATTAAAATGGGAATTTCAAAAATCACGAACTGAGAGAAATATGTTTAGAACATCAAGGAGTTATTGCAGCAATGCTAAATCTATAATAATAAAACAAGCTGTTTGTCTGTCTGTCTATCTGTCTGTCTGTCTGTGGCTCTGTGGATCTATAGAAACCTACTTAAAATTAGAGTAGAGCTCTGAAATTTTCAGCATAAGTAGTTTTAACCTTCTAATTTTATGCATCACAAACAGAATTTAAAATTTTTAATTAGTTCTTTTTTAATTAATTTTTTTAATTAATTAATAAATATGTTACAAAACGATATCTAATAGGGCTACAGGTCTGAAATTTTCAACATAAGTAGTTTTGGCCCTTTAATCTGACTTTTAAAAAAGAGAATTTAAAATTTTTATTTCGTTCTTTTTTAATTAATTTTTTTAATTAATTAATAAACATTTTATAAAACAATTACTAATAGGACTACAGTTCTGAGATTTTCAACATAAGTAATTTTGGCCTTCTGATTGTATACATCACAAACAGAAGGTTAAAATTATAATAAGTTATTTTTTAATTAATTTTTTTTAATTAATTAATAAATATGTTACAAAACGATATCTAATAGGGCTACAGCTCTAAAATTTTCAACATAAGTAGTTTTGGCCTTTTAATTAGGCTTTTAAAAAACAGAATTAAATTTTTTTTTTTTTTTTTTTAATTATTTAACAAATATTTTACAAAACGATTTGTAATTGGGCTACATTTCTGAAAGTTTAAACACAAGTAGTTTTGGCCTTCTAATTGGACTGACAAAAAGAATATTAAAATTTTAATTTGTTTTTCAATTAATTATTTCTCAAAAAGCGCCTTCGAATAGACCTAGATCTCTGAAAGTTTCAACATAAGTAGTTTTAGTCTCTAATTTTGCTTTCCACAAATACGTTTGAAAATAACATTGAAGGGGTGTTGTACTATTGCATTAACGGGGAAAATTTTTTTTGACAAGGAAGAAGCTTCCAATATTAAGTCTTTACGTAGCAATTAGATTTAAGTGAGTGAAGCGAGCTTATGCTTACGCAGCAATGAACCTTTCAGAGAGCGAAACGAGCCTATGCTTGCATAGCAATGAACCTTTTAACGAGTGAAATAAGCCTGTGTTTATGTGTCCATGATCTTTTCAGCGAACGAAGGGAGCTCGATTTTGCGTAACGATGAACCTTCCTAGGAGCGAAGCGCCAAAAACTGGGTCTTATACACGAATGACAGATTTCCGCAACGCGAGGTCTCACAGCAAGCTAAAATATTGCACATGTTAAAATTTCGTATAGCGAAGCACTGGTATTTAGCTAGTTCTCCATAAAAATATAATTTTTCTACAATTGTAGTTATCGGATCAGCTCAAAAACTTGCCAAAATAAGGAGAAGGTTTCAAAGATTACAAACACGCAAAAAAAAATTAAAATTGTATTTTATAATTTTTTGTGAAAACAAGGGGTACCAAGACCCCTTAAATTAATAAAATTCTTGTTAAGTAGTTATTTTTTCTTCTTCTTTTTTTTTCTTTTTTCTTTTTCAAATGCATGTAGCGGAAGATGTCAAGTTACTTGAGTGACTTCGTAGGGCGAGTGTGGAACCTTTTTAAGAAAGGAAATAGAAATAGAACGAGTACACCTGTCTGCCCAGCACCCCTCAGAAGTAAGAGTGTTTGCTCATATCTTCCTTATTTATTTATTCCATGAGATTAGGAGTTTCTAGACACCTCGATGTTTTCAAATATATTAACATTCAGGAAAAATGAATAACAGAGTTTCTAATGAAATCAATTTTTAAATCCAATATACTAACTTTTAACTGCTGTGGTTGGGTGGTTTTAGGTTTTTTTCGCAAGAGCTACATATGGTCCGTACTGCGCCAAAGAAATTGGTGAACATCGGTGTCAAGTTTAAGAAACATAGTACCAGAAAAATTAATATAAAAGTTAAGCGATATTTTAGTGGTGGAAGCATTCCACAAAAAATGACTCGCGGTCTGTCAAACCGCTTACAGCAGTTAAAGGTTAATTTCGATTTTTACTTTCAATTACCCATTTGTATGCATAGGGTAATGAAAGTATAGCATTCGGTCAAAAAAAAAAATCTATTTTTTTTCATTTTTCCACGTTTTGGAACATCCTGATTTCAAAATTGTCATCTAGAAAAAATGTCTGTCTGTGTGTGTGTATATGTGTGTTTGGGGTCAGCATAACTCACGAACAAATTGATCTACGATGTTGAAATTTGATGTGCGGGTTTATGATGGCACAGGGAAATACCATTAAGGTTTACATCAAAAATCGAGCGTGCGCATAAGGTAGCTGCCATTGAAAAAATCATGTTTTTCAATAATTGCAAAAAAACGGCTCCTTCGATTTTGATAAAAATCGCTGTGGTAATGCCTCTTAAGGTGTTCTAAACATCCCCACCTCCGAAATTCCCATAAAATTGTTTTAGTGGCGTAAAAAGTTGAAAAACGAATGCTTTCAACACAGAGTTCTCTTACCTTGAGCATACCTCATCAAGGATCGTTTTTTCTTGTCACCTCAGTTTCGCTTATATCAAAGGATAATACAATAAGGATTATCTAAAAGTATATCGCCAAAATCACCATTTTGACGATTTTTTTTTTTCTTTCTTTAAGACCCATACAAGAATTATCGCAAAAAATATCGCCACACTGGCCATTTATTCTAAATGAAGGATGAAAATATACAAACGGTAAATGACACAAATCCCCGTCAGTATTATAGTGCAATTGAGAGTTGTGCGATGTTCCACACCCCTAGTTTTTGTGTGTTTTTGTGTGTGGTAGCAAATCTGTGGAGGACTAATTAACCCACTTACCGTCATCCAATCTTAGAAGATAGTCTTATTGGTGATGACAACGAATTCTAACAAGTTCTGGGATGTTCTTTCTGTTAGCACTTCGGAGGACTGATTAACTCATTTGCTGTCAACCAATCAAGTTGAAACTTAATAGATAGACTCGTTGCCGATGCGATGCATCTATCAAGTTTTTGAAGCCAAAAAGTCCTTTCCTAATCCTTTGTGTTTTTCAAGGAAAGTGCATTTAAAAAAATGTTGGAAGAGCACTCTCCCGCAAAAGTGTAATTGTTACGTAACGCATGCGATTGCTCATCTGCATATCGCGATGATCCGTCACGTTGGACAATTAATACAAAAAATTACGTCACGTGCGGATAGGGTTGGAGAGCTGGGGGGGGGGGGGGAGACCCTACATCAATGATCATTTATGTACATCCCCCATCTCATAGACCGAGTGCTAGTACTTCGAAAATAGAGACTGAAATATTCTTCAAAACATTTGTCATTTTGTTCAATAGCTGGAACAATCTATATATATAATTCTCTTGCGTAACGTCCAAATTCGGCTGTATTTCTGTGAGCAGAGTGGCAATGACTTAAAACAAATCTTCTAAATGTACTTTATGCACAAATTCCCAAATTCAACAACCCAGCCAATCACAATATAGCTTTTGAAATTTGACTTATACATCTGGCAACAGCAACAACTTGGATTCACTATATTTTGTTTTTCTTATTACAATTTACAGATAGAAATTATTGCCTATTTAAAACGTATTGATTTAATAGTTACGATGATGCAAGAATAAATATATCCAAGATGTGTACATTTCTTTTGGATTAGAATTCCGGATAAAACAGACTTTTCGGAAAAGTTATTTGCTGGAACATGTTCCGGATGTCGCCGGATTGCATTCAGCGCTAAATCGCCAACTTTCAAAAA
Source organism: Linyphia triangularis (assembly GCA_963978545.1). Classification (NCBI taxonomy): domain Eukaryota; kingdom Metazoa; phylum Arthropoda; class Arachnida; order Araneae; family Linyphiidae; genus Linyphia; species Linyphia triangularis. The sequence continues at coordinate 9,004,077 of OZ021726.1, forward strand.
GTCACTAAGAGGCATCGATTGTACAGTAAATCTGAACCTATATTAATTTCTAATCAGTGCAAATTCAGCTATTAAGAATTGAAAACTATCAAAATAACGAATAAAACCACCCACTCAACTTCCAAATCACATATAAAATTTAAAAAAAGTAAAAAAATTTCGAAATAGGGCTAATTTTCTAGCCAACTTTGATTTTCAAAAAATTCTGGTTTATTGAATGCCGGATAACTGACCTTTCACTGTTTTATTTTATATTCTAAGTATCGCAAAAAAGATTATGCAAACATATAAATGTTTCGTTAAGAAATTTCGATAAGCAACTTTAATTATTTTGGCGCTTCATGAGAAACATCCCGTAAATTTTAATTGTTCAATGAAATAAAAGATTTTTTTTAAATATATGTACGAAGCTGTTTATTTTTGTTGTTTTCCAAGAACTTTCTACTACGTTGCCACACTGACCCTGTTAAACGCGTCTCGACAGCAGTAGGATAATGATGTTCATAAATAACTAAACGTTTTCAATTTCATGGTATTATGCAGCTGAAATAGCTTTTTGCTAGAGCATATTTTAAATGCTTCACTTTGAGGCGAGCAAAGCGAGCCAAGGGGATTGCATAGCAATCCAGGGGGTTGGCGAGCGTCAGCGAGCAGGGGGCGAAGCCCCCTAGTAAGAATATAACGTACCAACTAAAAGTAAAATAAAACGCGGCCATTTTTAAAAAAAACCTATTATCATTTAAAAATTTATTTCTTAGTCAAAATGAATGCGCCACTTGTTGGGGGGGAAAAAAATGCCAAACAATAAAGCTATTCAAATTTATTTCAGTTGCCATTCAAAGATTAATAAAACAAACTGAATAAGATGAAAATGTAAATTTTGAAACAATATTTTGGAAAGGCATAGTGTTTTTACTTTCAATTACCCATATGTATACATAGGATAATAATAGCATAGAATTCGGTCAAATATTTTTTTTTTTTTTTTTTTTTTTTTTTTTTGCATTTCTCTACATTTTGGAACATCCTGATTTCAAAAAAGTGATCTAGAAAAAATGTATGTTTGTGTGTGTGCATGTGGTCAGCATAACTCCCGAAAAAATTGTCCTACGATGTTCAAATTTGGTGTACGGGTATATGATGGCACAGTGACCTACCATTAAGGTTTTTGCCAAAATCACGCATGCGCATAAGGTAGCTGTCATTGAAAAAATCAGGTTTTTCAGTAATTGCAAAAAAACGGCTCAAACGATTTTGTTCAAAATTGGTGTGGTAATGCCTCTTAAGGTGTTCTAAACAGCCCCACCTCTGAAATACCCATAAAAGTGCTTTAATGGCGTAAAAAGTTGAAAAACGAATGCCCTTAACACGGAGCTCTATTTCCTTGAGCATGCATTATCAATGATCATTTTTTCTCCTATCCTCAGTTTCACCTATAAGAAAGGATAATATAAGAATTATTGAAAAGTATATATCGCCAAAATCATATATTTGGTGATATTATATAATGATATAGCGAAGTTTTTTTGTATGACCTATACAAGAATTATGGTAAAATATAGCCAAACTGACCATTTTTTCTAAATGAATGATGAAAATATAAAAACGGTGATTGACACAAATTGACATCAGTATTATAGTGTAATTGAAAGTTATGCGATGTTCCACACCCCTAGTTGATACATTGGTTCTATTGGACGGTTGAAAGACAAATAATCACTCTTTTTGAGACTGACGAATTACAAATAGCAACTACTTCATACTCTAGGATGCAACAGTGTTATCTTAGATAGCCGAATGAAAGAAGCGATTTCCAGTCGCACGGCCGACTGTGAAGGCTTCTGGAAGACCCCCAAATGGAACCCCGAGCCGCTCCCACATGGCCGCCCAGTGAGTTCCAGAGAGTTCCACTCTACTCCACCGGAGAGAAAGAAAGAATGCTCCTCCTGCAAAGGTGAGATGAAACTGAAATCCGTAAAGTAACAAAAAATGCGCAGATTGGATACCCCAATGATGTTGTGAATATCAGGGATGAAAAGAATCAAAATGTAAAAAACTGGAAAATATACGCAGCGTTATTTTAAATTACAAAAAAGCTGAATAAGAATATTATGGATAACTCCCGTATTTTTTTTTTAAAAAACGAGTGGAATTGGTTTATTTTGGTGTAGAATTTCTTTCCGATTCCAAAGATTTAAACAAAAATTCTTTAAAAAAAAAAATTAGTCATTTAAATATTAAGAAAAGAAAATGCCCGAAAACTTCATCCGTTGGCAGTCCGATCAAAACGATCCTGTGACGTCAAAACATCCTTGCGTTTCTATGGTTATCGTGAGGTTTTTGCAAATAGTTGGGATTGGTTTGGCAGACAATTGCTATACCCCGAACCGGTTGGCGCGATTTGCGAGAAACTTGCAAAACTGGTTTCCGCTGCTGCGTTTCAAAGCAAGATGTTTCAGATGTGGTGACGTCACATTCGCTTCGAGCCGAATGCGTCATTTTCCCCGCTAAAACTAAAAAGCGAACTTTGGTTTCAAATTAAAAAAAAAAAAAAAAAAAAAAACCTCAGTGAGCAGAAATTTTTTGTGTTTATGGTTTTTTCAAAACATTTAGAATGAAATAAAAAAATTTGAAAAAAATGCGCGAATGAACAATTCTCGCATTTTTTAATAATTTTATTTTATTCAATTCTAAATTTTACGAAAATGCATGAAATGAAATGAATGCAAAACTTCTGCTCAATGCGCTTTTTTTAATTTGCAATCAAACTTCCCCTGTTAGACGTTGGCGAGAAAACGATTAATTCGGGTCGAATTGAATGTGACGTCAAGAATTCCCAAACACCTGACTTGAAACGCGGCAGCGGAAACCAGTTTTGCAAATTTCTCGCAAATCGCGCCAACCTGTACAGGATATGGCAATGGTCTACCAAATCAACGCCAACTATTTTTTGAAGAAATATCACGATAACCATAGAAACGGAAGGAAGCTTTGACGTCACAGATTTCGATGAGTATTTTGATCGGACTGGTTTTGGCTCAGTTTTGGGACATTTTCTTTTCTTAATTTTTAAATAACTAAATTTTTTAAAGAACTTTAGTTTGAATATTTGGTATCAGAAATAAATTCTTCATAAATATAAACTAATTTCACTCGTTTTTAAAAAATGTGGGAACTGTCCAATGCTATATCCCTTAGCGGTTGGTGCGATTTGCGAGAAACTTGCAAAACTGGTTTCCGCTGCTGCGTTTTAACCCAAAATGTTTCAATTGTAGTGACGTCACATTCGCTTCGAGCCAAATGTGTCGTTTTTCCCGCCAAAACTAACCAGCGAACTTTGGTTGCCAATTTAAAAAAAAATAAAAAAAAAAAAATAGCCCAGTGAGCAGACATTTTTGTGTTTATGCCTTTTCGAAACATTTAGAATTGAATAAAAAAAAAATAATAAAAAATGCGGGAATTGTCCATTAAAAACTGTGTTTTTATGGGTTTTATTATTTTTCTCGCAAAAGTGATTCAAACAACCTGTTGGTTTACCTTGGCAAATGCTCCGTCGTTGAAACTCATGTATATGCACTTCCAGGAGACATGAATGATTTGCAGCATGTGTTGGCTTTCCGCGAAAAACAGATCCCAATTCGTGGACGAAAAGCAGAGAGGGGAGATGGTTATGCCCTAAGAAGATCGCGATCTTTTGACTCCAAGGACTCATTCCTCGTCTTCAACAGGAACGTTGACTCGTGGCATCAGAAATTCCACAGCCTCCGCTCGCAAGGTGAGTGTTGTCTTTGTGAAAAGTCGGGTCACAGTGTTAATAATTGCCCTCAAACAATAAAAAGGCGCTTAAGCTCCACCGCCACCAAAATCGAGGAACAGAAACGTCTTTTGATCACCAAATATGAAGAGTTGAATGTACAATATAATTTCTACCTTCCAGGGGTCGCGAGATCTGCAATGTGGTTGCTTAACTAAATCTAGTATACATTTAATTTTCACTTGGTTAGTCCTTTTTACTTTCGTTTTACCCATATGTATACATAGGATAATGAAAGTATAGGATTCGGTCAAAAAAAAAAAAAAAAAAAAAAAAAAAAAAATCGATTTTTTTTTTTTTTAAACTTCTTCACGTTTTGAAACATCCTGATTTCAAAAAAGTGATCTAGAAAAATGTGTGTTGGTGGTCAACATAACTCCCGAACAAATATACCTACGATGTTCAAATATGGTGTGCGGGTTGGTGATGGCCATGGGACCTACCACTAAGGTTTTCGTCAAAATCACGCATGAGCATAAGGTAGCTGCTATTGAAAAAATCATGGTTTTCAATGATTGCGAAAAAATGGCTCTAACGATTTGGATCAAAATCGCTGTGGTAATGCCTCTTAAGGTGTTCTAAGCATCCCATCCTCCGAAATTCCCGTAAAAATGCTTTAATGGCTTAAAAAGTTAAAAAACGAATGGTTTCAACACAGAATTCTCTTTCCTTGAGCATACCTCATCAACAATCGTTTTTCTCCTCTCCTTAGTTTCACTTGTAAGAAAGGGCAATATAAGAATTATCGAAAAGTATATCACCAAAAGCACCATTTTGGTGAAAGTGTTTTTGTTTTTTTTCTTTAAAAAAAAAAAAAAAAAAAAAAAAAAAAACATTTAAGAATTATCGCAAAAAATATCCTCAAACTGGCCAGTTTTTCTAAGTGAATGATGAAAAAATAAATTCGGTAGATAACACAAATCCACATCAGTAATATAGAGTAACTGAAAGCTGTGCGATGTTCAACACCCCTAGTTTTAGCCAGTATACTTTTCAATGTAACCACGTCCATTTTTAAATCCTTTATATTAACTTCGATTTTTTTTATTTGCCTGTCAATGGGAGCGGAATCTGTGGAGGCCTAATTAACCCCTTGCCATCATCTAATGGGGCTGAAACTTTACAGATAGATTCGATGTCGATAGCAAAGCATTCCATCAAATTTTGAGGCTGTTACTGACACTAAAAAGATCACTTTTATGAAATACTAATAAACCAACTGGCCGTCATCCAATTGTGTTAAAATAGCATTGAACTCATGATTTTGCCAACTCTTTCCTTTTGCCAAATTCTTTTAAATAAATAATAAAACTACTTTAATCAGAAAAAATAAAATATATTTAGATGCTGAAAACGTAATTATCCGCGCGTTATCAGAAGCTACAAAATATATCCTAACATTTAGAAAACTAAACTAAAAAGAATGTCGACCAGACATAAGCAGGTTCAAATCTAAACAAATTACATTAAACAACATCTTTCACCAAGTCCTGGTTTCGAGTTATCCAAAAAAAAAAAAAAAAAAAAAAAAAAGGGACAGAATAAACTTACTTTCGTAGTATAATCCATGTCAAAATCTCTGCAGAAATCGTGTAGAGAATGCACTAATAAAGAGGCTGAACTCTTATATTCACATTTATATTTCAGCACATAACACACCTTTACAGAGCACAAACTAAAGAACAGGAACCACAAAAACATAAACACACAACAAATATCACAACTAAAAAAGATCCCCTACAAATCATCTCTGTGGGCTTTTTATACCTTTTCAAACATTCTAGAAAGAGCCTACATTATCTCGAAATCACATGAAAGATCAACAATTTTCTTGCAAACAAAATCCCTTGTATCTTCTTCTTTAAAAGTATTTTTTGATACGAAATAAACAAGAAATAATTCTATTATTTTACTCATTAGTTACAAAAAATTAAAAAAAAAAAAAAAAAATTAAAAAGAATTAAATGTATTTAAATTTTATAACCTTCAGAAATATACAGGTGCTGCCATCTATTGACTTATTAAGGAATGTCACAACATCGACAATGTATATAAAGGATTTTTTAAAAACTCTGTTTTATAGGTTATATTATTAACCAGTGACTTTTCATTTGAAACACAATTTTACATCACTATTTAAAAAAAAACCTCATAAAATCGACTGCAAATTGAAACATATTCCTTGATCCTTGTACCTCCCACCGAATCGAGCCTTAGTTTTGTGTATCAATGAACCTTTCTGCGAGCGAAGCGCCAAAAGCCGAGACCTATACGCCAACTAACGGTCTCGGCAACGCTGGGCCAAGCAGCTAGTTTTAAATATAAGGATGTGAAATTTGATTAAATTATTATTCATGGCTATACTATATTTATTCCTGATTATTTTCCTGTTAAACATTTTTAGATTCAGTAATATTCGAATTCTTAAATTTAAATTTTAAAAAAGTTTTTTTTTTTCGAAAAATTGACAAAAGTGAAAATTTTTATTATAACAATCACGAAACACATTCACTTTAAATTTTAGAAAGAAAATATATGTTCTTGCAAGTTGCAATAATTTTCATGTACTTAATTATGATTCTTGAAGGACCCACAATTGACTTTTTTTTATTATATAAAAAAAAAAAAAATGTGTTTTAAAAAAAAAAAAATCGATTATGATCAATTTGATAATTTTTTGTGAAATTTTATACTAACTTGGAGCAATAATATATTATTTTTGCTGAATATTAAATATTTTTATTGAATTGCAAAAACTATTGAGATAAAAAGTAATTTCTCTAACACGTGCCTCTTTTTTCAAAAACTTTAGGAATCCCAAATTCGACAAGTTTATAAATTTTAAAGTGCTGTAAAAGTTCATCAGTAGGAATATAGAAAAAATATTCGATATTTTTCTGAATAACCATAGGAAAAGAATTCACGATAAATTTCATAAAAATATAAAGGGATAGGTGTTATAACACCTTGTCGAACTGACGTGGAAGGACCCAATGGAAATATATTGTTACGAATTTCTATATACTTGTAAATATTTCGTAGTATTAATTATGTAAAAAGGAAAAATTTATCTACGTTTCGCATAAGGCAGTGCAAGTGTTCGTTTGTCTTTGCTTTCCTGCAATGTGCCTCCTAATGCATGAAAACGAGTTTTACAGAGCTAATGCTGGGAAACGAATTTTACAAGGAACAGGCCATTTAAAATTATGGTTAATGGCAATCTCGCCAAATTGTTGAGATAGAGCCAAGTTGGCGACGGTTTTGGCGACTAATTTTGGTCGCCAAATTTGGCGAGAAATCGACAAATGTCTCCAAACTTGGTGACATTTTCGGTCCTCATGTAAATGTATAGGGCTTTTCGACTACGATCTGGAAAGTTATTCAAATTTCTATCTCTGGAAGTTTCGCGAAGATTCGCCTTTCCAATATAAGTCCGGCCAAGTGTTAGTTCAGCATAGCTGCTGAGTTAGTTGTCTCTCACTGAGCATTCAGAGTAGTTCTAAAAGCGAACTGTATTGCATTGTCTTTTGCGGCGATTTGTAGCAGTTATGTGTCAAATTTTTAATTGCTGTTTTGTGCTCTATTGTTGTGTGAAGAGCTGTATTGAGTCTGCTATGCTAAACTTAAACTTAACTTGACATCACTAGATGGAAGATCATCACAGTGCTCATAGGTATTTAATCCATTTTGGCGGCGTGAAAGCATAATGCTCGCCAAACCACAACCCTGTAGAGAACAAAAGGCTATAAGGTTTGGCGAGAATTGTGTCTTCACTCCGCTAAAATGGATTAACTGCCTATGAGCACGGTGAAGATCTATCGCCTAGTGATGTCAAGTTAAGTTGGAGTTTAGTATAGAATGAGAAGTTCTGGAGTTATATCGGAATAAATTTCTGCAAGTTTTGATCTGCTTTGGCTTCAAGTCTTTCGAACCCATCCACGCAACAATATTTTCTCTTTTGACAGATGCTTTGGAGAATTCGGAGATATCATTGAACCATGGAAAAGAAGGAGGCAGACGTCAAAAATCAATTTACACTGTGGTGGATCTTTCAAGAAACAAACAAGGTTAACAACTAAAAATATTAAGTACTTGTTATTACACGAGGGGTCCCGTGCAGGGCCTGACCATTACAAGTTGGGGGCCAGAGCCCGGACACATTCGAGGACCCCTCTTTCAAAAGCTTGATGTATTGGAAATGGACTTGACACAAAGTCAAATGAATTAATGTAAAATATAGAAAAAGTTGATAAATTAATGTTAAATTTTACTTTCAATTTCCCATATGTATACATAGGGTAATAAAAGTAGAGTATTCAATTTAAAAAAAAAAAAAAAAAAAAAAAATTTTTTTTTTTTTTTTTTTGCATCTCTCCACGTTTTGGAACATTCTGATTTCCAAAAAGTGATATAGAAAAAAAGTATGTGTCCGTGTGTACGTGGTCAGCATAGCTCCCGAGCAAATTGACCTACAATGTTCGAATTTGGTGTGAGGGTTGGTGATTGCACAAGGACCTAACACTAAGGTTTTCGTTAAAAACGCGCATGCGCATAAGGTAGCTGCTATTGAAAAAAATCATGTTTTTCAGTAATTGCTAAAAAACGGCTCAAACGAATTTGTTTAAAATCTCTGTGGTAGTGCCTCTTAAGGTGTTCTAAACGTCCCCACCTCCGAAATTCCCGTAAAAATGCTTTAATGGCGAAAAAAGTTGAAAAACGAATGCCTTCAACACAGAGCTCTCTTTTAAAATAAAGAATAATATAAGGTTAATCAACAAATATTAGCCACAACCCCCATTTTGGCAAAGTTTTTTTTTTTTTAAAAGACCCATATAAGAATTATCAAAAAAAAAAAAAAAAAAAAAAAAAAATCGCCAAACTGGTTCTTTTTTCTAAATGAATGATGAAAATATAAAATCGCTGAATGACACAAATCCACGTCAGTATTATAGTGTGATCGAAAGTTGTGCGATGTTCCACAATCCTAGTTAAAGATTTTAAATGCCGAGGTAATGCAAGTGCAACTCTTCTTTCTCCAACGGCCATGGTGTTAATTACCACATAATTATAAAGAATATTTCTATTGCCTGGCATCGTGAGCAAAGTAATTATATGTATCTCCTTTATGGGTAAAAAAATATCTCCACAAAAACGCAAAATCGGGATAAGAGTATTTCGTTCAGAATCCGTTGTAAGATTTCGAAAACATTTTTTGCACTTAGCATAATTTAGTATCGGCTAGGTCAGTGATTCTCAACCACTGTTCCGCGGCACTTTTGTGTGCCGCCAAATTCTTAAAGTGTGCCGCCAAATTCTTAAAGTGTGCCGCCAAATTCTTAAAGTGTGCCGCCAAATTCTTAAAGTGTGCCGCCAAATTCTTAAAGTGTGCCGCCAAATTCTTAAAGTGTGCCGCCAAATTCTTAAAGTGTGCCGCCAAATTCTTAAAGTGTGCCGCCAAATTCTTAAAGTGTGCCGCCAAATTCTTAAAGTGTGCCGCCAAATTCTTAAAGTGTGCCGCCAAATTCTTAAAGTGTGCCGCCAAATTCTTAAAGTGTGCCGCCAAATTCTTAAAGTGTGCCGCCAAATTTTAGAAATGTATATAGTAAAAATTATAATGCTTTTTTTATTACGAGTAAAGTTTAAATTAAAGAAAAGTACTTATATAAATAAGATTATGGTAAAGAAGGTTTTTCACTTTCACCGCTTCGTTACATATTTCTCTGTGTCTCGTTTTTGACCTTTTTTTATTCTTAGATATTAAAAAATTTGATTGCGTTCGTAATCCATTTGTGATAAAGAATACATCTGTATTTAATTAACTTTGAATGAAGAGGAAGAACTAATTTCGCTTTCAAATAATCGAGATTTAATTTTAAAATATTCAGAAGAATCAATTAATTCATTTTGGATTAATACTAGATGCGATTATCCCATGATAGCCAAAAAAGCTTTAAAAATATTATTAAAATTTTTTACTCCTTATTTGTGTGAATTCGGATTTTCAGTATTAATCAAAATAAAAACGAAAAAAAGATCGAGACTGTTAAATGTAGAAGACGATATGAGAGTAGCATTGTCATTTTTACGACCAAATATAAATGAAATTATCAAAAAACACCAAGCTCAAATTTCTCATTAAAAGTATTCTTATTCATTTGTAATTAATCCCTTAATAAACGTACTGTTGTTTTTGTAGTACTTATTATATTATTTTATTTAAATTACAAATTATTATCATAAACTATTTTACACAGTGTATTATGGGTAAGTAAACAACTTTTAAACTTATATTTTTCTTTGTGTGCCGCCAAATTTTGAAATCGTTAAAAGTGTGCCGCGACAAAAAATAGGTTGAGAATCACTGGGCTAGGTATTACTCATAGATAACTATTTTTTCTACGTATATCTTAGGAAGAAAGCGTTCTAAGAGCAAAATACCAGTACTCACTAGGGATTCGAGGTTATGTACGAAAGAGGAGGACACCCAAGTGAGAAACTGTCTGGAGGATGTAGCCATGCCGACAACTATGTCCACTTCTAGCCACCAGATGGCGCGCTGCAGCATAGCACGAAGAAGCAGACTAGACTTAGCATTCGACAGGCTATTTTGGCGCCACTGCGACTCGAAGTACCGCGGCAACATCATCGACTGTCCCAGTCACGTCAGGTGGATGCGGGAAGCCGGTCTCGAACTGGACACCGACGGAAACCGCTTCAGGAATCTCGCCAGGTGAGACCCATCGTAATAACACATTGTTGACTTGCCACGAGTTATCTCGTGTTTCATGGCCAAACTCGAATTTACTCGTGTTTCTGACCGTCGTTGTCGACCATCCACGAATAAACTCGAGACGCGCTTTTCCCCCGCATCAGCGTTGTCTCAGTGCGCTGTTCAAAGTCTGAATTGCATTCCTCGAGGCCCAAAAGCACATCATGTTTTCGGGGCCCTATACAAAATTTTGGAAGGGGCGCCCAATAGTTATATTGTCAGTGTTTGCCAGAAGGATTTTCTTCTTTAGTCTACAAGTTTATTGGATAATCATTTTCTAAAGTTTATTGATAACTATTTTCCAAAATCACACAACAAAAAATCAACCAAAATATAATTCAGCCTAATTTTGCTCTTTTGTTTCGGAGATTTAGTTGTTTAAAGACTGCTACTTAACCCGCGAGAACGCGAGCTGGATCTAATAGACCCAGGTCGTAATAATGCATTCCCATAGTAACACACCAGCGCGCTTTCGCGGGTTAAAATCAGTTTACGTTTATTGGTGTTCAAAACGCAATTGAAAAGGTTAAACAAGAACCCAGTGTTCAATTTAACTACAACAGGTTTGAAAATTTTGGTTGGTTGGCTGTTTGTTTTCAGATTATCTGGCGCCGTCAGCAACACGAGGGCTACAATGTGCCGAAACATTCGTCATTAGACAAGCGGTCTAGAAGCCAGCACGCTAACCACTATACCGTTCGGCCGGCTTGAAAATTTTGGGTCCCCAAGCCTGGCCAATTACGAAATAACAGCCGGTGATATAAAATAAATTCGCAGCAAAATTGCCGGTTAACAATGCGTTAACACAGCCAGACCAGCCATGTCATTCGTAATAGTTGTAAAGGAAGACTGTAGGCTTTCGTTTGCTATCCATTATTATTCAGTGCACCGTAGCGAAATTTCAACATTTTATTTCTATCTGAGTTCGTTCAGTTTGAAGGGTCCACTAGACCATTAAAAAAATTTACACATGCAATTTGAAATCCAAAATTTTCTGTAGCCGAGCTAAACTCTCATTTCATAAGTTATTAAAAATCAATAAGTAGTTCGGGTGTTCTTTTCGGTACCACAGTGATGGTAAATGGTGTCTCTTAAGTTTTCAATTTGTCATTTGTTCGCAGCAAAATTTTTGTGAACTTTAAATTTGTTTTATAAGCCACATAAAAAAATAAGTCAGTTGTCATCATTAAAGACGTTTTAATAGGAAATATCTGTAAAATAATCACTTATAAACCAAACTGACTCAAAATAGCTTCTGTACTGAAAACTTTAAAGATTTACTTTGAACTATTACTAATTAGTATAGGTTACTGACAAAAAGTAGCTAAATATAACTTTTTCTTTTTGACTCGACAGAACTTTGTGAGCTAAGTCCTTAAAAATCGTCCATTCCGTTCCCTTCTTCACAAAAGCCTTCCAGTTGGCGAATCTAAAGGATGATTTACATGTTACCAGTTGAAAAATTGATTGAAAGGTGACTGTCATGCTTTTTTCGGAATGCCAGCTCTGCGTTTTTGCGGTGCCAGCAGATGGAACAATCCAGTCATTGAGCGAGCTTTACGCCTCTTGTATGTGGTAACGGATGGGTGCAGATGTTTGGATAATGTATGCTCATGCACCAGTAAAAAGAAAGTGTTTGGTTAACTACAGCCGCCAGTCAAAGGTGATCCAGTCCCAAGGGACCAGTTTGTCATGACAGGCGTCTCCTGGCACTGGAATAAAGCATTTTCACTGTGATGTCACATGACTGGCTATCTCAACTGGTACGCCGACTGGTAAAGTGTAAATTAGCCTTTAGGATCTTAAAGTCATCTTCTATATTGTCAGTCGTGATCTTGATTCACAAATAAAAGACTCAACCACTTCGAAACAAACGCCATTCTAATGATCAATTTTTCAAACTAAGTCACAGTAGAAGTAGTTATAAAAATAGGCACGTGACCCTGGCATATACATTCACCCCACTTTTTTCAGGCCTGCCTTTATTACTGGCTACCATTGGTTTGAAAGTTCCTAGTTGTCATCTGTTGATTAGTTCCTTTCAAAGTCTGCTACATATGTTTCATAATAATGCTGAGATTGTTTATAGACAGTTCTGTACCTCAGAGCCAATTGAATCTATGCAGCAAATGATAAACTTTACAGAAAATAGACAAAACTGAGGTTGTTATTGTTCCCATCGGACTCGTAACTTAATGTTTTATTACATTCCCGCTACATGCATTTGAAGTTTTTTTTTTAGTGAGTTACAACGCTATGGGTCGGGTAGAAAACGAAGTTAAAACATAGTCTGCGATTAAAACTAAAGGCCCCCCCAAGTTGGACTTAGGCTTGTTCTGCTCTGGGAGGCGATGATTTGTTGTTAGTTATTGATAATCGTGTTGTTTCCAGAGGGAAAGTGACATTGAATCTGAACGAGTACAAGTGCGCCGTAAAGAAAATGTGCGACGAAGCAGGATCGGACTACTGGGAGGTACTGGACAGGATGACGAGCTGCCACGAGGGGGGTAGGTGAACAATCTCCTTCTGGATATCTTAAAGACCAAACACGAAACTTTGCTTACTATTGCATTCGGAGAGGCTATTACCTTATCAATAATGCAACTCATTTCGTTACAACCACGTTAAACTGGCCTGAGTTTGAGACACCAGATATTTGTTCATCAAAAGAGGGAAATGAAGTTTTAGGTTTCATTTTCGAAATGAAAGAGAGTGTGAAGCCCGTTTATTATTTGTTAAGTTATGATAAATTTGGTTTGTGATTAAATTCATTTGAAGTCGATTTTCGAACTTACGCAGATATTGTCCTGCTGGTACACCAATACATTCTTAAACTACTAGTATTTCTTTTATATTCAATAAAGATTCAGAATGATATTCGATAACATACAAAAATTTGAACTGATTTGAAAAATTTAAAGCTGAAGTTCACCTTAACTGCACGATTCAACAAGAGAAATTTAAAAACAAACAATATAGAAGCAAACAATACATAACAAACAATATAGAAGAATGTAAAAGAATTTCGTTTTTTTTATTCTTATTATTTAATTCAATATTCCATTTAAGTCCTTAGAGTGACATCTGGTGGCGAAACTTAGACCTACTAATTACCTTTTTTCTTTAGATACCCTTTTCGCATGATCCAAATTCTAAATAATATGCCAATGTATGACGTTCTTTACAGCAAATTCTAGTTAGGAATTCCGATAACTACAATTCTGAATTGTTTTACACTTTTTTTCTGGAGCAGTTTCACTTCTCGAAAAATTAAGGGAAGATTGAAATAATCATTAGAAGCTAAAAAATATTTCTTTGTAAATAAGCTCTCTTTAAAGTCATTCCTTATACAATTCTGCAGAGTTAAAAATGCTACGATATTTTTGTTGCGCTGTGTAAGCATAACTTTACGATTTATATATATATATTTTTCAGATTTCACTTTGACAGCTCCAAGCAAGAAAATATCTGTGTAATGAAGCCACACAATTTAATCGAAATTGAAGAAAAAAAAAGAAGAAAAACTTTTTAATTGTAAATAATTCACTACATAAGCTAATGAACATATAATCATTCCTGTGTGCATTTATTTAATCGATTTTATTTTTATGACCAAATTAATTTTTTTAAGTAATAAAATTATTTAGATTTGTGTTTCGCAATATGTGTATCGATTAAATTTGGATTAAATGCTACGTTGTGTCGATCATCTATTTCGTTCTTTTAAGGGGGTATGGTACCGAAATTTCTTCAAAAATCCCAATTTTTTTTATGATTTTTAAAAATAGTTCATACATTCCTGAAGAGAATGATGTTTTTATCTTATTCCTCCGGTGATTAGAACGCCACAAAATTACCTGTGATTTAAACATCACTAATGGGCGTAACACCTTGAAGCGTCTGCTTAAAGTGCGTTTTTCGAGCACTAGTGTTTTTCACAGATGTTGCATATTCAAATCGATATATCTCCAGAACCATTAACAATTGGCTATTCAAAATTTTGGAGCATTTAATTTATATAGTTTTAAATATTTTGTCTTCACAGAATTTTATTTTTTTAATTCTGTTTTAAAATACAATTTTTAGCGTAAAAGATAACATAAAAAAAAAAGCAAAAATTTCAATATTTTAACTTTGAGAATTTTTTTTAGTTCACCTATCAAAATTCTGTGAAGACAAAATTTTCTTTATATAATTATGTATTACAGAAAGCTTTCACTTTGAAATTTTTTTTATTTTTTCTTGACTTATATCAAAATACGCAAACATCAATTATTATGGATTTTTCTTGATTTTTAAATAATAAAACACAATATTTAAAAAAACATTTTCTCAAAGATATATAAACAGTATCGCATACATAAAATAAATTTTTGACGTAAAAATGTACATAACTAAAGTTTTTTTTTATTTTCGGTACCGCACCCCCTTAATTGTTAATTTAAAATGGAGTTCAAAATATTGGTTTTATTTAACAGATACGAGCAGTGAAACAATTTATAAATTTTGGGGTATGAGTGTTAGACCTCTACATTGAAAATATGAGAATATAAGGATTCTTCTTTTAGAAGTGTTCTTCTTCTCTCTTTATGCATTGTCATACTGACTAATGCAAAACAATGTTTCTAGACTATAGTGTAAATTGACAGAATTTGTTTAATATATGGAAGAGAAAAATGATATTCGTATCAAACTTCCAAATATCACATGCAATGCTAATATGTAACCTGTTTAGTGTAATGGAAACTGACGAATTACATTACAGGGCTGCCACTGACTATAAGCTTTGAAAATAGTTGCTTTAGTACCCCCAGATGTTAAAAATAGTAGTCTCAGACATTGAAAATAGTAGCCAAAATAGCAGTCTCAGAAACTGAAAATAGCAGCCCCTTTTTTTTAAGTCGACAATAGTCTTGCTCTTGCTTCGAAGGTTTAAGTGTTCAACAAGATCGGAATAAAACTATTGATTAACATAAAACACGAAAACCCAGAGTATTAACTTCGATTTTGTGTTTGGTGGTTTGTGTATGTTTAGGCGTAAAACTAGGTGTGTGAAACGTCGCAAAACTTTTAGCTAGCTGTGAGGCCTCGGGTTGCGGAAATCTGTCATTCGTGTATAGGTCCCAGTTTTTGGCGCTTCGCTCTCACGAAGGTTCATTGCTACGCAAAATCGAGCTCGCTCGTTCGCTAAAAAGTTCATTGACGCATAAACACAGGTCTACTCCACTCGTTGAAAGGTTCATTGCTATGCAGACATAGGCTCGCTGAAAGGTTCATTGCTGCGTAAGCATAAGCTCACTTCACTCACTAAAATGTTATTGCTACGTAAAGTCTTAATATTGGAAGCTTCTCTCTTGTCGAGAAAAAAAAAAAAAAAAAAAAAAAAAAAATTCACCGCTAATACAACACTCCTTGAGATTATTTTAGCATGTGTTTGTGGAAAGCAAAATTAGAGTCCGAAGCTACTTTTGTTGAAACTTTCAGAGCTCTAGGCCTATTAGAAATCTCTTTTTGTGAAAAAAATTAATTAAAAAACAAATTAAAATTTTAACATTCTTTTTGTCAGTTCAATTAGAAGGCCAAAACTACTTGTGCTGAAAATTTCAGAACTGTAGTCTAATTACAAATTTTTTTGTAAAATATTTGTTAATAAAAAAAAAAAAAAAAAAAATTAAATTCTGTTTTAAAGCTGTAGCCCAATTTGAAATCATTTTGTAAAATATTAAAAAAAAATGAATTAAAAATAAACTAAATAAAAATTCAAAATTCTGTTTTTCAAAAGTCCAATCAGAAGGCCAAAACTACTTATGTTGAATATTTCAGAGCTGTAGCCTTAATAGAAGTCATTTTGAAAATAATTTGTTAACTAAGAAAATTAATTAAAAAAGAAAATAAAAATTTAAATTCTGTTTATCAAAAGTTCAATTAAAAGGACAAAACTACTTATGTTGAATATTTCAGAGCTGTAGCCCTATTAGAAGTCATTTTGTAATTTTTTTTTGAATTAATTAAAAAAAGAACTAATCAAAATTTTAAAATTCTGTTTTTCAAAACTAAAATTAGAAGGCTAAAACTACTTATGTGGAAAATTTTGGAGCTGTATTTTTGTTTGAAGTCGCTAAGTAAAAAAAAAATAATTAAAAAATAACTAATTAAAATTTTAACAATCTGTTTGACACGTATACAATAGTAGGCCAAAACTACTAATGCTGAAAATTTCAGAGCTCTACTCCAATTCTAAGTAGGTTTCTATAGATCCACAGACAGACATTTGACCGTATACTTTAGGGCAAATGAAATTGTGGAAGAACAATACAGTGGTGGTTGATGGAAAATGCTCCAAAAAGAGTAAACTATAAGGTAGACGTTCGTTGTTCAAATAGTGCATTCAAATAGTTCATTCAGTGGTGGTTGATGGACAATGCTCCAAAAAGAGTAAACTCTAAGGTAGACGTTCGTTGTTCAAATAGTTCATTCAGTGGTGGTTGATGGACAATCCTCCAAAAAGAGTAAACTCTAAGGTAGACGTTCGTTGTTCAAATAGTGCATTCAAATAGTTCATTCAGTGGTGGTTGATGGACAATGCTCCAAAAAGAGTAAACTCTAAGGTAGACGTTCGTTGTTCAAATAGTGCATTCAAATAGTTCATTCAGTGGTGGTTGATGGACAATGCTCCAAAAAGAGTAAACTCTAAGGTAGACGTTCGTTGTTCAACTTTATCGAATTTTTGGAGTTGGGGGTCTAAAGAACAACTTAAAAAGGTTTTGCCAGAGTGATTTGATCAAAAACGTCTATATCTTACTTCTATTTATACTGAATCTTACCACCTTCCTACAAATTATTTTTAATTTCAGCACTCATTGTTTAATGCACCAATTTGTTTGATATCATTGTAATTTCAAACAATAATTGAGGACTAGAAATAGAAAACGACCCAAGTCCAAAAAAGAAAAATTTTCAGGAGAGCAAAAAAAAAAAAAAAAAAAAATAAATATTAAAAAAACCCCACACACTTACATCTGGTACTTACTTAAGGCTATGACTAAGTACCAGATTGAATTTGAAGTATTGCTACTGGAGTTCGCACTTTGGGCGTTTTCCACTTTGTTTATTCTGGTCTTTAGGACATTTTTCTGTAAAAAAAGAAAAAGATTTTCGACTATTTCGGTACTTAGGTCGCTTTCCATTTCTAGTCCTCAATTAATTGATTCTTAATTTAAAACTTCTGGGTTGATTCTATATAGCACTGCCAAACTATATCTTATGTAATTATACTATTTTATTAAAGAAAATGTTTTCTTTTTTATTGTAAAACTAGCTGAATACTTGTGCTTCACCACGAAATTTCCCCATGTGGAATATTTTAGCTAGCTGTGAGGCCCGGCGATATGGAAATCAGTCATTGGTGTATAGGCTTCAATTTTTGAAGCTTTACTTGTAGGAAGGTTCATCGCAACGCAAAATCGAGCTCACTTCACTCGCTGAAAAAATCATGGACACATAAGCAGTCTTACTTAACTCGTTGAAAGGTTCATTGACATACAAGCATGAGCTCGCTGAAAGGTTCATTTCTGCGTAAACGTAAGCTCGCTTCCCTCAGTAAAAAATAATTGCTACGTAAAGCCTTAATATTAGAAACCCTTCCCCTGTCAAGAAACAAAAAAGAAATTTCCCGTTGATACTATAATACAAAAACCCTTTAAGAATATTTTAACACATAATGTTTGTAAAAAGCAAAATAGGCTAAAACTACATATGTTGAAACACTCTCAGAGCTTTAGGTCAATTAGAAGTTGCTTTTTGCAAAAATATTAATTCAAAAATTAATTAAAATGTTCACATTCTTTTTGTCAGAAGTCCAATTAGAAGGCCATAACTACTTATGTTGAAAATTTCAGAACTGTAGCCCTATAAGAAGTCACTTTGTAAAAAAAAAAAAGAATTTAAAAAGAACTAATTAAAATTTTAACATTCTGTTTGACATATGAACAATTAGAAGGCCAAAACTTCTTATGTTGAAAATTTCAGAGCTCTACTCCAATTTAAGTAGCTTTCTATAGATCCACAGACATTTTGTTTATAATTATAGATTGTAAACATAAAAAAAAATTAAAGGCAAAGTTTGGAATAAGCAGAATGGTTTTTTATGACCTTTTGATCATGCAAAGATAGAAATGTGTATTGGTATTCGTACCAAAAAGAAAAATACTTCAAATTCAACAACCAATTGTACTTCAGAGTTATCTATTTTATATATAGTATTAATTTTTATTCAAATTATTCTATTTTACAATGGGATTAATACAAATTCAGTAGCATAAAGACTTGTGTGTGATACATTCTTTTTACCTTCAAAAGTGTACATGAATAGAATATTTCCATATTTTAGTTCCTTTACATATCTTATGCGTGATTATGATTCTGCTGAAGAACAAAGAACCAAGTAAAGATGGAAATTTAAATTTATCAAAAATCGTTTTTAA
The DNA here is from genome assembly GCA_963978545.1 of Linyphia triangularis. Classification (NCBI taxonomy): domain Eukaryota; kingdom Metazoa; phylum Arthropoda; class Arachnida; order Araneae; family Linyphiidae; genus Linyphia; species Linyphia triangularis. Next base: position 9,023,143 of record OZ021726.1, read on the forward strand.
GCTATTAAAAAGGATTAAAGGAAGTATTGACTTAAAATTTCATTTCAAATTCTTCCCAAAAATGAATTTTATTGATTTTCAAAGTAAATTTTTCTGAAACATTATTGCTGGCAAGATAGTAACAGTGAAACTTGAGAAATTTCTAACACACTCAGAATTCGAATTTGACAAAACAGTAAACAAATAATCTCTTAGCCTTACATTCATAGAAAGTTAATAATAGTGATATAGATATTATCTCTGAGATGGTTGTTTTTTTCAGGCGAGAAATGTGAATTTGTCAATTACTAGTGTACTTAGGTCATGTGATATACATCCTTATGAAGTCGTATACACTGATAAACTTGATTGTCTATAAAAGCAATCAGGATCAAAAGGTCCATGAATTTAAGAGCAATCTCATGAAGGTGGGGCACAAAAATTATCACTTTTTGTAAAAAATACCAGAGAGTTCTTAGACCGCTTAGGAGTTGTATATAGCTGAAATGATTTACTTAATTACAATACGCGAGATATACACCAATAACAATTTGTGATATTTTAACATGCTATAAAATACAGGTTGTGTTACAACTTTGTATTACATAAATGTGGAGAGAAAATAATTTCGGAGCAAAAATACTTTTAAAGAGTCTAACCTTATTTCAAGGTGCTATATTTTATTTAAGGTTGCTCTCTTGATTTATTATTTGAATAGACATTTCATGCCAGAAAATGCCCTATTGCATACACATGCTAATGTTTTTAATGCAAGAGACTTTTTGCAATGGTGTTCTTCTGAGAAAATTTAGTGTAATAAACATTAACACAAGTAGCTATTCTTTAGTGTGAGTAAGGAGATGTCTTGAAAGGTTTCTCTTTAGCGAAAATTCTCTGTTGCACACATGACACACATGGGGCTTTTCTCCAGTGTGAGTGAGGAGATGATTTGCAAGAGTGGTCTTCTGAGAAAATGCCCTGCTGCAAGCATTACACACATAGGGCTTTTCGCCAGTATGAATCAAGAGATGTTTTGAGAGATTGTTCTTAGAGGAAAATTTCCTGCTGCAAACATCACACATATGGGGCTTTTCTCCAGTGTGAGTGAGGAGATGACTTGCAAGAGTGGTCTTCTGAGAAAATGCCCTGTTGCAAACATTACACACATGGGGCTTTTCGCCAGTATGAATCAAGAGATGTTTTGAGAGATAGTTTTTAAAGGAAAATTTCCTGCTGCAAACATCACATGTATGGGGCTTTTTACCAGTGTGAGTCAAGAGATGTTTCGAGAGACCACTCAAGCTGGAAAATTTCCAGCTGCAAACATCACACACATGGGGCTTTTCTCCAGTGTGAGTCAGGCGATGTTGCGAGAGATTGCTCTTAAGGGTAAATTTCCTGCAGCAAACATCACACACATAGAGCTTTTTTCCAGTGTGAATGAGGAGATGTCTTGCAAGATCCCACTTTTGGGGGAATATCCGGCCGCAAACATGACAAACATGGGGATTTTCTCGAGTGTGAGTGAGGAGATGATTTGTAAGAGTGCTCTTATGAGAAAAAGCCCTGCTGCAAACATCACACCCATGGGGCTTTTCGCCAGTATGAATCAAGAGATGTTTTGAGAGATAGTTTTTAAAGGAAAATTTCCTGCTGCAAACATCACATGTATGGGGCTTTTCTCCAGTATGAGTCAAGAGATGTCTTGAGAGATAGCTCTTGTAGGAAAATTTCCTGCTGCAAACATCACACTCATGAGGCTTTTCTCCAGTGTGAGTCAATAGATGTTTTGTGAGACTGCTCTTGCATGAACATTTCTTGCTGCAAACATCACACACATGGGGCTTTTTCCCAGTATGAGTGAGGAGATGATCTGCAAGACTGCCTTTTTGGGAGAATGCCCGGCTGCAAACATGACACAAATGGGGCTTTTGACCAGTGTGAATTAGGAGATGTCTTGCAAGATGGCTCTTTTGGGAAAATGCCCTGTTGCAAACATCACACACATGGGGCTTTTCTCCAGTGTGAATGTGGAGGTGATCTGCAAGATACGACTTTTTGGAGAATGCCCGGCTGCAAACATGACATACATGGGGCTTTTCTCCAGTGTGAATGAGGAGATGACCTGTAAGAAGGCTCTTTAAGGAAAATTCTCTGCTGCAAACATTGCACATATGAGGTTTCATTTTAGTGAGTGGTTAGAGGCATGACATATATGTTGATTTACAGGACAAGAAGGAAGATTAAGAGAAATAATTTGCAAACTTTTCTTTGATTGTGATATACTATAATGAGGTGTAATTGTTTAGGAATCCTATGGCCTTCATAACTATGAAATAGTCTTATGATTGTAAACTTGGGATGAACCACTATTGAAAAAATAGAACAGGAACCCTCTAGTACTCTTTACAAGGCCACTTCTGAGTAACAAAGTTCTGCAAGAAAAACATTTATTATTTTTATTCAGAAAGATAAAATGGTAATTTTATGGGCGAGAAAATAAAATCTTGTAAATGCAAAGGAAAAATGTTAGAAGAAATTTTACTTGCCCATTTCATTGAAAAGCATAACAATGAAATAAAAGTAAGTAGTTCTGAAAGGAGACACTGGATGAGCAACAAAATTTGCTTTTATTTCCTAAGCTCAGTTAACTGTACATTAGTTTTAATCAAATATCTTGAGTGACCTAAAATTATGTTTAAGAGAAGGAATGGCAGTCTCATCCTGCTCCAGAGACTTAATGAATACTTTCCCAACCAAAATTTCTGAGGGAGTATTGCTTTGAAGAATACAAAGTCTGATAACAGGCATGACATCAGCAATAAAAGTTTATTAAAAAATGTAAAGGCAGAAAAACTTGAGCTTTTTTTTATTATAAATTTTTCAACAAATTATAATTTAGCGTTTAAAACTATTTTAGTATAAAATAAAAAACAATACAGATTTTCTTTCACAGTTTTTCATGAACTGATACAAGATTTCAATTCTTCAAAGGAAAACTCCGGCAGAAGTTGTGACTGATAAAATAAAACATTACATCGATATGGGGGAGACTGACTACTGTTTGTTCTTATCGATAACTTGTAACACACTATATTACATACAATAAAATAGGTGCCAAGCAATGAAACTATAAATTTGCAAATATTATCTTTTATTTTTTATCCACAATATCATTTAACACATAGACTTGTAGGTAATTTTTGATAATGACATTTGTGTATGCAGGAAGGAAACATTTTTATAGAGCCCTGGACGTAAGTCTAGACCACATAGGAGACCCTGGAATATTCATACTTTCTCGGGTCATTAGAGAACTTCTGGGAGCATTAGCAAGAAAGGGACAAGACTTAGTATTTTAATATAAAGTCTAACTAGTTTTATTTAGATTATAAGATCCAGAAACATCACTAATGTGCTCAAACTAGTTTGTTTATGCATAAATATGTACATTGCATGGTGGCTCTTAACAAGTATTTTTGAGAAACTTTAGAAAAAAAAGTACTATATATAAAAAATAAATAAATATATATATATAATTTGTTATATGGGTAGGATAACAATGGTTTACTACTAAAGCATGGGCACTGACAGATAGGCGTAAGGAGGTTCATTTGTACCTTGCTGACTTATGGAAATTACAGAAAAAGTAGAAAAGTAACTTATATAGAAATAAATATGTAATATTCGCTTTAAATTATTCATCCATCATTTCATAATCCAATTTACATTTTTGAAAAATCAAAATTTGAACACAAACTTTTTCAGCATTGCACAACAAATCATACTCTCTTCACAACCCTGTAATTGATCCTGCCTGTGCCCATGTACTGAAGTATACATAATGGCATTTGTTGTACATTCATATCAGTACGCTTATTATCTTGAATTGCTGGAGGATCACTAGGAACATATCATCGTTGCAGTGTTGTGGGTGTATGCAAGTTTTGTTAAGTAGAATTAAGTTTATCGACTCTGAATGTATGCACAATTATTCGAATTGTGGATAAATTATTTTACACATTCAAATGTGGATGAATAATTTTATTGATAAATACAATTTATTCAAATTCAATTAGTGGTTGAGCCTCCACCTAAGGCAATTACAGTACATACACTCCGGGGCATGCTTTCCACAAGTGTTTGGATGATGGACAGTGGTATTTTCTTCCACTCGGCTTGGAGTGGACACGTGTGTTCTTTCACCGATTTTGGACAGTTGCTGCACTCCTTAATTCGACGATCCTACTTGTCCCAGAGGTGTCCCATAAGATTCCGGTCTAGACTCTGAGCAGGCCAGTCCAGTCGGTTCAGCCCGCTGTCATCATACTAATCGATGGTGGACCTCGCAACATAACAAGTGGCGTTGTCATCTTGGAAGTAACGATGATCCAACCTGTAAAATTGCCACAGCGTAGGGAGCACATAGTTATCTAGGTTAGTGGAGTAGCAGTCAGCGTTGAGCCTACCATGAATTGGAATCAAGGGTGAGGTAGATCTGGACTGCAGGCATTCTCAATTGCATGAGTGTCCAAATACTTATTGGTAGATAGTGTACGAGAGCCACAGAATCATTCTGAATTACAACTCAACAAAGCAAGCCAATAGTTTCATATAACGGTCTTTTTACCAAACTGCAATCATACATTGACACTAACTGCCAGGGAGACTTCTACATCAAGCAAGTTCTTATTGAGCATGAAGTCCTTTCTTTAAAATCAATAGAAAAAGTGCCCTTTGTTGATACAGGGAACAAAGGACAGTATTTTACATCATACTCAATTGCAGGCTCTTTGAGGACCTTCCTAAAAAATTCTTTCCTGCAAGTTGCACAAGCTCCACCATTGAGGAAATAGAAGTCTGTGTCCATAGAGAAATTCTGCAAGACTAAAAATTTATTTTTCACTGTATCGTCGTCTATCTCATGCTGTTGCGGAAATAAAGGGTGTTGCCTCAAGTCCACACACCAGCAGGTCAAGTCTCAGTGCATAGCGGTCTGGTGGAATACTTGTCGATTGGACCGTTGTAAGTGATGATTTGGTGTCTGCCTCACACCTTGCGAGTTTAACGAGATGCAAACTCTGGATTCAGTGGTAATAGGGCGCAAGTGGCTATGTTCTTCTGACTATGCGGGACTTTCGTTTCAGCCTCGGATTGCTTTTGACCTGAGAAAGTTGGAATGGTTTCTTGACCATATACTCTTTCAGGTGTGGTATGGTAGGTTGGTTGGTTTTTTATGGCACAAGAACCAATATTGGCTATGCTGCGCCAACCATTCGTTTTTAGTGAATCAAAGAGTGGGATGGTAATATTGACTTAAATATATTCAATTTTCCCCCCATTAATACAGAAACTTTAATGGTTATTGATTAAAATTTTTTCTTGTCTGATCAAACCTGAGCACCTTGCCAATGACTTCTTTTCATTTATATATATTATATTCAGGGATGAGAGTGATCCGAGAGCGAAAAGGAAGAAATCTAAAAATTCGTTAAAAAAGCTCGTGGAAGGAATACACAAAAATTCAACAAAAAAAGTATGCAGGAAGGCTAATTCAATAATTTTAAAGATACAATAAAATTTCTCATATTATATAATAATTACATTTCAAATATTAGGAGTTAGTGAAGCAATCTGTGAGGAAAGGGGAGCTAAGAAGGGAAATCATTTGTTTAGACATGAGGAAAAGTATACTTTTTGCTGGAAAAACTGGTTCAGATCAGAAAAATGTGGATCCTCAAGACAGGGACAGAGAGAAAGAAAATGTTACATAAAAAACCAAAAAGGAGGAAATCCTTCAAAAGAAGGAAAACTGTCATCCCTGTATATTGGATGATAAATCCATTCTTCAAATATACAAATTTAAAAGAAGAATGTTATTTTTTTAATATAACTCATGGTAAGATGGATAGTATCAAAGCAGAAAATATGATAAATTAGAGTTACTCCTTTTGCTCCACTGTGCAATCGTTATCAAACGCTCCAGAAGAGGCAAAAATTATTTCAAAGTTCCGTTCTACCCGGCAAAAAGAGATTTTGTTCAGTGTGTTTTCAAAAGTTAATCATATTAAGACAAGTCGTTGATAGATTGAAACATACGTTCAACATAATATACAATGAACTCTACAAAGCAAGCTAATAATTGAAAAAAAAAAAAAAAAATACTTTTATATTTACCAAAGTTAACAAAAGTAGATGTAAATGGTGTTGATAAATACTTTTGTCTTTTATCAAAGCGATGTCCAGTTCCTCCATCAAGCACATGCATGGTCAAGTTAGCTTCATTTCTTTCTGGTGGATCTAACTAAACTAGCTGAAAGCTGGAATTACAAACATTGGGAATTATGCATGAGGTCATAACCAATTCTCTCGGGCAATCGCAAATAATATTTGGAAAGTGATTGGTTAATAGAATGTGAAAATTCAGTGCACATTTATGGATCTGTTGACTTTCACCCGCGAGTTGCACAAAACTGTTAAATGGTAAAATATTTTTCAATCCTTTATATTAACTTCGATTTTGTGAGTAGTGGTTTGTGTCTGCTGTTGCGAAACACAACTCAACTCAACTTTGTAAGAAAGTTTCGGTTCTTATTTGATTCTTAAAAGTTTTGGTTCTTATCTGTGAAATGTGTCATTTGTGAAGAGAGTGCGTAGTAAATGGAATGTTCTTTCTTTGAATCATCGTGTCTGTTTATTTGCTTATCTTATCCATAATATGAAACTTGTTCTGTTTGTAAAATCTGCCGGGCAAATCTGTGGAGGCTTAATTAACCCACTTGTTGTAATCTAATCAAGCTGAAACTTGTAACATAGATTCGATGAGTCGATGACAATGCATTCTGTCAAATATTGGGGACTCTCACTGTCACTAACAGAGGTAGCTTTCACACATGCTTTTTCTATTATTGCTTCGCAATACGAATAAAAATCAACTTATTGCCATCATCGAATCAAACTGAAATTTGACAGATCGATTCGTTGTAGATAATATTGTATTCCATCAGGTTTTGGGGGTTGAAACTGTCACTAAAAGGCTGCTTTTACACACGTTTTAATACGAATAAAACCAAATTGCTGTCATCCAATCGAGCTGAAATTCGATAGATTCGTTGTCGATAATATTGCATTCTATCAAGTTTTGGGGGCTATTACTGTCATTAAAAAAAAACTGCTTTTACACACGCTTCGATTGGTTTTTGTATTTTTACACACTTTTCTATTGCCTTACGTCATACTCATCAGCTTTTACTCAAGGTATATTATCCAGATACCAAGCTTAATTCATACACGTACCGTTTGATTTTTAATGATGATATTTAATAACTGTAACCTTCCTCTATTAAGGTTGACGAGACAAAATATTCAGAGGACTATTAACTCACTTTCCGTCATTCAATAGAGCCGAATCTTGCAAATAGTCTCGTTTTGGATGACAATAACGTATTCGATTAAGTTTCGGGGACAAAAAAGAAGTTAGTAATTTGTTCGGAATGGATCTTTTGTTCTTAGTGGTCAAACACTATGAAAACTCGATTTGAGTTCAAGAAGTAAAAAATGCATGTAAAGGATTTATACAAGGTCCGGCTATTAATTTCCAGGACTGACGTAACTGTAGGAGAAAGAAAAGCCGGAAGATGGCGCTAATGATTGCATATTGAAGAGCGGTTTCTTGCGCATGTGCAGTGCAATCGGCACCATTCTGAAGTAAGTGGTTCTCGTGGAAAGGCGCATTAAAACGTAGCTCCTAAATTCCTGTTGTCCAAGTGAAATGGAGCAAATAATTAACATTAAATTTTGCTTCAAATTGGACAAGACAACTGCGGAAACCTACGAAATGTTAAAACAAGTTTACGGCGCTGAAGCATTATTCCGCTCAAGAACTTTTGAATGGTTTAAACGCTTTCGGGACTGGCACGAAAGCGTCGAAGATTATCCATACACAGGTCGTCCGCAGTCCGCACGCACGCACGCCGGAAGCAATTGAAAAAGTTCGCGATATGGTGAAATGTGATCGTCGATTGACTATTCGAGTACTCGCCAATGAATTGAACATGGACAAAGAGACGGTTCGGCGAATTTTGTCGCAAGACCTAGGCATACGCAAGATTTGTTCCAGATTCGTTCCTCACCATTTAAGGGACGAAAAAAAAAAAGCAATTGAGACTGGACACATGTGTCGAACTTATCGACAACGCTGATACTGACCCTGCGTACCTGGATAGGATACCCAATTTGAAGCAAAATTTAATGTTAATTCTTTGCTCCATTTTCACTTCGACAACAGGAATTTAAGAGCTACGTTTTAATGCGCCTTTCCACGAGAACCACTTACTTCAGAATGGCGCCTATTGCACTGCACATGCGCAAGAAAACTCTCTTCAATATGCAATCATTAGCGCCATCTTCCGGCTTTTCGTTCTCCTACAGTTACGTCAGTCCTGGAAATTAATAGCCGGACCTTGTATTAAAAACTTTATTTTTTATGGATTATATTATTTCTTTTAAAGACGCTTTGGAGGATTCGGAGATTTCATTGTATCATGAAAAAGAAGAATCCAGACGTCCAAAATCAATTTACTCTGTGATGGAACTTTCTGGAAACAAACAAGGATAGCAACTAAAAATTGTATGTGCTTTTAATACACAAAAGGACCATGTGACATCACAGATGTAGTTGTGTTCTAGGATGCCAACCAAATTCAAGCCGAAATCAGCTCTTTTCCCCAGGATTTCCTTGAAAATTGATCATTGACATTTAGAGTCATTACTAAATAAAAAGTACAATTTTAACTAAGGCAAAATCTATTTCCGAAGGTCTAAAATCTATTTCCTAAGGTCTAAAATCTATTTAGAAGGTCTGTTTGATTAATTAAACGATTGAAACTTATTTAGTGTGTTACGTTAGTGCTTATCGGTTGGTTTTATTTAAGTAGAGATCATCGATGAACATTGACAAGCACATAACTAACTTGAAAATAAAAGGACATTACTTATTGTAAATAAAAATTGTTCTTAACAGTGCAAATTAAGTTTTAGAAAGTTGTTGAGTCATGACTGTCTGATCAGTTCGTTAGCTAAGTTCGTAGCACGTTGCCCGGGAGTTCAGAGTCATCTCATGTTGCCTGCCGGGTTGAGTCGAGTTGAGTTGTTGCTTTAGAGTTGGTGGGCATGTGACACCACAAGTGTCTAATTGCAACACAGTCGCAGATCACCATTGATACCTATGCTTAACAGCCAGCTTCCTGACCACCCGGATTGTCCTAGAATCGGTTTTCAACCTTCTTCGGCTGCTTTGTTGGTAAACATGCCTGTTTGGTTATACATTACTTGATAAAAAATACTATCCGTTTTACAGTTTAATAGTGACTAAATACGCTTGGTTTGGATGTAGAATTTTTTTTTGGTATGGTATTTATTTGCTCTTCAAATAGTTACTTAAAAGTAAAAATTTTTAACCATGGGCATCGGGTTCAATGTAACAAAAGTGTTTTGTTGAAATCTTGAATTTTAAAAAATCATAATTGGATTTACTACTGAATGTAACTAATAGTTATGTATTTATTTTCTGACCATAAGAATAATTTAAAACCCACATTATACTTCTATTTACCTATCAATTTCATCATTTTTTTAAGCTTTCAAATTCCAAGGGGAAGCAATTGCAACCCTTCTACACTAAACTTCAACTTAACTAGACATCACTTAGACGGTAGATCGTCACAGTGCTCATAGGTATTTAATCCATTTTGGTGGACTGAAGACATAATTCTCGCCAAACCTTATAGCCTTTTGTTCTCTACAGGGTTGTGGTTTGGCGAACATTATGCTTTCACGCCGCCAAAATGGATTAAATACCTATGAGCACTGTGACAATCTACCGTCTAAGTGATGTCTAGTTAAGTTGAAGTTTAGTATAGCGCCGGCTATCATGGTGTTATACCTTATAAATATAAAGAATTTTCAGAAGAACGTTTCTATTGCCTATATAAAGGATTGGCATCGTTTGCAAAGTAATTATATATATCTTCTTTGTTGGTGAAAAGAATATCTCTACAACTCAAAATCTTGTTTAGAGTATTTCGTTTAGATTTGCTGAAAGATTTCGAAAAAAAGTTACACTTAGAATAATTTAGTATTGGCTTGGTATCACTCATATAACTTTTTTTTATACATATATCCAGAAAGAAAGCGTACTAAGAGCAAAATACCAGTATTCTCTAGAGATTCGAGGTTATATGTACGAAAGAGGAGGACACAAAAATCAGAAATTGGCCGAAGGATGCCCCTAAACCGATAACTAGGTCCATTTCTAACCACCAGATGGCAACGCTGCAGCATAGCACGTAGAAGCAGACTGTAGTACTCTGCATTCGACCGGCTATTTTGGCGCCATTGATATTCGATGTACCGCAAAACCGCTGCAATATCACCGACTGTCCCAGTCACGTTAGGTGTATGCGCGAAGCCGGTTTCGAACTGAACGCAGACGGAAACCGCTTCAGGAAGATCGCCAAGTGAGGCCCACTCTCGTATTTACTAACACTGCCAGACACGCCATGTCATTCGAAATAGTTGTAAAGGAAGACTGTAGGATTTCCGTTTGCCATCCATTATTATTCTGTACAACGTAGAGAAATTTCAATAGTTTATTTCTACCTGAGTTCGTTCTGTTTGAAGGGTCTAATATAGACCATTAAAAATATTCATATGCAAGCTAAAATTCGAAATTTTTCGTAACCGAATGAAGCTCTTATTAGATAAGTTCCTGATAATCAGTTTAATTCTATCGGTACCAGTGATGCCAAATTGTGTCGCCTAAGTTTTCAATTTGTCATTTGTTCGCAGCTAATTTTTTTTTAAACTTTAAATTTGTTTTATAAACCCTATATACAATAAGTTAGTTGTCGGTTTTTTATCGCTAGAGACGTTTTAATTGGGTGTATCTATAAAATAATCTCTTATATACTAAACTGCACCCAAATAGCCTCGGTACCGAAAAGTTTAAAATGTTAGTTTAAACTAAAATTAACTAAACTAGGTTAGAGAAAAAAAGTAACTAAATATATAATTTTTTGTTTGTCTTCATTCGACAGCCCTTTGTGATCCAAGGCCTCCCTAAAAATCTTCCATTCTGTGCTCATCTTCTCCAAGGCCTTCTAGTTGACGACTGTAAAGGATGATTTATATGTTACCAGAACGAGGGACACAAGTCTTTAAGTTGATTGAAACGCTGTCATGCGTTTTGAGAATACTCTGCGTTTTCACGGTACCAGTAGATGGAACAATATAGCCATTGATAGAGCATTAAGCCCCATGCCTGGTGATTGGATTATGGGAGTTGATGCACCAGTAAAAAGAAAGTGTTGTATTTACTGGAGCCGCCAGCTAGCGGCGATCCAGTCCCATTAGACCAGTTTGTCATAACGGTATTGTTGCAAAAATTGTCTGTATATAGTGTAAATAGTGACGTATTATTTTAAAATTCTATTGTAATTTACACTCATGTCCATAAATTAAGGATAATTCAGTTTTTACCTAATAACTTCTCAGCGGAGCAGCAAAGACACTTGAAATCCACTTCAAAGAGACATCTTTATGCAACATAATGATAATTAAAATAACTCAGTCGCAAATTTAAATGCAAAGTGTACAGCGGGTGCATATGCAAAAGAATGGAGTACCATTAGTGTGCAGTTGTACAGATGCATTTACGTTAAAAATCACTCAACTCATGGAGTGGACTTCTACTGTGAGATATGATCTCCCCTGTCATTAGTGTTTACTTAGCACTGTATTCTCATACTTAACATGAGTTACTTGAATTGTAGTGGCTAAATTGCTCGCCCCACCTTTTGAACTGTTTGTAAGTGATGGAAAGTTCCTAATACATCAAGTCTTAACACAATTCATATCGTAGATGTAATTAATCTCTATCTAATAACATCGCAGGGGTTGCAGTCACTCAACACCTTTCTCTTCAGCTCTTTCATACTCGGAGCATCAGTCCAAAATCAAAAGTCATCTCTCCAAAAAGTGGAAGACCCATCCCTCTCATCACTGGTATGCAGCCAAGAAACCGGGCTCTTTACTTGTATCTATTGGTGATAGAGCGTCTCGAACGGCAATTTCCAGATTGGCTAGTGGGCACACGAAGAGTCTCTTGTACTCTGAGGGTAGAAAAACTTACCCTGTCTGCTCCAAATGTGAAGCCCAGCAGGCCTCTGCCGAACTTATCCTGGACTGTTTGGGTCTTTCCAAAGAGGACTTATACGCTACACCACTTCTTGTCATCGACTTTTTGAGGGTCAACAATTTGTTGGATCTTGTCTGACTTTGTCAGACAGGTGGAGGATAAGAAACAACAACAACAACTAATAACATCGCCAATTTCTCCCTTTTTTTAAGCCCATGCAAAAATTATTGTCTAAAATATCCCTAAACTTTCCATTTCTAATTAAATGAGTGAAAATATGAAAGTGATGGTAAATAATACTATAAATTTTAATGCAATGGTCAATACTGTAATGTAATTGAAAGTTGTGCGGTGTTCCACACCCCTAGTTATTATGCTGTGGTAGCATAACTATAACCTTTTTAAGCCAATGAACCATGCTTAAATGCATCGATTCTATTTTTCTGACTTAAGGTATATTTTTGAGGATGAGCAATGGAATCTTACAAAATGGTTACAAATTTTTTAACGTAAATGAAAAAGCGATTTTTCTATCGATTTAGAGCTAATTGAAATTAATTTTAAAAAGTTAACTACAAAATGCTAACATCAGTTCTTGGCCTGCATGGGACTTTTTAACTTTCTACGTTTTAAATGCTGTGTCTTTTTAAACTTAAAATAGACTCTAGTTTTATTGAATATATTAAATACAAAGTTTCATAAAAAGTTTTAATTTAACGCATTTCAGGTTCAAGTAAATTTGCATTAAATGTTTTGTTTCAGAAGTGTTCATTTCTCCATTAAGATATCTTTCATCCTCAATGATTCTTCTACACAGTCTTCACAGTTTTAAACAGGCCGTATGTAAGAAATTTGTTCCTAAAAAGAAAACTGCGTTTACATTTAAGCAATAATCTCTCTCTCTCTCTCTCTCCCTCTCTCTCTCTCTCTCTCTCCCTCTCTCTCTCTCTCTCTCTCTCTCTCTCTCTCTATATATATATATATATATATATATATATATTACCTACGATTTGAAAAATACGTAAGGCGATATAAATATGTGGTTTGCTGCATTATGCTTAAATTACTAGGGAATTTACTCTCACCAATTTTCAAAAGTTGCCAACAGGTGGCGCTGCTATTCTCTACGCATTCTGACCTTTCAGATTTTTATTATTTTTACATCCTAGGCGTCTGCTTCGAAAATGGTTTATTCGCTGGAATTGCGTATTTTATTGTTTTGGAGTTTCATAACCAATTCTCAGACTGCGCCACGTTGTTGCTGCAAACGGTGGTTATTGTGAAAACTTTGTTTTGTAGTTTTCCTAGTCATCAGCGCCATCTTTGGGCAACTTTTTGTAACTAATTTTGAAAATTGGCCAGAATAATTTCCCTGGTAATTTAAGCATAATGCAGCAAACCGCACATTTCCATCGCCTTCCGTTTTTTTTAAATTGATTTTTCAAATCGTTGGTCATTTGTTGGGCATCCTGTAATATATATATATATATATATATATATATATATATATATATATATATATATATATATATATATATATATATATATTATACACCAGTTAATAAATGGAAATTCTAAAATTCTAAATAAGTACACGCTGATCAACTTCATCCGTAACTCTAGTTGTCTATTAAAACTAACGACCTTCCCCTAAACTTATTGCTGAATAACACGCTGATCACATACATAACAATAGATCTCAGATTAATTTACATGGCCTACATAATGTCTGTAAGGTAAGTGCTCTGACTTCGCTTACCAAAGGATCTGGTTACAAGTAACTTATAGGTTTGAATCTACACTTAAGGTTCTGAATACACGATGTCATAACTTAATGCCTATTTATCTGTTATCATCGCAGAGAATAGCGTTCTTCAACTCCACCACATGTAAATGTAATACTAAACCAAGATTCTTTGTTGTCAAGTGCAGTTAGTAACTATGTAAGTCAAAACCTAACTTAGATCAATTTCGAAAGACCAGGTTGTTGAAATCACCACTTTTACCAACTCTTTTGATTATTCAGGATATGTTCCACAGATTATATGATTATTCTGAAATATGAAGAGAAGGTAGAACATAGTATAGAAGAAAATCTTTCCTGTTCTCCAGCTAATACCACAAAAAATTGATAATTTACATTCAGATACACCTGCTTTATTTCAAGTAATAGTAATGGAATTACAGAAAGAGATAACGGAAAATAAAATTTTGAAAATATCAAGTGTGAATACTGTAATTTACGGGGCCATGACTGGTATTGACTTCGTGAATCTACTTGAATACCTAAGAATAGTATAATCCTTTTAAACCTATTTCTCAAGATCCATGCCAATATGAGGACGTTAGGGTTTGTATGTCGAGCAGCAGCTCCAATTATTTCTCACGCCACAAAACGTTGTAAACGAGGCAGGAACTTGGAGATTCTTTTGACTCGAATTCTTAACCAAAGCCATCACTGCTCATAGTAATTAAATACTTCCATCTGTTTTTCTTATGTAAAACATAATCTTATCGCGAATGGATACCCAACGTGAACAGGTCATTGTACCAGTATAAAGTGTTAGGGTATATTGTACGATTTTGTAGTAGTCAATGCTGTGTAGGATTTCAGTGAAAATTAAGACATTCAATCACCACAAACACAAGCTGCATTTGAAAGAAAGTAAGAACCAAGGAACACAGTCCTTTTGCATCAGAAAGTCATGTCCATTTGGTTCGGATCAGTGTGATTAATTAACTAGCCTCACTTCTTTTCTACCATGGTTGGCTAATTTAATTGTCTGAAATTCATTAATTTGATATGGATTTTGATTGACATTTTTCTACTTTTAAAAGGGGACCATACGGTCTCGAAAATTCAGATCGGGATGAGACTCGGCAGATTGGTAGTACACCTTAAGGGTATCCGCACAGTAAAGCAATAAAGAGCACTAGCCAGAAGTTTCCGAGAAAACAGGCTCTAAAGTGTTACGCGCAGCTTATATATTAGTAGAGATTTTTGCTCTGCAACTGCAAATAAAGTATTATCTTTAATTGAAATTTCAATTAGCTGTAACTGTCACTTTATAAATTGAGGAAGAAAAAAAAAATACTTCACAAGGTATCGAACTCGGATCGTCTGTACTGGAACCCAGCACGCTGGCCACTTATGTTAGCCACCGGGCAGTTACAGAGCAAAAATCTCTACTAGTATATAAGCTGCGCGTAACACTTTAGAGCCTGTTTTCTCGGAATCTTCTGGCTAGTGCGCTTTATTGCTTTACTGTGTGGATGCCCTTTAACTAATCTGCCAAGTCTCATCCCGATCTAAATTTCTGTGATCGTAAGGTCCCCTTGTTAGTTCGCAAACCAAAGGTTTACTTCGCAAAAAATAATTGACGCATAAAGATAGTGGCACGATCCTGTATGACCAAACTGTAATAAAGAGTGTTAAGATTACCTTGAGTTGAGAGTTGAGCTTCCTGAGGAACCCCATTCTCTCCTCGTGTCTCGCCTGTCGAGATTCCACCCTCTGTCTCGATTCCGTCTCGTCGGCGTCCATTTCCGCCTGTAGATCAGCGACTGTCTTTTCAGCTCTCGACACCTCATCTATCAGCTGGTTGTACTGGAAAAGAAACAAAAGAGTTGATGCAACATTCACTACATATCTTATTTTTCAACGAAATTGTGAGTAGACACAGGTGAAAATGGCGGACACAGGTTTACTGCAGTAATATTGATGAACTGTATAACATAGGCGTTGTTCCAGCCGGCCAGACATGGCATCACAGTACAAGAATTTTATTGATGAATATCTTTCTCTTAGCCATATGGAGAAAATTATAGACGGTCAGCACTAAGCGGACACTTACTATATTCCACACCACGCTATGTCTTGAGTGGACTGTAAGTTTTATGGTTAATTTGTATGCGTTGGAAGAATGCAAGACTAATAGTCTTTTGGTTCAGGTTTATTGCACTCGGAACGTCTTGTTCCTATCGTGGCTAAACATCCTTATCTCAGTTTTTACAAGTGTTTTACAAGTCGCCCACAGAGGGCGTTGGTTTTGCATTATTCTTTACGAACATGTTCGGCCGGCTGGAACAGG
The DNA here is from genome assembly GCA_963978545.1 of Linyphia triangularis. Lineage (NCBI taxonomy): Eukaryota > Metazoa > Arthropoda > Arachnida > Araneae > Linyphiidae > Linyphia > Linyphia triangularis. The sequence goes on from OZ021726.1 coordinate 9,039,409, forward strand.
CGTAAAGTAGCATTTTTTTTCCTCGTGAATCTGAACACCTTCCCCCTTAACATTTAAATGCTGTGGTTGGGTGGTTTGAGGTTCTTTGCGCAAGAGCAACACATGGTCCATACTATGCCAAACAAATTGGTGAACATCAGTTTAAAGTTTAAGAAACATAGTATCAGAAAAATTAATATAAAATTCAAAGGTGAGATATTTTAGGGGATGGAAGCATTCCACAAAAAATGACTCGCGGTCTGTCAGACCGCTTACAGCAGTTAAAGGTTAATATATGGAAAAACTGGTTTGATTCGCTCCTTTATACATCTTTATAAAGTTTTTTTTTTGCGTTTGTGAAGAATAATGTGCTTTTTTTAAATTCATAGTTCAGGAAAAAGCCCCACTGAAACAGGAGTGTATATTTTGTTTCTATTTGGTGCAATAGAAATTATTGTTTTAAATAGAAATGAAAAATACTTTTTAACGCATGGGAAGTGAGACAACTTTCCTCAGGATGGTCCTGATACTGGTACTTTCTGGCCAGGCGGCTCTTAATATTTGTTGCTAACAAAAACTTCTCCAACTGTCGATAGGGTAAGTACCACTCTTTCTTTCTGTAAATAATTGGTACACCATTTAAACGGGCTTTGGGTATCCTTACTCCAAATACCAAACCATGCGAATACATCATTTCTATCTACACTCTTGAAACTGTTTACACACAAAAAAAAAGAAGTAAAAACCACAAATTCTGAATAAATTTATGGAACGGCTTGACAAAAAACATTCTTAAAGCTAACATTTATAAAAAAAATTATGCTACATATACTTCACACTGAAAATACGAGGTGCACCTTCCGGCAGTGGTTTGGGGCACCGCATAGTTACCTGTATCTCCACCCTTTTTCGCTCGGTTTCTCCTTCTAGGGCTGTTCGCACTCCGTACGCCACTCCGTTCTCGAACAGTCGCTCGTGAGCGTCCAAGGTCATCCGGAACTCGTCACGAACGCGAAGCAGAAGCGAACCTCGCTCGGGACAGTGGATCGTCGACTCACGAATCAGCTCGTCTGGTGGAGAAAGTGATATTGACATACTTTCTGTTATATATATATTCTAGCTATAGGCACTGGATAAATGGGGGTAAAACCAGTACCGGATCTAGGGGGGGGGGGCAGGCGGGGCAGCTGCCCCGGGCGCTAACCAGAGGGGGCGCCGAAAAGCCAACAAAGCACTATTTGTTGTATAAATTTTAATATTTGGACGAAAGGATAATTTTTCATAAATAAATTTTCATTTTTTCTTAAAATTCTGGATGATCTTTAAGATATCCAACAGAAGAAAAAATCCACTAGAAAAAAAAATACATTTCTGTACAAAGAAAGTAATAATCTATCCTTTTACCAAAGAATGACAATGAATTCTCCCTACCCCCTGATGAAGAATAGGTTTGTGCTACATGGCAGGCTGCCAGAAATGCTAATTTAAAATCGCATTGGTAATATAGTCGCAATGTAGTTAGATAAAATTTAGCATTGCAACAATTTAATGCTGTTGAAATTTTCGTAAATTGAAATATGTCGAAGAAATTATCTGGGGCGCAGAATCGCAGAAAAGCAAAAGAAACTGCAAGAATATCCCAACATTTTATCATCTTGGCTAGTTCACGAGACTGAAACCAATGAAGGTAAGAATTTTTTTAAATTTGTAACCTAATAAACTTCGGAAGATGTGTATTAAGGACAAGGGTTACGTTTGGGATATATCTCTTGCCAAATATATTTATTGTTCTCTAGGAGTCCGCAGGAATTTTTACAGGGGGCTGCAAGATGTTGAATTGTTTAGAAATCGTTTACTTTTGTTTTTGAGGTTGATTATCATTAACTTTAAAGGTTCATTGCGATTCCTAATGAAAATTAATTAGCAAAAAGTTAATTAAAAATTGAAATAATTAACGATTGAAACGTTTTCTTTAAGAGAATAATTTAGTATTTCTTCAGCTAAAAACAGATTTTTTTTTCATTTTTACACATTTTGAATCGTGCTGAGTTTAAAAAAACTGGGGGTGTTGAACTTTGAACAACTTTCAATTCCCACTGTTTCCTTCATTTAATTTAGCAATTATTTTGGCTGTAAAAATGACAGCGCAAGCACGATTTTGACAAAAACCGTAACGCCAGGTGTAATGGCCAAAGTAGGTCAATCCGTTTGAAAGTAATGCTGACCACAGACAACACACGGACCCACAAACTTTTTTTCTAGAACACTTTTTTGATTCAGAATGTTCTGAAACGTGAAGAAATGCAAAAAAATTATGCGATAAAAAGTTGACACAAGAATTCCTATTGAGCACAAGAATTCCTATTTATCGCAAAACATATCGATTTTTTAAAAATAAAAACGAAAACAGTAAATTACATCCTATCCAAATCTCAATTTAAATGCACTGACTAAATATGTGACTATATATTTTTAACAATATATTTTACTATATATTTTTAAATCCCTTATATTAACTTCACTTTTGTTTGAGTTGATGTTGATGTTGATGTTAGTTAGTTTTAATGGCACAAGGTCCGGTTTCGGACATGCTGCGCCAAGCCCAAGATAAAATATTAAAAACAGTTAAAATATAAAAACAATGTGTACAATACTAAAAACTGAGGTATAAGTATAAAAAGAATGTCAAAAAATGTTTACCAGCAACTTGACGAAAATAGTATGACAGTAAAATGGAACTAGATGTGATTTAAAAACCCAATGTCATTTAAAAATGAAAAAAGATTTGAATGGGGATTTTCTCCAATCAAATCTTGCAAGTTTAAAATTGTGCCATTAAAATACTTAAGGCGTTGTTGATTAAAAGCAGGACAGACAATTAAAATATGAAAAACAGTAAAATCAGTTTGGCATAAAAGACACAGTGGAGGATTTTCCCCCAATAAAAGATGACGGTGAGTAAAACGAGTGTGTCCAATACGGAGTCTTGTCAATTTTACATCAGTTTTCCGTATTGGTGCAATAGCCCATTGGTGAATGGTGGGTTTAATGGAGTGCAACTTGTTGCTTAGTTGCAGATCCCATGACTCCTGCCATTTGGGGTTGAAAAACTTCTTTGTGTACGCCTTTATGTCGACTAATGGAACGGCATGTTGCAATATGACAGAAGCTGCCTTTGCAGCGCTATCAGCAAGCTCGTTACCTTTAATACCAACGTGACTCGGCACCCAACAAAAAACAATATCAAAGCCTTCATTTCTAATGGATTTTAAAATTTTGAAAATATCTAACACTACTGGATGGCAGTTAGTGTCATAGTGCTCCAGCTGCTTTAGTACACTCATACTGTCGGTGTATATGCAAAAGTTACGTTGGGGACTCCTAGATATTAGTTGGAGGGCTTGCGAAATTGCCACTGCTTCGGCAGTGTACACAGAACAAGAGGGATGAAGTCTGTAACTAGAAGCTGAGTTATCAAGAATGACACCGCAGCCAACATATCCCATTCCTTTTGACCCATCTGTAAACACTGGCAAGTATGAGTTATAATGACAGCTGTGTTGATGGAATAATTGCTGGTAAATCGCTGGAGCAGTATCAGTTTTATAATATGAAACGAAGGGATTGATATGAGGGAAAGATGGAATATCCCATGGTGGAAACCATAAGCCTTCGTTTATCTGCACCATAACATCACTCAAATCGGTATTAGTAAGTAAGGCCTTAACTCGTTCACTAAATGGAATAGTGTGAGATGGGCGAGCAACAAAAAGACGATTCAAACTAGGAGCAAGAGTCATGGGTTTCAAAGGATGAGAGGACATGGATAAAACTTTAAAATAAAAATTGATCGACAGCTTTTTCCTTCTGAGATCAAGAGGAAGTTGGTAACACTCTATGGCCAGACTAGGGATGGGTGATGTTCTAAATGCACCAGTGCATATTCTCATTGCCGAGTTGTGAATTGTGTCCAATCTGCGCAAGACGGAGTCTCGAGCAGAACCATACGCAATACACCCATAGTCGATTCGAGATAGAATGATCGACTGATACACTCTGAGTAAGGAGGTACGATCAGCACCCCAAGATGTATTCGACAGCACTTTGAGGATGTTTAATGACTTTTCGCACTTCTTCCGTAGAGAGAGGACATGCGGAAGAAAAGTCAATTTGCTGTCAAAAATCACTCCTAGGAAACGTATCTCGTTAATTACAGGGATGGGGGTGTTGCGAATATGGATAACAGGATCAAGATGAAGGTTCCTTTTCTTGCAGAAATGGACACAGTTGCTCTTTGTAGGAGAAAGTGTATGACCGTTCTGATCACACCACTGAACAAGATTGTTAACCGCAGTTTGTAGTTGCCTTTCAATTAGACGCATGTTACTTCCCTGACATGAAATCTGAAGGTCATCGACATACAGTGTTCCACGAACAGATGGCTGAAGTTTCTCAAGAATTTGGCTAAAATGAAGGTTAAAAAGAGTCACACTTAAAATACTTCCCTGAGGGACGCCCTCAGATTGAGTAAAATCGCGGGAAAAGGTAGAACCAATTCTGATTCTAAAAACACGTGAAGCTAAAAAGTTAAAAATAAAAACAGGTAAGTTACCTCTAAAACCAAAGTCGAACAAAGTACGCAGAATTCCATATCGCCAAGTGCGATCATATGCCTTCTCGACATCGAAAAAAATGGAAACTAAATGGTTTCTCCTAACAAATGCTTTACGGATCTCCGTTTCCAGAAATAGAATGTTGTCTAGAGTGGACCGGCCACGTCTGAAACCACTCTGGAAAGGAGAAATGCATTTGTTCTTTTCCAGTACATGAATGAGACGAGCATTGACCATGCGCTCAAAAGTCTTACATAGGCAACTGGTTAAGGCTATCGGCCGATAATTCAGAGGATCTTTGGGGTTTTTACCAGGTTTCAGAATTGGGATAACGACAGCTTCTCTCCATGCAGAAGGGAAGGTCTGCTCCCTCCAGATTCTATTAAAGAGAAGAAGGACATTCGAGATGGAGTCTTGTTTTAAATGCCTGAGCATGTCGTAACCAATTTGATCTGGACCTGGACTAGTGTTGTGTGCCTTTGATAAAGATCGTTTCAATTCGAACATCTTGAAGTCGCAGTTGTATGGTAGAGAGAGTTTGCTTTTGAAGTTGATGGGTGTCTGCTCAGCACGATTTTTAACAACCAAAAAAGTTGGATTGTAGGATTCAGAGCTAGACACTTTTTCAAAAGCTTCACCGATGACGTTGGCAACATCCTCTACGGAAGAATAAGTGGCGCCTTTGGTTTCTAAAATCGGACAGGGAAATTCCGAATACAAACCGTTTGCTGCCTTGACCTTCTTCCACAATTGCTTACTAGATGTCGAAGATGTTATTGAAGACACATAATTCACCCATGACTCCTTCTGACTACGGTGTCGCACTTTTCGGGCAAATGCCTTGGCTTTTTTAAAAGCAATAAGATTCTGGGTACTAGGGTATCGTCGGAAAATACCCCACAACTTCCTCTGTTTCTTGTATGCCGTTTGGCACTCATTATTCCACCATGGTTTGTAGTGCTTACTCACACGGGATGAACTCTTCGGGATAGCAATTTCCGCTGCCCCTATGATACTTTCGGTGACGTTATGCACAGCATGATTAATATCATCAACTGTTACCATAGCTTCTGTTATCACTGCTTCTTCTCCAAAAACACCCCAATCTGCTCGTTTGTATAAGTACGTGGATGGGTGAAGCCTACTACGAGTACCGTTAACATGGGTGATAAGTAGAGGGAAATGATCGCTGTTGTGTAAGTCACTGTCAACAGCAAAATTTAAAAAAGGTAGAAGTGCAGGTGAGCAGATAGCAAGGTCAATTGAGTGGAAAGTTCGTGTGGGCTGATGAAAGTATGTCTTCTCCTCATTATTTAGTAGGCAAAGATGGTGATCAGAGAGCAGGTGCTCAATCTGTTGTCCACGAGGATTCGTGTCATCATTTCCCCACAATGTACTGTGACCATTTAAGTCACCAAGAAGCAAAAAAGGGGCAGGTAGCTGATCCAAAAGGTCGTTCAAATCATGTGGACGGATGATAGCATGCGGCGGTAGATATAGACAGCAGACTGTGATTAGAGACTGGATGTGAATTCTCACAGCCACTGCTTGTAAAGATGTACGCAATGGTACTACAGTGCTGGGATAATCATGGGAAGTAAAAATACATACACCGCCAGACACTGTAGAACCAGAATCTAGATCTTTTCGTACACAACTATATCTACGAATCTTCACAGAGTGGTTGGACTTCAAAAAGGTTTCCTGAAGCGCAACACATGCTGGATGGTATGTTGAGATGATGGATTTCAAGTCATCCGTTCTAGACCGCAAACCACGGCAGTTCCAAGAAATAAAAGCCATTATTGAATGGGAGAAGTTGTAATGGCACAATCATCAGGATCCCCACGCAGCAACGCCTCTTCATCATCAGATGGATGAAGATTCATCATATCTTCATCCATTGTGGGTAACCTGAAAGGATTTCTCAGTTTGCGAGAGCTGGATTCCCTCGCAGATTTAAGTTTTAAAGCTTGTACAGCTTTAGATTTCGCAGATTTTTGTTTTGATAATAGACATTTGTTGACAGTTTGTTTTTGCGAGTTATTTAAAGAAAATAATGTGGTAGGTTTAGTTAAAACTGGTTTAATAGTACTGGTTGATGGTAAATTTGAAAACTGATTTAATGTGTCTGTTTGAGTGCTGCAGCTTTTCATTGTTACCTGTGTGGAAGATGAGTAGCTCTTCCCAGGCACTGGTGTCCGAGATGTAACTTTCCGTCTGGCTTCCGGGTAAGAGATGTTGTCTTTAAACTTCGTGGCTGTGATCTCTTTTTCTAGTTTCCAAGTCGGGCATGTTCTAGAATAGGAAGGATGGTCACCTTCGCAGTTGACACACCTTTCCTGAGCATTGCAATTTTCGCTGTCGTGTCCCTCATTGGCGCAGCGAGCACATTTGGCGTTACTGCGACAGGTCAATTTTGAATGGCCGAATTGTTGACAATGGAAACAGCGCAGAGGGTTGGGAATGTATGGTCGGATGGGACATCGTAAATAAGCTACCTTGATGTTTTGTGGTAGAACAGGCGTTTCAAAAGTAAGGATCAGATGTTTGGTGTTTTGTATCTGACCATCTCGTCTGATTGTAATTCGAGATACCTTACACACCTTTTGATCACGTAGATTTTCCAAAATTTCCTCTTCCGAGACATACAATAAATCTGCAGCGGAGATCACACCACGAGAGTAATTTAAGTTACCATGCGGAGAAACAGTCACAGGTAAGTTGGCTAGAGAAGTCAATTTAAGTATAGATGCAGCTTGCTTATCTGAAGAAACTTCAATAAGAAGATCTCCAGTACGCATTTTGCTTATAGATTTAGTTTCACCAATACAACCAGTAATACCCTTTTCGATTAAGAAAGGAGAAACATTTAGAAAAGATCCTCCAGGTCTTTTCATTACAAAGAAACGAGCTTGAGGGAAGGATTTAAACATTTGTTGCTCCAATGAAGGAGGAGAATTGATAGAAGTTGCCATGAAAGTAATGTAAAGAAATTCAGACTCTGGAGTCCCACCCACCATGGAGTCCACAAAAGAAAGGGATAGAGGATGCCGGCAAGCACCAAAAACCAGAAAAAGGAACAAAAGGAGAACTAAACAAGCGCGCTCGGCTATCCACTACCAGGTTGTCCAGGGTCTATACGCAGGCAATTCGGCCCCGGTGAAGTCTCCACCCTTAACGAGATTCCCGGAAAACGGATCACTTGCTTGATCCCTAGCCGCCGACGAAGTCAAACGACCAGCCGATTGATGCACACGGGACCAATGTGCACCTCCCGTTTACCTGAAGCAAAGGCCGAAGTAGTGTGTTGGCACAGTATGTCGTCCCTCAACTACCAGGATCCCCCTTTCCAGGGACACGGGTCTCCACGCACGGCAAACACGTGGGTGATTAAATGCCCGAGAGGAGCTGACAGCTACAGGGCGGCAAAAAGCTTCTCAAGGGGACCCCTCACCTCAGATGAGGTAATCACAATGAGGGAAGGAAGAGAAAACAAACGATAAATATAAAACTCAAAACGAGAAGGTAAAACAGACGAAGGGTTAGATCACTGGGGCACCTCGGGGTTGTGAAGCCCGTGTTTACTTATAGAAAGTAAACCCCCTGAGGGGCTTTTGTTTGAGTGTGCGTTTGAGCCTGGCGTACAAATCTGCGGATGCTTAATTAACCCCCTTCCCATCATCCTATCGTCCTGAAACTTGGCCAATTAGCTTAAAGCCCATGACAATACATTGGGTCTATTCCTAGTTGACGTTAAAAAATCGCCAAGCCAATTTGGCGCTGTTTTGTAGGCGATACAGTTCTAAATTTGGCAATCCCATTTTTTTTATTGACGCGCTTTGGCTTCAACTTTTCTATACTACAAATCATGGAGCTGGTTCGTTTCTCAATTTTTCATATTGGAATTCCGAATTGGCGACATTCTGGCTTTGTCGCCAACTTTTCAAAAGTGCGCCAACCCATAAACGTGAACTAGGAATTTACCTTTTTTAATCGACGCGGAGTTTCGAAAGCATTTTAATAAATCATTTAAAAAAAAAATACTTTTATTGTTAATAAATTGATAATTCTTATAAGGGATTTGATCAAAAAGTTTGTTTTTTACAGGTTAAATTATTAACACTCCTACTTTTTTTTTTGATCATACACAAGCATTCAAACATGTTTCGTAAAAAGAGAAAACGGAAGCATAAAAGTGCCTAAGTGTAACATTTTATCTATTCCTAAATAATGAAAAAATAATAAAACATCAAGGCATGAATTCTAAAAATAGATCTCAAGGCCTTATTTTTCATAAAAAATAACGAAAAAGAAAGTATTTTCCAGGAAGTGATAAATAAAATAAAAAGAATCCAGTCTACATGCTACGAGAAAAAGGCGCCAATTTTCAGCGAGAGTTATATTGTCATTTTGACGGCATAATTTTTCACCAAACAGATGTCATGTTCGTCAAATTTTGTCCATTGCATTGGTGAGAATTTTAAATTCTCCAAGAAAATGGAGAACTCACACATAGCACAGTAAGTAATATATTATTCATTCTATTATTAAAATGAGTTTCAATAAGTTTAAATTAATTGTTCTAAAATAAACATTTATGTGTTTACCAACTATTCAATGATTTTTGTAGACAAGTCATTAAATTAATTTGCTTTTGTGTTCAATGAGTTCTGGTAATATTCGGAAGCTTTTTAAATTTTTGTATTAGTATTTTACAGAAGAAAATATTTTTTGAAATGTAAAACAGCTTAATTGTTTATGATCTAAGACGTTTTGAAACCAGGTTAACCAGATTTTGTGTTAAAAAGTGTTACATATCATTCAACTATGTTCTTTTATTTCATTGTAACTGACATTATTTGTATTGATTCATTAGTTTTTTTTTTTGTCTTTATGCAAATCTTTATGCAAGCAGAATGAACCCTGGTCATTAATAAGGGCTTGTCAAATATATTTACTTAAAATTTCAATTAATTAATTCTTTTATTGTTTGTTTCAAAACAGAAGTTTATAAAGGAAAAACCTTTGTTAATTTTCAATGTATATATAGTTAGCTTCAAATCTAAAAAATTATTGTGTGGGGGCGCCAAAATGAATTCTTGCCCCGGGTAAAAAGTGACCTAGTTCCGTCCCTGGGTAAAACTAAACGTGAACACCCAAATATAGAACAGTTTGCATTTTTTAAACTTTGACCTACATATTTAGTAAGGATCATTCCTTATACTCACTATGTTACATTCTTCTATACTAAACTCCAACTTAACTTGACAACACTAGACGATAGATCATCACCGTGCTCATAAGCAATTAATCCATTTTAGAGGGGTGAAGACTTAATTCTCGCCAAACTTCATAGCCTTTTTTTCTCTACAGGGTTGCTGGGCTGAGTTTTCTAGCGTGATTTTTTCTTGTGAGATGGGAGAAGAATGAAAAGGGAATGGGGTGATACAGTATTCCTGTCCATCCCGTTTGTCGAATAATGCCTGTATGACTTGGCTAGCATTATGCTTTCACATCGCCAAAATGGATAAATTGCCTATGAGCACTGTGACGATCTACCGTCTAGTGATGTCAAGTTAAGTTGAAGTTTAGTATAGCCCAGTGCATTTATAAAAACTACTTTGTTAAAATCTTGAAATTTAGTGAGTAGGTACGAAAAAGACCACTGAATGAAATGACATAAATTGTTTTCATTTAATATCTATCTATTATAGATAGAGGAAAATTAAAATGGCAAAAGGCAAAACCAGATGGAGCCACTGCATATGTATTGGCGTAAATATTTCAAATATAAAATAAAATATATTAGATTCTACTTTCGAGTTTTTAATTTATGTCATTTTATTAAGTGATAATTTTCGTTCATATTCCCCAAATGTCAAGGTTTTATAGAAAGTAGTTTCTAAATGCACTGGGCTAGAAGAATGTAACATAGCGAGCATAAGGAATGATCCTTACTATACTAAACTTTAATTTAACTTGACATCACTAGACGGTAGATCGTCACAGTGCTCATAGGTATTTAATCCATTTTGGCGGCGTGTAAGTATAATGCTCGCCAAACCACAACCCTGTAGAGAACAAAAGGCTATAAGGTTCGGTGAGAATTATGTCTTCACTCCGCTAAAATGGATTAACTGCAACATCACATCCGAAAATATGAAAATTAGGCCTATAGGGTGAAGAAATGCTAATACTCATTCTTAAGAGGAAGTCCTATACTAAACTCCAACTTAACTTGACATCACTAGACGATAGATCTTCACCCTATGAGCACGGTGAAGATCTATCGTCTAGTGATGTCAAGTTAAGTTGGAGTTTAGTATAGGACTTCCTCTTAAGAATGAGTATTAGCATTTCTTCACCCTATAGGCCTAATTTTCATATTTTCGGATGTGATGTTGCTTCATAACGTTTGAGTTGGTTGGTTGTATTCAGATTATCTGGCGCCGTCAGCAACACGAGGGCTATAATGCGCCGAAACATTCGTCATTAGACACCACATACATTTACAAACACCCATGCCAACACGGGACTCGAACCCGCAACCTCGCGGTCTAGAAGCTAACACGTTAACCACTATACCGTTTGGTCGGCTCATAACGTTTGAGAGTTTCTATTGTAGTAATAAAAACAACAATACAAGCTATTTAGCAATATTTGAAAGGAATTGAAAGAGCTTTTATCAACAAAATAATTAAATACAAATTAATCGAAAATCGTGGCCCCATCTGTTAGATAAAAGTGTAAATCTTTAAATTATTTAGAATTTTAATAAACTTTGAATTATTTTGAATATGTTGTAAAATAAGGGGAATATCTGTTGTTCACAGCATAAAATACTAGTACTACTAATTTAAGTTTAGTTGTATATGTGTTGTCAAAAGTACATCCCACTAGCATAAAAACTCTGGCTAATATCACTCAACATTGGCCGATCGGAACGTTTTAAATCAGCCGTTGATGGCGATATTTGCCAATCTCCCCTAATGCTGGATAATTTATACTGGAAGTTTTGAAATGTTGATGCACAGTTTTAAATTTAAAATATTTTTTTTATAATAAGAAGGGAGGGGGGAAAAAAAAGAAAAAAAAAAGAAAGTTTTATGACGTTTAATGTATGTAATGCTATTATCTATATACGAAATATAATATCAATGATTTTGTAAGACTATTAAAAAAAATCGCTGTGGTTTAGGTTTAATTCCAAAATATTTTAGAATTAATATATTAGAAATATTTATAATTAGAAAAAAAAAAAGTACTATTTTTAATCAAATTGTCAACTTCATAAACTTATATGCCACAAGTAGGAACGATATTTATCATAATTATGTCAGATGATAGCTGTCGAAAATACTAATGAATTCGTAAAGTTATAATAGTTATTGCCTTCAATAAGTAAAGTAAGTGATTTTAACATCTTCATGTAATAATATTGCTAAAGCACTGGAATTTTCTCGGGAAAAAAGAAATTGCAAAGTTATGCTAGCCAGTAATATTTGCAAAAGTGTTTTAAAAAATATGGAGGGTTATACATTTCTGAATCCAAGAAAGATGAGTTTAAATTTATATTTATAAGTGTTTTGGTTTTAAAAAATTAAGTATTTTTTAAACGTACACGTTGCGTAAATCATTCCACGAGCGATATGCCGCCAATCATTGTAGCACACGTCTCCGCGTTATAATCCTAACGAAGTTCGCTGGACAATTTAGAATTTCTTGCGCCTACGCACTTGCCATTTTACTGCCCCTTGTCGTAACTCTTTCTTTATAGGCACTCTAGCTCTACTTTGACTATTAAAAAACTTGACTTAAAGAAAAAAATCTGCTCAACCATTTTGGATAATTACTTTAAAAACTTCTCCGTTGTTAAAGAACTAACTGTTCAACATTACAACTTAAGAACATTTATTTAAAAAGAACAATTGAACTTTTTGATGCGAATTACTTTGCAACAACTACATTTTACGAACACTATCTTTCGTAGATATTAAGTATGAGGGATATAGACCAAGAAGCAGAAATTGAAACTTCCAATAGACTGAGAGGAGACTGCAATTTTTGGACCCCATCGAACATCATTCTGGATTTTTTATGGAAATTAGAGAAAAGTGAGTAGACTACGAATCCACTGGTCTGCCGTGGCAAAAATGGCCGAAACTGGTCAAAAATCGACTTTTAATTAGTTGAACTAAATTCAATTGCCAAATGCGCCATAACTTGCCAAATAATGAGCATTTTTTTTTTTTGGGAACCCTCACTCTTTAATTTTCAATTAAGAAGGTTGCAGACAATTCAGATATCTGGCGACGGTCTACATGCATCTATTAAAAGAGAGCCAAGTTGGCAAAAAATATTACGTCACTTATGAAGTAACTGATGTCGTCAATTTGGCTTACTTTTAAAAGATATAAGTTTTCCGAGCCAAGGATCAGAAATCGTTTGCGCTTTTTCTCATTGAAAATCAAAATGAAGTGGGTTGCCAGACGAATAAGTTTGTTCTATTTTTGGCAAGTTATGACATATTTGGCAATCGGATTTTAGTTCAACTCATTCCAAGTCGATTTTTGATCAGTTTCGGCGATTTTTGCCACGGCAGACCAGTGGATTCCTAATCTACTAACTTTTCTCTAATTTCTATAAAAAATTCAGAATGATGTTCGATGGGGTCCAAAAATTGCAGTCGCCTCTCGGACTACAAGCTACTATGGAAACTCTATAGTTATGCGTAAAAAACAATTGGTTATGGACAAAATAACTTTCTTGTCGAAATAATACATTATGTAATGTTCATTTACTTATAACTAGTATAAGGTACAAATCGAAATTCAAGTAAAAAAAAGTATATTGATAAATATAACATAGTAAAAGTTGTAAAGTTATTTTCATATCTGCTTTAATTGGTCCAGTACCGAAATTTTTTCAAAAATCCAAATTTTTTTTTTCTGATTTTAAAAAATAGTTCATACATTCCTGAAGAGAATGATGTTTTTATCTTATTCCTCTGGTGATTAGAACACCACAAAATTACCTGTTATTTAAACATCACTAATGGGCGTAACATCTTGAAGCGTCTGCTTAAAGTGCGTTTTTCGAACACTAGTGTTTTTCACAGATGTTGCATGTTCAAATCGATATATCCCAGATAATTGGTTATTTAAATTTTTGGAGCATTTAATTTATATAGTTTTAAATATTTTGTCTTCACAGAATTTTATTTTTTTTATTCTGTTTGAAAATATGACATTTAGCGTAAAAGATAACATAAAAAAAAGCAAACATTTCAATATTTTAACTTTGAGAATTTTTAATTTTTTTTTTAATTCACCTATTAAAATTCTGTAAGGACAAATTTTTCTTTATATAATTATGTATTACAGAAAGCTTTCCCTTTGAAAAAAAATTATTTTTTCTTGACTTATATCAAAATACGCAAACATCAATTATTATGGATTTTTCTTGGTTTTTAATTTTTTTTTTTAAATAACTAAATAGAATATTTAAAAAAAAAACATTTTCTCAAAGATATATAAATAGTATCTCATACATAAAATAAATTTTTGACATAAAAATGTCCATAAATAAAGTTTTTTTTTATTTTCGGTACCGGACCCCTTAAATTTTTGTTGAATATATGTAAATTAATTTTATCTTTTGAGGTATAAAAATATTAACCAGTTCATAGGTTTTAAAAACTGCAATAGGTTTTTGTAAAGGCTCAGAGAAGAAAATTAAATTTGACTTCCATGTTATTTCATAGATGGCAGCACCAAAAATGTTGAATCTTAAAGAAGATGAGTCTTGCATTCTGATAGTATTTTTAAATTTGAAGATTTTAAAATATTTATATTAATTTCAGTTTTGTTTATGGTGGTTAAAATATTCGGAGGGATAGTTAACCCACTTGCCAACATCCAATCGAGATGAAATTTGGCATATAGACTCGTCGACGATGGTAATACAAACAGGGCCTGATTTAGAATTTTTTTTATTGTAGGCTCAACATTCAGAGAGGGGCCCCAATAGCAAATATTTATTTCTTTACGTCACAATATTACCAGATCAAGCTACATTCGTTAAGACTAACTTTTTACAATTAAAACTCATAGTTTACTTTCACACGATTTTTTTGTAATAATTAGTATAATCTTGATTTGCTCAAAACTTTTGAATTAATCAAGACCCCCCATGAACACTGATTTTAAAGCACTCTTTCCTGTATTTTAAACTTACATTTTACCACAGTTTCCACAAATTATATAATAATAAAGATTACTTAATTTTATAACAATAATTGTAAATAATACAAAGTTACCTTTCCACTGTTTCCACGATCTCACCAAAAAGGAGGGCCAAAAAAGTCCAATGAAGAGCCTGCAAACCAACCAATCACAAAGACTCTTTCATTTCATAATATAAGAAGTTGTATATGGTTGGTGAACATCTCTTTACAAGAGGCGAGAGAAGGAGAACAGCGGCGTAAAGCCCTTGTCTCCGTGTACATATGAAGAAGTTGTATATGATTGGCTGAACTGGAAAGATGTGCTTAATTAGATTTTATTAGGTTAATCTATCTAACTTAACTCTCTGTGATTATAAAAAATATGGAATTTGCGGATGTGTAACTAAAATTTTTTTATTGTTTTTGTTCAATACTTCCCATAAAAAGACCATTATATTTAAAATTTTCAGAAAACTTTCAAAATTTGGGGCCCCCCAAATTTGGGGGCCCCTAGGACCGGGCCTAGTGGGCCTAATGGTAAATCAGGCCCTGAATACAAACCAACAGGTTTTAGAGCAAAAAAAAGAAGTTGATCATGACACGGAATTGAGAATTATCTTTGAATTGGTTATAACTATGAATACTCGATTTGAGTTCAAAATTGCTTAAATAAGTTACAATTGCTCATAAAAGTTTTCTATGCATTTTAATGCTTTATAGTAAAAGCTTTGTTTTAACGGTTCGGTTTTTTCTATTTCAGCAAAACATTTATAAATGCATGAAATGGCTGATTACAAAAAAAAAAAAAAAAAAAAAAAAAAAAAAAAAAATGAGCGAAAGATACGAGGATAAAATTTTTTAGAATTGAATAACTACTATCTATTACTAAATCTAACATCAATCGTAGAATTTTATATTCGTAAGGAATTAAAGAATGAATATTAAAAAGTAAATTTTATAAAAATTAACAATCTAACAAAAATCAATTTGTCAGGAACTATTACGATACTTTCATTTACTTTTTCAATTTATTTTCTTAAATGAAGCATTTGTTATACTTTAACAGTATTTGAATAATTAAGCAAATTGTCCTATTTTTGATCTCCTACCACAACTTAAAGAGCATTGAACTCGTTCGCTTTCCCATTAATATAAAGTTTAAGACATTTTCAAGGAAGCCATTTAGCATTATCATATTAAAATAACAATCGTAATATTCTGCTACAGCCATGCCAGATGTCATTTGATGATAATTTTTCATTTGGCAAAGATTTTGGTAAACAATTTCTAGTTATAAGAATATTTCCTAGATGGCAGCACAACATAATTTTATTACTAAAAATACGTTTGGGTTCACTTTCAATGATTCCAAAGAGCGATGCTGGAGTATAACGGAAATTTACCCTAATGATTTTGTAACTTGTGCTTATCAAACGGACACAGGGCTAGAAATTTTTTTACTGTAGGCCCAACATTCAGAGAGGGGCCCCCAATAGCAAATATTTATTTCCTACATTCGTTAAGACTAACTTTTTACAATTAAAACTCAAAGTTTACTTTCACACGATTTTTTTGTTATAATTAGTATGATCTTGATTTGCTCAAAACTTTTGAATTAATCAAGACCCCCCCCCCCCCCATGAACACTGATTTTAAAGCATACTTTCCTGTTTTTTAAACTTACATTTTACCACAGTTTCCACAAATTATATAATAATAAAGATTACTTAATTTTATAACAATAATTGTAAATAATACAAAGTAAGCTTTCCACTGTTTCCACCATCTCACCAAAAAGGAGGGTCAAAAAAGTCCACGGAAGAGCCTGCAAACCAACCAATCACATAGACTCTTTCATTTCATAATATAAGAAGTTGTATATGGTTGGTTGGTTGGTGAACATCTCTTTACAAGAGGCGAGAGAAGGAGAACAGCGGCGTAAATCCTTTGTCTCCGTGTACATATTGTTACAAATTTTTGTATATTTGTAAATATTTCGTAGTGCTAATTTTGTAAATAGATAAATCTCTGTACATTTCGCATAAGGCAATGCAATGGTTTGTTTCCCTGCAGTGAGCATATCAATGCTTGATAACGGGTTTTACAGAGGTAACTCTGGGAAGCGAGTTTCAAGGGGCAGGGCATTTAACATTATGGTAATGGGAATCTCGCCAAATTGGCGATATAGAGCCAAGTTGGCAACGGTTTTGGCTACTAATTTTTGTCGCCAAATTTGGCGACTATTTGGCGACATTTTTGGTACATGTATGGGTACATGTATCCCATGTACATGTATAAGGACTTTTCGACTACAATCTGGAAAGTTCTCCAAATGTCTATCTCTGGAAGGTTCACGTATGTTCTCAGGTTACCCTATAAAAGCTCAGGAGAGCGGGTGATGGAGTTAGTTGTCTCTCAACGTTCATTGTGAGAGCTGTATTCCTGACTTGAGTAGTTGACTGATTTTGAGTCACGGAGCTAGTTGTTAGCTGAGTCCGATAGTTGACTGAAGTCAGTTCTTGGATTTTGAGTCACTGAATTAGTTGACTGGAGATACTGAGCATTCTAAAGCGAACTGTATTGCATTGTCTTTTGCGACGATTTAGCAGTTGTTTGTCAAGTTTTTAACTGCTGTTTTGTGCTCTATTGAGGTGAAAAGAGCTGTATTGTGTCTACTAGAACGAGAAGTTCTGGAGCTGTAAGAGAACTGTGAAGAGTTATTTTGAAATAAATTTCTGCAAGTTTTTATCTGATTTTGGCTTCAAATCTTTCGAACCCGTACAACGCAACAATATGAAGAAGTTGTATATGATTGGCTGAACTGGAAAGATTTGCTTAATTAGGTTTTATTAGGTTAATCTATCTAACTTAACTCTCTGTGACTATAAAAAATCTGGAATTTGCGGATGTGTAATTAAATTTTTTTTATTATTTTTGTTCAGTACTTCCCATAAAAAGACCATTATATTTAAAATTTTCAGTAAACTTTCAAAATTTGGGGGCCCCCAGATTTGGGGGCCCCTAGGCCCGGGCCTAGTGGGCCTAATGGTAAATCAGGCCCTGAAAGGACATACTTTAAAACAACAAAACTTGTATTTACAACAAAATTTCAACTTTTTCATTTCTGCAATTTAGGCATTCCATGACAAATTCCCCAAATATAGCATCAGCAGCGTAAATTTTTATGGGAGCGGAACTTAAATTTTAAAAATAAACTAAGTAAGCAGACATTCTTAAGCTAGTCACAACCGAGAGTTCTAATCAGAGGTTGGCCATTTTTTATATCACTGTATTTGTGGCTGAAAATTTTCATCATGTTTATGAATTTTTTTATTGCAAGAAAGTTTTTTGTGTTTTTGAGGTTGGTGGTTCTTCTACTTTTCAAAAGTGTTTTTTTGGGGGGTATTAGAACTTTTTTTTAAAAACTGGCGACTTCTATTTTTTGAATATGTTCGTTTAATCGTTTTTCTATATATCACCTATGAAACACCTGGTACCAGGAATATTCATAATTCTTCAAACTGAGTTCGACGATACCTTACATGCAATAATTATATTTAAAATTGATAAACCGGAAGTGGTACGGATAGCATACCTGGTACTTTAAACATTCATAATTCGTCAAAACAAAAGTCCAACATGCCATATTTATCTTGGAATTTGATAAACTGAAAGTGGTACTACCTATGCTATACCTGGTACCTTAAACATTCATAATTTTTCAAGACAAGCCCAACGACACCCAACATGCCATATTCATCTTCAAAATTGATAAACCAGAAGTAGTACCACCCATGGTACACCTGGTACCATGAATATTCATAATTCTTCAAGTTGAGTTCAATGATATCTTACATGCTAAAATCTATTCGAAAATTTACAAATTGGTTGAATGCGGATGGCAGTAACCATCAAAATTGACCACGAACGAGTAATAGAAACTTGTGTATTGCAACTCAACCCCCAAAACTTAATGAAATACGTTGCCATCAACAAAGAGCCTGTCTGCCAAGTTTCAGCTCGTTTGGTTAGTTTGTACGCACAACGACCTATTTTAAGGCATAATAACGACTAATCAGTCCGGGACCCACAGCTTAACGTGAATTCCGAATCACAAAGAACATTCACACCTAACCGAGGAATCAAATCCGGCACCTTTAACATACAAGGCCAGAACGTTCATCCCATTGAAAATTTATTCTAATAAATTGTTACAAATAAATATTACAAGTTTTTTACAGTCTAAATATTGCAATATAAATTATTTTTATTATACCAAGCATTATTTTGGTTCACATATAATAACCCATTGATATCTGACAAAATTTAAAATATTTTCTTAACAACAATTTTAAAATTCACTATGAAATTACAATTTTGAGGATATATGATTCTACGATTTCATTCTACAACAGAAATTCATTCTCAACACATCTTTAAAAACGAATGACATTTGTGCAAATTCCATTAGCCAATCGCAATGCGTGGTTCATTTAGTCCTCTGTAATGAATTGACTGTGACGTCAGCTCGCATAACCTCCACATTTATACTTTGTATTTAGCCCATAGTATCTTTCAACAAAATGTGATTGTTTTCATTTTTCAATGGAGATTTCCCGAAATTAAAATGTTTTTGAAAGTTAACTCTCTCTATATTGTCATACAGTTCAAATAACACATGCAACTTGAAGAACAAATATTTCTCTTTAACTCTGTCTCTTCACAAATTAATTTATTTCAATTTTAAAGATGTTATAAGCCATATAATTATAGTCTAATTCGTTCTGCCTATACATTAACATTACGTTTATTCTCACTTAAGCCTAACATGTCGGAAAAACTAACTTCGAAATTATAGCAAACCTGTTTGGCAACTTTTGGCATATATTTCTGAACCACAATTACAAGCTGATCGCCTTTATCTGTCGCCAAATTATGAAATTGAAAAAAAAGTGGTTTTAAATTAATTAAAAATAGAAAGAAATATTTAATGAAGTTCAAACCAGAGTAGGATTTTAAGTTGAAACATTCCCCATCCTATAATTCAATCCGTTTGAAGATCTATAGCTTAGTTAGGGCTGGACGTTTGTCTAAATTTTTACATCAAAATCGGGGTAGAACTCGTTTTTTTATTTCCATTTTGGAAATTTCAAATTTTTTTTCTTCGTTGTCTTCAATCCTATGTAGTCAATTTTTTTTTCTTTGAAAGATATCACCGAGACGAATCTATGGTATTTTTTGTATAATTATGTGAAGTTTCGTAAATGCGCTAGAAAATAGTCAATTTCGGCTTTTTCGCTGGAAGTTGTGCAGAGAATAGATACTTACTGTCGTTTCTGCCTTTTTAAGGTTGGAGGCGAAAAGACCGTTTTGTCTGATTAAATACAATACTAAACTTAATTTAAAAAAAAAAAAAAATGGTATTTACGTATTATACCGCTGACCGTTGGAAGGTTTAATAGCAAGGCAAAAAGTTCGCTGAATAGATTCCTTTGGTCCTTCCCAACGTTTGGTACAGTACCCCCCCCCTTCGCCCCAAAAAAAAAAACCAGAACGATGGCTATATCTTTTGTTCTAATTGTTGAAATAACAAAAAAAAGGTACCGTTGTGAATCGTGAAAGGTTTTTAATAATTGTATGTAGGTTTTTTTTATCATCAGGGGTCATTTACATATTAAAACAGAACCAAACTTTAAAAAGTTCAATGGCAACCTCATAATATTATTCCATATTTGGATTCAGCATTAAAAAAGAATGCGAAATACAAAAATTCGTAATTTTCTAATGAATGGTTTGTAATTTAAATGATAAAAAGAAAATGATAAATTAATGTTAAATAAAAAAGTTGGTTTTTTGGCCATAAATACTTAAATAATTAATATATTTCAGTAATGGTTTTTTCAAAAGGTAGTTTGTAAATGGCCAAACATAAATAGCAATCAGCTTTTGATTCAATTTCTTTTTTAATAATTAATTATTAATTAATAAAGCAATTAAATTTTTTTTGAATAGAAACATATATTTTTTTTTGCTTTTATTAGATTTACCATGTTCTAAAACCCACCCATAATTTTTTTCTTTTTATTTTGACTATTAGTCCTCGATTTTTTAGAGAAAATGTAAGAAACGCTCACTTTAAGGGACCGTATTGTAGACGACTTTTGAAAACTATCAAAGATTAATTCAAGGTAAACTAGAGGTGTGGAAAATCGCATAACGTTCAATTATCGCATAACGAATAGTTTAAAAAACTAAGAAACACGCTTTAATAGGAAAGTGAACTAAAAAGTAGAAGATAATTTTAAATAAGTTTGAAATAAGAATAGAGTGATTAACAAGAAATATTTATTTTATCGTAAAAAAGCGTGGGGTGCTTGATGTCAATTTTTGTAAATATTTAATGACAGATATTAGTAAAAGTAGAGCCATTATGAAAATATCTTAAAAAGCACCCCACGCTTTTTTACGATAAAATAAATATTTCTTGTTAATCACTCTATTCTTATTTCAAAGTTATTTAAAAGTATCTTCTACTTTTTAGTTCACTTTTCTATTAAAGCGTGTTTCTTAGTTTTTTAATCTATTGATTATTTTCTACTTTTTAGTTTGATTTTCTATTAAAGCGTGTTTTTTAGTTTTTTAAATTATTAATTATTTTTTCTGTAAACTAATAATTTTTTTTATTTAATTTGCTTTCTTAAATTCCATTTATTTAAAATAACATTTTTTAAGCAATTTCAATAAGTTATCCTTTAAAAATTTTACTGAATCATGTGACTTTTTCATTTATAAATAATTTCAACGATCTAGTTACATTTGTGTTTATAATGAAATATTTCTGTAAAATATTCATGCTTTGCTAAATACTGTTTACTAATGCCTACATTTAATATTTATTAATTTTCTAATTATCAGTAGTATTCGTTATATTTCTGCAATTACAGTTTTCGATATTTTATTTATTTCGTGTGAAGAATGCACATCTTTAATGTTGAAAATAAATTATGTTACTTTTGCGTTTACTTGCTATTTTTGTATTAATCTTAAACATGACACTATAAATCCAAGTAGTTTCTATGCAATTTTAGACTAATACTTGTATTTTTAACGTCGTGAAACGCGCCACATTGACCGTTCGATTTCTCCCGCTGTGAAGAAGAACCTTAAAAATACCTTTCGTTTTATGGAAATTCTCCCTGAAGATCGGTCAAAAAATGGTCGAAATATTTTCGCTCATAAGTGACGTGTTTTTCAACATAATGCATTGAAATTTGGTATACAGGGTAAATGATGCATTCTGAATCGAATGGAATGATAAAAAATAAGGGTTCGCATTGAAATTTTCGAAGACAGCGTTACTTTTACTTAGTAAATGGTCCCTCAAGAAAAAAAATTGCTTCAGATATATAAAAAATCGTAAGCAAAACATTTTGGTGCAAACCGTAAGATTCTACGATAATTAGAACCGAAGATATAGCCATCGTTCTGTTTTTTTTTTGGGTACTGTACAGTAGGGTGGATCGTTCTTCTATGGAGAAAAAAAAATTATTATTAATCAAAACCTACCTATGTTGAAAAGATGTTCTATGATATAGAGATTAGGGAAAAAATAATAAAAAAAAATAATTTTAAAATTTTGCACTGCCACAAAGGGGTTGAATTTTCGAAAAAAATGCAAAAAGTCCTAATTTTCGTTAAATGATTTTACACTAAAAATAATTGTTTTGTACAATATAAATCCTAAAAAAAGTTATGATTATTGAATAATTAGTAGTACAATGTACATTTCAGCTTTTTTTGACCCAACTCCCTCTCCCTCATATCACTGTTGAATCAGCCCTACAACCCTATAGTGCAATTGTCAGCGGCTTACGGAATTCGACGCCTAATCGGTGAGCGCTGTTCTTGTAAATTAAATTACAATTTTATTATGTGAAATTTGTTTGTTTGTGTACTTGGACTAATACTGTACTGTGGAGAAAAGACATGATTTGTTCTATATTTGGGTCAGGCTGTAATATGCCCACGATTATGCTTCCTACGTACGAAAAGTGTAATAAGGTGCGTATATTGGCATTCAAAAAGAGAAGTAAAGTACTGTGTATTTAAATTCACTTTTCTCCGCTTCTCAATAAGTTGCAAGTAAGTCAGGTTAGACCTGGAAACGAGTTTTGATACCAATAAATGACCACTACAGCAGAAAAATAAGTTCATACTACGACAAATATCGCGATTTCAAAGCTAGAAAATTAACTGAAAGCTATCTCAGGGAAAGCACATCGTAAGTTTTTTTCATGCGTCGACTTGGTAGTTTTCAGATTATCTGGTGCCGTCAGCAACACGAGGGCTATAATGCGCCGAAACATTCGTCATTTGACAAGCCAACATACATTTACAAACACCCATGCCTTACACGGGACTCGTACCCGCAACTTCGTGGTCTAGAAGCTAGCACACTAACCACTATACCGTTGGGTCGGCTAGGTCATGCGTCGACAATGATATAGATACAACAATGTTGGTTGCGATAATAGGTAGTCTGTCAACACAGGTATCAAAGAAGGTGTTATATAAAATATGGAACTGATTTTGAAGCGTCCACTACAATGGTTTGTGTGCCAGTTACAAGCCAAAGAGTGACCGTATGCGAGACACTACCTGTAGTTTCATTCACGTAAGCCCAACCTATGTGAACTGACTAACAAGAAAGACTTAAGTACTGATCAACTGTGCTTAATGGAAATTTGTGAAGCCATCACTTCAGACAAAGCAGCGAAGGGGCTGTTGAAGAGAAACTCTGGAAAGATTCGCCACTCAAGGTGGTTTACAATCCCCAACAGAATTCTCATGTTCTATTTGGCTTAGAAGAAGTCCAACCAAAGCTTTATTGATATTAATTACGTTCATCGTAAAAGTCTAGGCACCTATGTGATTCGAGATGAAAACCAAACAATCGGTAATCTATGGTGCAGGCGCATTTGCATGAATCAATCTTTGTATCGCGTTATTTCTCAATTGATTTGAAGAAAGTCATTGATCCAGTAATATTTGAAACGGGGGTTTGGGCTTTCCTGAAAATATCCTGATATCAATGCTAGCTGACAACAGAAATAACACAAAGGAATCGGTCCTCCAAAGAATTTTGAATTTGCTCAAAGTCAAACGGTCTTCTGCAACCCAAACCCTTTTAGCGATTAATATCCGTATCTTAAACATACCAACTTTTGACCCTAGTGTGACAGATTATGTGAACTTGATTAAATGGGAGAATGTAACAGAACGATTTAGTGATGGCATGATTTCAGGAGCCCAGCAATCATTTCTACGGCAATACTATAGCATTAACTACTATCAAGGGGTATCCCTGTCGTACTCAAGCTACAGAACGAATAGTCACAGAAGCATTTTCCGCTTTAATCGGATCAAACAGAAGATATGGGTTAAAAAGAAATAGCCTGGAATCACGAAAACTCAAGCCAGTTTTCAACACCAAACGTGATTACGGTTTACTGTAATTCCGATGATATTTTGGCCGACCAAACGGTATAGTGGTTAGCGTGCTAGCTTCTAGACAGAACGTTGCGGGTTCGAGTCCCGTGTTAGGCATGGGTGTTTGTAAATGTATGTTGGCTTGTCTAATGACGAAAGTTTTGGCGCATTATAGCCCTCGTGTTGCTGACGGCGCCAGATAATCTGAAAACAACCAACCAACCGAAGATTTTTTGATTTTTCTTGTTTTAATTCTTAAGAAGATGTAATATGTTCCTAAAGCTTTTTTTTTTCTGTAACCATTTAGTATATGTCCTCTCATTCCAATAAACATTTAAAAGTACTAAAGGCCTGTTTCACTTAAACAAGAATCACTTTGACTTTTTACCATTAAAAAACTTCAATACCAAAACTTCATCCCCCTTGCAAAGAGCTTAACATAAAATGCATTATTTTTATTTTATTTTTCCCTTAATTAATGTACCTTAGAATATCTTTTCCGTACAAGTAGGTTTTGAAGTTCTTAAAAAAAAAAATTCAATCGACTTTGACTTTTTGCTATAAAAAAAGCTCAAATACCTAAACTTCATTCCCCTTGTGGCAGTACTGAACTTAAAATTTAATTTTTTTAATTATTTTTCCATGTATCTATATACCATAGAACATCTTTTCCCCATAGGTAGGATTTGAAATTCTGAATTTTTTTTTTTCGATCCACCCTAATGTACATAGGGAAAGTATAGCATTCGGTCCACACAAAAAAAAGCGATTTTTTTTTTTTCATTTCTCCACGTTTTGGAACATCCTGATTTTAATAAAAGTGATCTAAAACAAATGTATGTCTGCGTACAAGTGTCTGTTGTCAGCATTCCAATAGTTTGAGCTGAACTGAACATCAGAGAGCTAGACAGTTCAAACTCTTTGTCGCCAACTAAAAGTTCTTCAGTGAGGGACGGGATAATACGTTAGTACCAAATATTGTCAACTCGCGCTAACTCGAAGTCTATAAGGTCGAATATTCGTTTATCTTGAAGTTTTCATTAGGTCCCAAGACAATTGAATGTTTTTCAACACTATGTTATCTCCATATCTCGAAGTGTACATCTTTTAAGTCGAAGTTTTTGTGAAAATTTTATTATCATAACATACAAAGAAAAAAGAAAAAAAAAAAAAAAAAAAAAAACCCTCAAATAAAGAAACGATTTTTATTTTTTCATCTTTATCTCGTGTTTTACAATTTAACTTGTTACCGGGAAAGACTCGTTTGTATTGACGCGTACAGAAAGCATTTACCTTTACATTCCATTCCCTATTTAAAGTTTGAATTAATGGTGTAGGTTTAAGTTGACTTTGAATAATGTTAAAACGTAAGCTGAATACTCTTAGTGTAACTCAAAAATTTAAATTGATCAATGAAACTGAACAAAATCTGTGGTGTAAGAAGAAAGACGTTGCTTTAAAGTACAGAATTCCTCCGAATAATCTTTCAACCATTTTTAAAAACAAACAGACGATTTTGCGAAGACATGCATCGAAACTCGATCTATCGTGTAAATGAAGGTATGTGCCTTCCTGGTGCCGAAGTTGCTCTATTAAAATAGTTCGAGACGTATCGAAACCAGAATTCCAAAATCCGTCTTAGTTGGATGATGTTAAAAGAAAAGGCGAAGGACTTGGCTCGTTTACTAAAAGTAGAAGGATTTATAGCAAGTGTAGGATGGCTAGAAAAGTTTAAAGCAAGACACAATATTGTCTTCTGGACTCCACATGAACAAGCAAAAGATGTCGGACGAAATATGCCTTGAATAGAAAATAACTTCCGAGTGACTTTCGATAACTCGGACTTCGAAGAACTCGAAGAATTTGGCCAGTCCCTTGAATTTCGAGCTATCGCGTATTGACTGTATCAAAAAGAGGACCAATGGCATCTTACCAAAAAGCAAGTCATATAACTCTCTGCGTATAGGGCAAAATCCCTTCATTCTCACTTGTCGCTCCTTCAGCACTTTCTCAAAATTCTCACTCAGTTCGACAGCCTCGTCCCTGCTTGCTGGTTCTCGAGATAGTCTGACGAGGTACGTTTTATCATCTTTTTGAATTTTCCTGGCGTGAAAGAAAGTTGAAATGAAACACAGTTTGTCTTTGCTAGGTACTATTTTTTTTTTATAGTGGTCTCTAACAGTTGGAGCAGTTGTTAGTAAGTCTAAATGTTTACACTTTTAAGTGACGCGTAAATGTATCCCTAAGCCGAAATGTTTACGGTTTGTTTGTTTGTTTTGAAACCACCGACTGTCTATTTCTGCCACTTATTAAGTTCTTAACACAGCCAAATACGTCTCTTAATTTTGAGCATCTAGAAGAATACGAAATCGAAATCTTCTAGTGTAAACCCCTCTCTCCAACCCCACCACACCAACGAGAGGACATTGAGGCCACGACAGATTTAATGTACACCAGCCCCCATTAGGTACACATCGATATTTGGCGAACGGAGGCCCGAACCCACAACCCTCCAGTTATGAGCTCGATACTCTACCGCAAGGCTATCTGGAGCCCGACGGTTTGTTATAAGCTTGTTATAGAAAGACCGTGACGGTTTGTTATCGCAACTATAAATGATTTGAAGATTATTAATTTGGATGAATTTGGCAGTAATTTGCTGGTTTTTATTTGGTACCCGTCTAACGGAAGAGTAACTTTAACTTTAACTTCTGGATATCTCTTTGGTGGTTTCGGTACTCTTCCGTTTAGACGGGTACCAGTTAACACAGTTGGCACCAAGCCTAAATGTTTGCGGTTTTTTTATAGGGTTGCTATAGCAACCCTATAACGGTTTGTTTTAGGAATTATGAATGATTAGAAGGTTACAGCTGCTACTTGATGGTTTTTGTCTGGTACTTGTCTAACGCAAGAGTACAGATGTTTCTGATCTGAAAGCAGATGAAGACACTTGAATTGGCCCCCGTATAATACAACGTAATTGGTTACCCTTAGTTACCAATATATGCCACCTAGAGGTGACAGTTGACCAAATATTTATATGTTAAGCTTGTGCGATAAAATATTGCTTATTTTGCTAAATTATCTGAAATGAATCTTCCCATATTTGAACTCACACTTTTCAATTAATGAAAATAAAACTGAGGACTAGAAATGGGAAACGAACTAAGTCCAAAAAAAAAAGAAAATTTTTCGGGAGAGCCGAAAAATGATCGCATCTTGTTCTTAAGGCAATGCTTGAGTACATACTTCAGATTGAATTTGAACTATTGCTAATGGACTTCGCACTTTGGGGGTTCTCCACTTTGTTTAGCTTTCTATTTAGGGCATTTTTCCGTAACAAAACGGTTTTCGATTTTTTTTTTTGGTACTTAGGTCTTTTTTCCATTTCTAGTCCTCAACTGTTGCTTACTCATGAATTTCAATAGTAATGTATTCGAACAAAGCTTCAATGAGAGGCATAATAAACATGATAACACACTGTTGACCAGCAATTTTACTGAGAATTTATATCATGTCATCGGCTATTATATCGTGATTGGCCCGGCTTGGGGCCCCAAAATTTTCAAAGTGGTTGTAGTTAAGAGCACTGGTTTTTTTTAAAAACATTTTTAATTACGTTTTGAACACAAATAAATAAACTTAAACTGATTTTAAGTAGCAGTCGTTAAGGGGGTCCGGTACCGAAAATAAAAAAAACTTTATTTATGTACATTTTTATGTCAAAAATTTATTTTATGTATGAGATACTATTTATATATCTTTGAGATTTTTTTTTTTTAAATATTGTGTTTAGTTATTTAAAAAAAAATAATTAAAAACCAAGAAAAATCCATAATAATTGATGTTTGCGTATTTTGATATAAGTCAACAAAAAATAAATTTTTTTTCAAAGTGAAAGCTTTCTGTAATACATAATTATATAAAGAAAATTTGTCTTCACAGAATTTTGATAGGTAAATTTAAAAAAATTAAAATTTTTGCTTTTTTTTTATGTTATTTTTTACGCTAAAAAATATATTTTAAAACAGAATGAAAAAAATAAAATTCTGTGAAGGCAAAATATTTAAAACTACATAAATTAAATGCTCCAAAAATTTGAATAGCCAATTATTAATGGTTCTGGAGATATATCGATTTGAATATGCAACATCTGTGAAAAACACTAGTGTTCGAAAAACGTACTTTAAGCAGACGCTTCAAGGTGTTACGCCTATTATTGATGTTTAAATAACAGGTAATTTTGTGGCGTTCTAATCACCGGAGGAATAAGATAAAAACATCATTCTCTCCAGGAATGTATGAACTATTTTTTAAAGAAAAAAAAATTTGGGATTTTTGAAGAAATTTCGGTACTGGACCCCCTTAAACTGATTTTAAGTAGCAGTCGTTAAACAACTGAGTCTCGGAAAAAAAAGAGAAAAATTAAGATGAATTACATTTTGGTGGATTTTGGACTTAAGAAAAGGGTAATCAATAAACTTGCAGACTAAAGATGAAAATCCTTCCGGCAAACTCTGTAAATAAAAGTATTGGGCTCCCTCTCCAAAATTTTGTGAAGGGCCCCGAAAACATGATGTGCTTTGGGCTCCGAAGGATGCAAATCAGGCATTGAACAGCGAACATTGAAAACAACGGTGATGCAAAAAAAAAGTGCTTCACGAGTTTATTCGTGGCTGGTCGGCAACGACGGGCAGAAACACGAGTAAATTCGAGTTAGGCCATGAAACCCGAAATAACTCGTGACAAGTCAACAAAGTGTTAACATGGAGTCCAAAATGAAACCGATTCAAATTGAACAATCCATAGACTTATTATTATCAATAGACTGCGCGTTCCCACTTCAATTATACAACGAGAATGAAACCAAAATGAATCACATGAGTAGGGACTTTTTGGGAACAGGGTTGCAGACTTGGAGTGTTTCTCCTCACTCAGGCGATAAAGGATAATAAGATTATTAGATAAAGGATTAATTTTACGACGTAGTTGTCTTGTATGTTAAATTGTTGGTTGCTAGACCGCATGTTTAGAGTAATCTCGTGTAACCAAGTTAAAAACCACGTGACTGATAGACGAAAGAGAATTTATCTTTATCGCCTGAGTGAGGAGAAACCCGCCAAATCTGTAACCCTGCTCCCAAAAAGTCCCTACACATGTGATTCATTTTCGTTTCATTCTCGTTGTATAATTGAAGTGGGAACGCGCAGTCTATTGATAATAATAAGTCTATGGAACAATCAAACCTTGGTACAAAAACTGAATCCAATATTCTCCCAATCGTTTCTGAGCGTATTCTGTCTGCACGATCTTCTGGGAGTTCTGTTTCATCGGTTGAATTGAGAAAAGTCTCATCCATTTCCATATCCTTTTCCAAGTCCGTCTCAGAACTTTCCTCTGACTCATTTTCATAGGTAGCCTGCAGAATAATAAATTCTTTAAACTTCCATTGTCGTAAAAAAATTTTGGTGGTCAAGGAGAGTAGGTACCATAAAATTTATAAAAAAATTATTTTGAGTTTATTATAGTTTATTAAAATTTAATTTCTTCCCTTTAAAATGATACCTCATTTGTAATTATACTACACTTAGAAGTATTTTTAGTAATTTTTTGAAGATAAAATTATGAACTATTAGTGTAAATAAGCTTTTCTTTAAAATGCCTTTATCTCAAAGCGACATTTTTCATTACTCCTGTACCTTTTTCTCAAAAAATACTTGATATAGAAGCCTAACTCTTTGTTCATCTCATTTAGCAGACACTTGTTATTTTACTGAAGTTGGGTTTTAATTATAATGCATTTACTTTTTTTTTTAAATGAATTATTAGTGCAAGTCGGTCAAATATTTTAAAAATCACAAGTATTTTTTTGACGAAATAAGCGAGAACAAAAAATGTTTTTAAAATAATAACAAAACATTACTTCAGTAAATACAGATACAAAAAATGAATATGTGATACAAATTTCAGGTAGATAGCTTGACCAGTTCCTGAGAAAAAGGTACATGAGTAATGAAAAATGTAGTTTTGAGAAAAACGCATTTTAAAGAAAACATTACTTACACTTATAGTTCAAAATTTTGTCTTCCAAAAATTATTAAAAATACTTCTATTTGAGGTATTATTACAAATGAGGTATCATTTTAAAGGGAAAAAGTCAAATTTTAATAAACTACAATAAACTCAAAATTGATTCATTATAAATTTTTGGGTACCAACACCCCTCAAGTCTGAGAAGAAACATATTTACTGACTCGAAAAACGGTACAACGGTATATACGTATTTTCTCATCGACCGTTGGCGAACTTTTTTTTGTTGGTGACTATACTAGATGACAACATACCCTGAGCTCGCTGAATACCCTGCAACGATGAGTGAACCGGTTCCTACAACGTATTCAGTCAGCTCAGGGTATGTGTCTTCTGGTATTAAAGTTCATACCGCCTGGTTTCTCTGGATGTCCGGTTCGGTTCGAACCAGTCAAATAACTCGCCAAATTGAAAATGACGTCGAAAAGCTGTGTTGCTAAATACAAAATGGATTCAAAACACGCCGTGTTGCCTAAACCAAACGGTCACTAGGGTTGTCGGAATACCTTGGCGACGGGCAATCGCATTCGGTGCCGCATCGTCAATATTCAAAAAGTCGCCAAGAGGCATCCTACAGTAAATCTGAACCCACTGTCACTAAAGAATGCTTCTTCACAAGTTCTTTTTGAAGTATATCAGGCACAGATTTAAGTTATCAGGGCTCAGATTTACTGTACGAGACGCTTTTGTGCGGTTTTTCACTTTTGGCGATAACAGTTCTAAATTGGCAACCCTGTGGCAAATCAACTTTTTGGAAACCTTAATAGAGGAAAGGATCTGAAGTTGATTTTGACGCCATTTTGGATTTGGCGATACAGCTACGTGACGTCATTTTCAATTTGGCTATTTTTTTTCAAAAGTCGCCAATGGGTCTCGTACAGTAAATTTTAACCAAAGTATTTTTAATTTTGTGACATTTAATGACTGAAATCTTTTCCAGTACTCTTCCTTTAGATGGGTACAGTTAACGCAGTTGTCGTCAAACCAATATATTTACACGTTTAAATGACAAGTAAATTATGCATACATGTTTAAGATTTGTTCTATGAATTATAAATGATTTGAAGGTTGTTAGTTTGAAAGAGTTATCGTTGCAATTTAGATATTTTTAATTGGTACCCGTCTAACGGAAGAGGGTCAAAATTTCAAGTCCGGTTTGGATTCTGAGCCAAGAATTGTTTACATAAAACCGCGCCAAATCTTGGCAACCATAGGCAAGTCACTTGTCTTTAAAAAAAAAAAAAAAAATGACAGGGTCTGCCATTTTTTGGCGAAAATCACCTGGCGTAGAATCCGTACAGGTCTTGGAATTTTAACCCGGAAGAGTACCTCTCTTCATGTTAAGGCTAATCGCATTCATAACAAAACCCTTGCCAATTTGTGGATTAAAAATATATTTCAGTAACATACTGCAGACAAAAATGGCACCAAGTTGCTGATAATTGTGGCAAACTAATAGAAAAATACTTAGTTAAGTTTTTTAGATTTAGTTATGTTTTTTGCAAGAAACTTACGCCTGATCTTGGTTCTTCATCTGGTAAAAGTATTTCTTCGTACTTTATAAATGGCGGTTCGTTCGAATCTATCATTTTGTGATCAAGTTCTTTAGGTATTTTGTGACAAAATGAAGATTTTTAAAATAACTAAATGTCTTTTTCAACTGAAAACTTTATTCAATAAAAGCTTTTTTTTTAATGATTTCTAATGATCTCTAAAATGGTATTAGTGAACTGAATACGTTGGGTTGATTTTCTTAATTCTTTTAAATGAGTAATTTTTATTCAAGAAGTTACGATAATTTTTAAATGAAAAGAAGATTATGCATGGTGACGTCACATTCAACTACTGTCTTCGCAAGAAAGCGCATTGTGATTGTTTAATTGAATGAGTAAAAATATGGAATTTTGTTTTTAAAAGTGTATTGTGTTTCGTCACAAGTAGGTAAAAAGTGTTGACAACCACTAAATCCCCACTCAAAATAATCTTTGTATTATGATCAATCGTGTGTCTATACTTACAAAAAATAATTATAAATGGTTTTTATGATATAATAAAATTGACAGGCTTTTGAATTGTATTAAATGTAGGTTATACGTTAAAAAGTCACAAGCAACGCTACTGCGTAGATATACTAAACGAGACTGAAGCGTAGTCGCTGGGGCACGATCGTGCGACCTTTCCTTTCCCAGCCAGATGCTCTACCTCTAGACAAAAGAGATCTCTGGTGTGTAGAAGTTGTATTTGTTATTTGAGGTCACTACACAGCTACCTCTCAGTGACGAAGGATCGATACTGTTGTTCTGATCAACGTCTGACAGGCAGAGGCGTACTGGGACATAAAACCGGCCCTGTGATTTTAAATTTACAGCGGCCCAAATTTTCAATATAATCTTTAATCAAATTTTAATAATCATTGTTAATAATAAAATAATTCCAATAAATAATTATAATAATTTAATATTTTTAATAATTAATACATTTTATAATTCAAATATTTATATTGTTATGAATTTTTCCACTAAGGCAATGATGGCACAGTTTTTAAGATAAAAACTACTATTTATTCACTCTTCAAAGGCACACAATTTATTCAAAGACACCGGTTTAATCACCCTCAAGCTTCAACACAAGCTTCAGTAAGAACAACTTCGAATACAGTAATTATACAAGTTCACTCTAGTAAACAAAGCGATCAGCTAATATCGAAGTCCAAAGTCAATCTGAAAACTTTCTCGATCTGCAGTCTTATTTATACTTGGCGCGAGAGACATTCGCGAAATTTCCAGCCAATTCATCGATAAAGAAACATCTGGAAATTTCTCGATTGCTTTAGGTGTTGCCACCTTTTTCTAACCTATATAATCGCTGTTAATAAATAAAATAAGATAAAATAAATTATAATAGAAATTTACAATAATACTTCACTATTTACACTATGTACAGACAATTTGTGCAACAATATTTAATAATTTCAATGATTAAATAGTTTTATTTATTAATTTTGATCATTGAATTGTTTTAATAATTAATTTAATTAAATAAATTTTTTGTCTCTACTATTTATACCTTCTTTGGGTGAACTTGGTATGATAGTTTGATAAACCATTGATAGTTTGTTACAAAAACTGGGGATGTACATCACAAAACTCTCAATTACACTACAGTATTGGTCATTGCATAAAAATTTATAATGTTATTAACCGTTTTCAAATTTTCCCTCATTTAAATAAAAAGGACCAGTTTGACGATATTTTGGGCAATAGGTCTTACTCGCGTGAAACAGAAAAGAATCAATCGTTGCTGGGCGATGTTCAAGGGCAGAGAGCTCTATGTTAAATGCATTCGTTTTTCGACTTTTTACACTTTTATCGCATTTCTACTGGAATTTCAGTGGCTTGGACGATTAGAACACCTTAAGAGGCATTAGCTAAGGGATTATAATCAAATTCGTTTGAGCTATTTTTTAGCAATTGCTGAAAAACATGATTTTTTCATGATTTCAACCACGTGTGCAAGTTCGATTTGAACGAAAACCTTAATGGTAGGTCCGATGACCACCCACCAAATTTGAACATCGAAGTTCAATTTGATCGGAAGTTACGGTAACCATGTACACACATTTTTTCTAAACCACTTTTTTGGAATCGGGGTGTTTTCCAAAACGAGGAGAAATGCAGAAAAAAAAAAAAAAAAAGATATCTCAATTGCAAAATAAAGAATGTTCAGGTATATTAAATACCAGTAAATTGATTAGAAAATGACATTCGAAATGATAGGAGTCAAGTCCCAAATAATGTATTAAATTAAAATGATGTGAAATTTTAAGCAATTTTTAAAATGCAAAGTATGTCGCTCAAACAAAAGTAATAGTTTAAATTTTGTAACTACTATGCTACCTGTGGAAACAAAACATTAATTTAAGTACATAACTCAGTCCAATTTATCGTGCACCTGTAACATTTCCTAATTCTGGAGATTTTATTATCATAGTATGTATTATATATTGTTGCGTTGGACGGATTCGAAAGATTTGACGCCAAAGCAGAACAAAACTTGCAGAAATTTATTCCAAAATAACTCTTCACAGTTCTCTTACAGCTCCAGAACTTCTCGTTCTAGTAGACACAATACAGCTCTTTTCACCTCAATAGAGCACAAAACAGCAGTTAAAAACTTGACAAACAACTGCTAAATCTCCCCAAAAGACAATGTAATACAGTTCGTTTTAGAACTAATCAGTATCCAGTCAACTCACCAGTCAACTAATTCAGTGACTCAAAATCCATCAACTGACTAACTTCGCTGACTAACTAACACTACTCACGGCCGTCCTTATATAGGAGTGGTGAATCTTCACGAACCTTCCAGAGAGAGAAATTTGGAGAACTTACCAGATCGTAGTCGAAAAGTCCTATACATGTACATGGGACACATGTACCTATACATGTATCGAAAATGTCTCCAAATGGTTGCCAAGTTTGGCGACATTTGGTGATTTCTTGCTAAATTTGGCGACAAAAATTAGTCACCAAAACCGTCGCCAACTTGGCTCTATCTCGCCAATTTGGCGAGATTCCCATACCATAATGTTAAATGCCCTGCCCCTTGAAACTCGCTTCCCAGAGTTAACCTCTGTAAAACCCGTTATCAAGCGATAACACCCATATTGCCGGCAAACCAACTTAACGAAGAACTATGCCTTATGCGAAACGTACATAAATTTTACTATTTACAAAATTACACCACGAAATATTTACAAATATACAAAATTCGTAACAATATATTGTTGCTCTTGCACATATCAGTCACATAAAAGTCATTCCACATATCAGTCACATAAAAGTCATTCCACATATCAGTCACATAAAAGTCATTCCACATATCAGTCACATAAAAGTCATTCCACATATCAGTCACATAAAAGTCATTCCACATATCAGTCACATAAAAGTCATTCCACATATCAGTCACATAAAAGTCATTCCACATATCAGTCACATAAAAGTCATTCCACATATCAATCACATGTATTATTATCATTGTATAAATCGCACATTATTATCGTTGCATATATCAAACATTATTATCATTGCACATATACATTTTTTAATTTAAACAAAAAAAGAACAAGCTAATTAAATTGTTAAAATACATTGAGCTAGCATTTTATTTTAGGTTGATAAGTCAATGCAAAAAATATTAAAAAAATATTTTAATTTGAAAATTAAGTGCGAAAATAGAAGCACAATTTAATGAATCAAGAAAACTCTTAGTCAATATTGAATCATGAAAAAAAAAAAAAAAAAATAGTAGTATTATACGAGAACTTAAATTAAAAATATCTTCCTAAATACTGTTATGAATTTTTCCACTGAGGCAATGATGGCACAGTTTTTTACGGTATAAACATATTTATTCTCTCTTCAGAAAACTCACAAAATTTACTCAAAGGCAACGGTCACTCTCAAGCTTCAACACAAGCTTCAGCAAAAACAACTTCGAATACAGCGATTATACAAGCTCACTCCAATAGGTAAACAAAGCGATCAGCTTTCATCGAAGTCCGAAGTCAATCTGAAAACTTTCCCGATCTCCAGTCTTATTTATACTTGGCGCGAGAGACATTCGCGAAATTTCCTGCCAATTCGTCGGAAAAGAAACATCTCGAAATTTCTCGATTGCTTTAGGTGTTGCCACTTTTTTCTAACCTGCATAATCGCCGTTAATAAATAAAATATGATAAAAATAAATAACAATAGAATTTTAAAATAATACGTCACTATTTACACTATATACAGACAATTTGTGCAACAATACTCAGCTCTTTTCACGCATCTCATTTATTATATCTTTCAATGATGTGTTTTTAAAATATCTTTCTCAACTGGAACTTCTATTAAAAGGGGGTCCAGTACCGAAATTTCTTCAAAAATCCCAAATTTTTTTTCTGATTTTAAAAAATAGTTCATACATTCCTGAAGAGAATGATGTTTTTATCTTATTCCTCCGGTGATTAGATCGCCACAAAATTACCTGTGATTTAAACATCACTAATGGGCGTAACACATTGAAGCGTCTGCTTGAAGTGCGTTTTTCGAGCACTAGTGTTTTTCACAGATGTTGCATATTCAAATCGATATATCTCCAGAACCATTAACAATTGGCTATTCAAATTTTTGGAACATTTTATTTATATAGTTTTAAATATTTTGTCTTCACAGAATTTTATTTTTTTAGTTCTGTTTTAAAATATAACATTTAGCATAAAAGATAACATAAAAAAAAGCAAACATTTCAATATTTTAACTTTGAGAATTTTTTTCATTTTTTTTAAATTCACCTATCAAAATTCTGTGAAGACAAATTTTTTTTTATATAATTATGTATTACAGAAAGCATTCACTTTGAAATTCTTTTTATTTTTTCTTGACTTATATCAAAATACGCAAACATCAATTATTATGGATTTTTCTTGGTTTTTAAATTTTTTTTAAATAACTAAACACAAAATTTCAAATTTTTTTTTCTCAAAGATATATAAATAGTATCTCATACATAAAATAAATTTTTGACATAAAATTGTACATAAATAATAATTTTATTATTTTCGGTACCGGACCCCCTTAACATGAACGCTTCTAGATGTTCTTGGGTAGTCGTGCTAAGTAATCGATTTAAAATTAACTTTGATTTTGAAAATGACAGATCGCAAGAAGCTTGCGAAAGGTGGAGGGATATATAACATATAAATAAAACTTTCATTACATACCCTAAATTTTGTATGAGTTAGACTAACTCATCTAAAGTTTTTAAGAATGAAGAGCCATTACATTAAAAAATGTAAAATGATACTTACTTAAAATGTAATTGTGGAAGTCAATTGGAAGATATCCAAGAACACTTACATCAAATCAGCTGAGCTCATGTGAGATAACAGCACGTATATAATTTGAAGAACATGAACGATAGACAGCACAGTATAATTCTTTTCATGTATAAACTGTTATAACATTTTCGTTTGGTGTTGATTATCGTATCTAATTGCCAATTACATCATTAGATATTAAAATGTAAACACTTATTACGCATATAATCTTTTTAGTTTCTTGATTGTCTAAAACATGACTTGTTTATTTTGACTTGAAAACATCCAGTTTAGCTTTGTATAGAACCATACTAATTTGGAAAATGGAAATGGCCTCTCAGACTCAACAAAACAACGTTCACTCTTTTTTTTGTGTGTGTGTTTCATCATTTATCGTTTTCGTTCGACTACTGATGTATTATGTCATTGTACTGTCGCCATGTACTATGCATTGTCATTGCCGCCAACCATCTTGGCGAGCAATTATAGTAATATGGGTTTATAGTATATATCTATATATATAATTCTCTTGCGTAACGTCCAAATTTGGCTGTATTTCTGTGAGCAGAATGGCAACGACTTCAATCACCAATCTTCTAAATGCACTTTATGCACGAATTTCCAGCCAATCACAATATATCTTTTGAAATTTGACTAATACATCTAGCAATAGCAACAACTTAAATTTCCTATATTTTGTTTTTCTTATTACAATCTACAGATATAAATTATTGCCTATTTAAAACGTATTGATTTAATAGTTACGATGATGCAAGAATAAATAGATCCAAGATGTGTACATTTCTTTTAGATTAGAATTCCGGATAAATCAGACTTTTCGGAAAAGTTATCTACTGGAACATGTTCCGGAGGTCGCCGGGTTGCATTCAGCGTTAAATCGCCAATTTAAAAAAAAATTGCTAAGAGGCGTTGTGCAGTAAATCTGAATCTATACTCATCTTTAATCAGTGCAAATTCAGCTATTACGAATTAAAAACTATCAAAATAACGAATAAAACCACCCACTCAACTTCAAAATCTCATATGAAAATTGAAAAAAAAAAAAAAATATTGACGAAATATGGCTAATTTTCTCGCCAAATTTGATTTAAAAAAAAATTCCGTTTGATTAAATGCTGGATAATTGACCTTTCACTGTTTTATTTTATTTTCTAAGTATCGCAAAAGAGATTAAGTGAACATATGATTGCTTCGTTAAGAAATTTCGATAAGCAACTTTAATTATTTTGGCGCTTCATACAAAACCAGCCCGTAAATTTTAATTGTTCAATGAAATAACCGATCTTTTTTAAATATATCTACAAAACTGTTTATTTTTGTTGTTTTCCAAGAACTTTCTACTACGTTGTCACACTGTCCCTGCTTAACGCTTCTCGACAGCAACAGAATAATGACATGGCAAGTATTCTGACTCTTCAAAAATAATAAAAGGTTCAGTTTCATGGCATTATGCATCTGAAATAGCTTTTTGCTAGGGCATATTTTAAATGCTTCTCTTTAAGGCGAGCAAAGCGAGCCAAGGGGATTGCATAGCAATCCAGGGGGTTGGCGAGCGTCAGCGAGCAGGGGACGGAGCCCCCTAGTATATATATATATATATATATATATATATGGTAGCGTGTAAATCTGAAAATAGTATTCACCAGTGAGATCTATACTACAGTTCAAAACAGCTTATCTTGACCTTATTAAATACGCTATGCTAATGTGAGATCCGGTTTTACTACAAGCTGATTGGTTGCCGAATAATTCAAAAAGTGACGTCCAGAACTGAGAGGTATGAACTGTGCCAATTGTGATTCGCCAAGTGAGTGACGTCATGAAATAGCTCGGTCAAAGCCATATGA
Source organism: Linyphia triangularis (assembly GCA_963978545.1). Classification (NCBI taxonomy): domain Eukaryota; kingdom Metazoa; phylum Arthropoda; class Arachnida; order Araneae; family Linyphiidae; genus Linyphia; species Linyphia triangularis. Next base: position 9,078,541 of record OZ021726.1, read on the forward strand.
TTCGTTAAAACTCTTATAGTATACATGGTTAGAAAAGGAAAGTATTAGATGAAATAAAATTTAAAAGCCCTTATTTTCCTTTTTTTTAATACGCTTTTATTAGCTTCGTATGTATCTATGTAACGGAATCTTTGAACTTGATTTTAGACCACTTCAAAATGTTGTATTAATTTGAAATTTTGCACAGTTATCAAGGACCGATGACAATACAATAATTCAATAAGTTTGTCGCATTATCGCAAGGATTAGCTCGTGTAACCCTTGCGCCGTTAAACTCCAACCAACCAGCCAACCTTCTCCTCCGGAATCAAGGAATCAAACCCTGGTGTCCCGTTAAAACCCCAGTAATTACAGAACCTAACATAGGCAGTTGATAAGGCAGACATTTGAAAGATCTGTCGTGGGCACTACGGTTATACTATCAGCAAAAAGTTATTCAGATTTATCATATAATAATGATGGACGAGCCACCGATTGGTTTTGATCTAATATTAAAGCGTTCTTTTCATCTGGTCGGAACTCTGGATTGCAAGGATTAGCTCTAGAAGTACCACAATTTTCCATGTAAATGTGGACACGATCTAAGGGGTCATAAGGGGATATAGATATGAGCACAAATTAATAACCGAATTAATAAGCTATTCGCGGTTTCACCTTAATATGACGTGTACTGAGACATGAATGAGTTAATCATTGAGACAAGCATATGACTACTGGCCGGATCAACTAATAAGGAGTTTCATTTACGTTTCACAATTGAATAATTAATATTTTAAAAAACTAAAAAACACGCTTTAATAGAAAACCAAACTAAAAAGTAGAAAATAAATAATAGTTTAAAAAATCTAAAAAACACGCTTCAATAAATAAGTGAACTAAAAAGTGAAAATAAGTTTGAAATAAGAATAGAGTGATTAACAAGAAATAATTATTTTATCTTAAAAAAGCGCGAGGCGCTTGATGTCAATTGCTGTAAATATTTAATCTAAAAATCGTTCCTGTTTTAAATTTGTTCCTGTTAAAAATTGTTTGCTTACACATCGATGAATTACAATATTGGTAAAAGTAGAGCCATTATGAAAATATCTTAAAAAGCACCCCACGCTTTTATACGATAAAATAAATATTTCTCGTTAATCACTCTATTCTTATTTCAAACTTATTTAAAATTATTTTCTACTTTTTAGCTCACTTTTCTATTAAAGCGTGTGTTTTTTAGTTTTTTAAACTATTACTTTTTATCAACATATACTTAAGTGTATCACAAAACTATGTGCGTAGGTTATTAATATTGCCATATATGTTGTGATTTGCTCGGGACTTATATCTTTTAGTCGGAGGGATCCATCCGACTGCGTTAGGTCAGGTTAAGTTGTCGTGGGGTATAGCAACTTCCTCCAAAACTAGTTAAAATTTGTTTTTAATTATTAGACTGAGAGGCGACTGCAATTTTTGGACCCCATCGAACATCATTCCGAATTTTTTTATAGAAATTGGAGAAAAGTGAATAATTTACGAATCCATTGGTCTACCGTGGCAAAAATGGCCGAAACTTATCAAAATTCGACTTGGAATGAGTTGAACTAAAATCCGATTTCCAAATATGTCAGAACTTGTCAAAAAGAGAACACACTTTTTCGTCTGGCAACTCACTGCATTTTGATTTTCAACGAGAAAAAGCGCAAACGATTTCTGATCTTTGGCTCGGAAAACTTGTACCTTTTAAAAGTAAGCCAAACTGGCGACGTCAGTTACGTCATCAGTGACGTAATGTTTATTGCCAATTTGGCTCATTTGTGAAAGATGCGAGTGAGCCATAGCCACACATCCGAATCGTCTGCAACCTTCTTAATTGAAAATTAAAGAGTGAGGGTTACCAAATAAAAAAAAAAGAAATGCTCATTATATGGCAAGTTATGGCGCATTATGCAATTGGATTTAGTTGAACTTATTAAAAGTCGATTTTTGACTAGTTTCGGCCATTTTTGCCACAGCAGACCAGTGGATTCGTAATCTACTCACTTTTCTCCAGTTTCTATAAAAAAAATTCAGAATGGTGTTCGATGGGATTCAAAAATTGCAGTCACCTCTTGGACTATATCTGAAACCTATTCCAAAGCATTTCGTGGGAAAGAATTCAAATGACATCATCTGCTTTCAGTTAAAAAACCAATTATTCGCAAATCAGAAGTCGTAGTTAAGATCAGTGGATGAAACACATAGAGACTTAGTGCACAGAATATTAACAGCTGTGTTGCACATGATCAGCAACGCTGAAAAATATTTGAATCAACCAATCACTGGCCATCGAAAGAAAAACGCCTGTAATTACGCTTGGCAGCTTGATTATTTTGGAAACAAGGTGGGCAATAGCAGCACGTGATTCCGGAGACATTTCGAATAGCTGAATTATTCGCAGCTTTCATTTGAAAAGTTTCATGTTGACGGCATAATGAATTAGTGTTAGAAATTGAATTCCCTAGTAATCTTCGAATATTCCTTGAAATATTTTAAAAGAAAATAAGCATGTTGCTAAATAAAGTTGGTACTTTTAGCATCTGATTCCAGAGCCTTAACCACTAGAGATCGGATATATCGATGAAAATAAATACCGATACTATATCGTTGCATAGAAAAAAATGTCGATATATCGATACATATTTTTTATTTGATTTTCAATTTTGCCAGAAACGAAGTTTTCGGGGCAAATTTCTACTTTTTATGAATTCATGCCGAAATTGTTTTAATAAGTAAATTATAAAAATTGTTTAATGAATAAATTATACTATCAATCAGAATAAATAAAATACAATTGGATGTCAATGCATAAATTCACATTTATTTTTAAAGAAAATTTTTTGAAAAGTATTTTCCCGCAAATTTCCCGATAGAGATGTTTTTAATTTTTAAAATTAGATGCAAATTCCAGGCACACGTTGACAACAGAAAGGAGCTGTGTTAATGACTACTAATAAATGATCTTATCTTTCCATTACATTATGTTATCTTTTTGGTTAGGGTGCCATTTTAACTGTCTCTCAGTCAAGAACAAACTTTAGTTTTGAAGTTTTTGAGAAGGGAAATAAAGAAAATCGAAAAAACTCATTGAACTACAAAATGATCATCAAAAAACTAAAATTGTTTGAAAATATCGATGTATCGTTGACTTGTATCGATATTTTTACTATCGATATTAAAAAAAAAAAAAAAAAAAAAAAAAAAAAAAACATATCGATACAAATATTGCCGCATCGATATATCGCCAACCTCTACTAACCACTCAGCCATCAGGTGCACTCTAGTCTCTAATTAGTACGCCAAATGATAACTTGTAAACAAGCCTTAAGTTGTGAGTCTTGGGTTTAATACTAGCTAACTACAGATATGAAACATCGCATAACTTTCAATTATACTTAAATCTGGTCACTGCATTTAAATTTGCTATGGATTGGTATAATTTGCCATTTTCGTTCTCATATTTTCATTATTAAATTTATCGATATGGAAAAAAAAAAAAAAAGGAAAAAAAAAAAAAAAAAAAAAAAAAAAAAAAAAAACAACACCCGGTAAATGTTATATCATCCTTTCTTGGAAACAGTGCAAAAACAGTTGTTGATGAGCGATGCTCAAGATTAGAGATCTCTGTGTTAAGGACATTCATTTTTTAATACTTTAAGAGGCATTAATTCTGCAATTTTGATCAATGTCGTTAGAGCCATTTTTTACCAATTTCTGAAGAACATAAATTTTTCAAAGGCAGCTTACCTTATACACATGCGCTATTTTGACCAAAACCTCAATGACAGATTCCATGGTCACCACTAACCTGAATAAGTCGAACATCGTTGGCCTATCTGTTCGGGAGTTATGCTGACCACAGACACACAGATAGAAATTTTTCTAACCACTTTTATGAACTTAACTCAGGATGTTCCAAAACTAATGATAATGATAATGATAATAATAAAAATAATAATAATAACAAAAATAATAATAATAATAATAATAATTAATAATTTTTTTTTTTGTCCAAATGCATTACTTCCATTACTCTATATTGAATATGAGGGACTGAAAAACAAAGATGTCCGAGTGACTTTTCTTAACTTTTGAGAACATTCACTCTAAAGCTTCTTATTTATACAAGATGAGACCGAAAAGTAAGGTGACTGAAGTCGTAATTATCACTGTATTATATTTTTGCAGATAAATACATCACTGTCCTTCAAAGTAGTTCCCGCCGTCTACTGTACACTTCTGACAACGTTCATACAAGTTCTTGAAAACTTCTGAAAAAGCCCTCCTTTGAGACTATCTTAAGTTCCTTGGTAACAGCAGCTTGAATGTCTGAGATGCTTGAAAATCGGTTTCCCTTCAGTGCCAATTTCAGTCGTGGAAAGAGGAAAAAATCTGCTGGTGCTAGAAATGCTAGTATTACACCCTCTTTAATCCCCTGATCTAGCGCCAGCAGATTTTTTCCTCTTTCCACGACTGAAATTGGCACTGAAGGGAAACCGATTTTCAAGCATCTCAGACATTCAAGCTGCTGTTACCAAGGAACTTAAGACAGTCTCAAAGGAGGACTTTTTCAGAAGTTTTCAAGTACTTGTATGAACGTTGTCAGAAGTGTACAGTAGACGGCGGGAACTACTTTGAAGGACAGTGATGTATTTATCTGCCAAGATATAATACAGTGATTATTACGACATCAGTCACCTTACTTTTCGGTCTCACCTTATATTAAATTCTATGAAAACTAGTGATATCTTCATCCCAGAGTTCTCTATTTGAACAGCAAATAATTTCCATAAAAATTTAATATAAATAAGAAACTTTAAAGTGTATTTTCTCAAAAGTTAATAAAAATTACTTGGACCCACTTCTCAGCCCTTCATATAGAGTAACTGAAAGTAAAATTGGAGGAGCAACTAACTCTCCTGATTTACATCACTTCATTTTGGTTATTCAAGTTTTCCAGAACTCTTAAAAACCTAATCAAGGTCCTAAACACTAAATCAAGAACGTATAATGACCCGACTTTTTTTTTTTAAATAACCTTCTTCGTTATTCAGAAAATTAATGCGATCGATTATCTTTCGAACTGTAATAAAACAGCGTATTACCCAGAATGTGTGCTTGAAGTTAGTATCAAACTCCACCGATAGATGTCGCATCGTTATTATTCTGGTAAAAAGACCGAAAATACTATTCCGAAAAACTTATCAATGAACTTTTTTCTACGATTTCCCCCTCCTTCCAAAACTTCTCGGCGAATAGCATTCAATGTCGAATGACGTAACGATCTTCCGAGCCAATAAACTGTTAGGAAGGGAAATATCCATCGATGAAACTTTTTCCCGGGAAGATTTGCATTCGATTTCATTATCTATGTTTATTTAGTTGTGGTACATACTGCTTTATTTGACAGTTGTAACATTTCGAATGTTACGTTTTCGAGTGGGAAACTTTCATACAGTAAATAATTTGTGATTCCGAAAACAGGCGAAAAAGTCTGCAGTAAGTGGAAGATTTGGCAGAAAATAGTCGCTGAAAATCAAAAGTTACTTCGAAATTTTTTTTAAGGTAAGTGAATATTTATTCAGTTTCAGTAGCGGCCATTAGATATGCAGTCTCCCAAAATAAGGGAGAAAATTCCTTCTTTCTTGCGCTCCAAAATTACCGCCACTGTTTAAGAGGGTACGGTACCGAAATTTCCTCAAAAATTCCAAATTTTTTTTCTGATTTTAAAAAATAGTTCATACATTCCTGAAGAGAATGATGTTTTTATCTTATTTCTCCGGTGATTAGAATGCCACAAAATTACCTGTGATTTAAACATTACTAATGGGCGTAACACCTTGAAGCGTCTGCTTAAAGTGCGTTTTTCGAGCACTAGTGTTTTTCACAGATGTTGCATATTCAAATCGATATATCTCCAGAACCATTAACAATTGGCTATTCAAATTTTTGGAGCATTTAATTTATATAGTTTTAAATATTTTTTCTTCACAGAATTTTATTTTTTTAATTCTGTTTTAAAATATAATTTTTAGCGTAAAAGATAACATAAAAAAAAGCAAAAATTTCAATATTTTAACTTTGAGAATTTTTTTAATTTGTTTTAGTTCACCTATCAAAATTCTGTGAAGACAAAATTTTCTTTACATAATTATGTATTACAGAAAGCTTTCACTTTGAAAAAAAAATTATTTTTTCTTGACTTATATCAAAATACGCAAACATCAATTATTATGGATTTTTCTTGGTTTTAAATTTTTTTTAAATAACAAAACACAATATTTAAAAAAACATTTTCTCAAAGATATATAAATAGTATCGCATACATAAAATAAATTTTTGATGTAAAAATGTACATAAATAAAGTTTTTTTTTATTTTCGGTACCGCACCCCCTTAATTTCTATCATCACACTAAAAATTTGTATCGTGAATTGAATTTTTATTAAAACTCTGTTTGAAAATAAATGAATTGTATCATTTTTTGAGGATGTCCTAGTACGGATCCTTCCCTATTAGAGTTCGGCGATATATCGATACAACAATATTTCTATCGATATATTTTTCTTAAAATATCGATACAAGTCACCGATATATCGATATTTTTAAACATATTTAGTTTTTTGATGATCGTTTTGTAGTTCCTGTGTTTTTTCGATTTTCTTTATTCCCTTTTCAAAAACTTCACAATTAAAGTTTGGACTTGGCTGAGAGACAGTTAAAATGGCAACTTAACCAAAAAGAAAACATAAGGTAATGGAAAGATAAGATCATTTATTAGTAGTCATTAACATAGCGTCGTTTCTGTTGTCAACGTGCGCCTGGAATTTGCATCTAATTTTAAATATTAAAATCATCTCTATCAGCAAAATATGCGGTAAACTATTTTTTAAAATTTCTTCTTTAAAAATAAATGGGAATTTATACATTGACATCCAAATGTATTTTATTTATTCTAATTGATAATATAATTTATTTATTTAAAACTATTTTTCTAATTTATTTATTAAAGCAATTTTGACATGAATTCATGAAAAGCAGAAATTTGCCCCAAAAAACTTCGTTTGTGGCATAATTTAAACTGAAATAAAACAAAAAAACCATGTATCGATATATCGATATTTTATGGATATTTTTTTCTATCCAACGATATAGTATCGATATTTATTTTGATCGATATTTCCGACTTCTAATTTTTATAAAAAAATACTGTTACGCTAAGTCAACTTTTAACTTTGGAGGAACTTTCTTTCAAGCTAAATTTCTATTCTTGTTTCATATAAAGACAAGCTATTAAAAAAAAAAAAAAAAAAAAAAAAAAAATTTTTTTTAAAGTTCTCTATTAATTTAATTTTATGAAAGTATGCCCATTTGGAAGCACTATTTAAATCTAAATAAATAGTTATGTTTATAACATTGAATTATTTCACTTCATCTCTTACTTCAAAGTAAAAAAACTAAGTCTCAAAATATTCATTAAAATAACAATAAATTTTGGAGCTTTTCTGAATGTTAGTGTTAGGAATTTTAAATTATTTTCTTACTAATTACTATTTTGATTATAAGATAGGAAAATATAAAATTTATTGTTGGGGTGAGTGGGGGGGAGGGGTTAGGCTGCCACAATTATCATCGGAAATTGAATTGGATTTCTTCGCTCTAGACAACACTATCTTAAACGTCTGTCACAGATTTTTTTTTTTTTAAAAAAAGGAAAAGTTTTTTGTTTCTCTTTACAGAAGTTTGTACTAGCAGTAAATACCAACCAAATGAGATATTTGTTCTCCACAAATTAAAATGAGATTTTCGAAGAATAACTGAACAAAAACTAAGTAATATTAGAAACTTTAAAATTGCTTTGCTCATACATTTCCTCATTTGTCATGTAATAAATGCACCACCATAGACAATTTTCCCCCTACATACTGTTTCTTAGCAAGCAAACGATGTGCGTTGGAAAAAAACATGTACAGAATTCTTAATCCGGTTAAAACCAGAAGCAAGTAGAATACTTAAACTGTTCGAACAAGATACGAAATTCCGAAGAAGTCTTAGCTTTGTAATTGAATCGTAAATTGCAGTAACTCCTTAATTGCAAATTGTTTAGTTTTGAGATAAATATAGAACAAAACTAACTCGCACATTAAAAAAATTATGTTCTTACAAATAAAAAAAATGTTGAACATAAAAGATGACTTGTGAACTTAGGAGGGGTGGTTATTTAAAAAAAGATTTTTTTTTTCACTTCTATACGTTTGGTATGTAGTGAGTGTTAAAAAAAAAAAAGTGATATAGAGTTTTGTTTTGTCTCTGCGTCTGTTGTCAGCATAACTACTGAACGGATTGACTTTCGATGCATACAGGTTAGTGGTGGCTATGAGACCTGGCATTAAGGTTTTCGTCAAAATTGCGCGTGCGCATATAGGTAGCTGCCACTGAAAAATGTAAGTTTTTCAGCAATTTCTAAAAAAATGGCTCTAATGATTTTGAATGAAATAGCTGTGGCAATACCACTTAAGGTGTTGTAAACATTTCAACCTTCAAAATTACGTTGAAGTACACGTACGATAAAGGGGTAAAAAGTTGAAAAACGAATGTGTTTAACGCAGAGTTAAATTTCCTTGATCATCACTTATCAATGGCCTTTTTTCTCTGTTTCACTTACAAGAAGGATAATGTAAGAATTATCGAAAAGTATATCGCCAAATTCACTCTTTTGGGACAGTATAAGAATTAGTGCCAAACTGGCCATTTTTTTTACACGAATGAAATGGTAAAAAATACGAATCCATGTAAAATTTAAATGCAGTGACCAGCATTATAATGATGACAGTGCAATTTAAAGTTGTACTGTGTTCTACGCGCCTGTATTAAATGGTAGGTGTAAATGTGTTTTTTTTTTTTAATTATCACATCATTTTAATTATCTCTTTTTACTTACCATTGCAGTTAGGGGGTTTCTGCAATAAGCTATTCGATTCAACAAATTCTGGATTGACGCTACTTTGGTAGAAACTTATAGAAATAGAACATTTTAATTCAAGAGTTTTTTTTTTTTTTTAATGTGTTTGAAGGAGTAAGTGCCGAGATGAATTTATCTTGGATAATTTCTAGAAACTTAAAATTTTATTGCTTCAAATATTTTTTTTTTCCAAAGTAAAAAAATTACTTATACTCTCTCTATATATATAGAAAGCAAAGCCCTTGCTCACTGACTGACTCACTCATCACCAATTCTCCCACTTCCCATATAGTCACAACTCTGAAATTAGGTACAAATGTCAACAAGTATAAACATAGAAAAAGTAAGCTATTCCGATCCCGATTAACCAACTTTAAGGGGTCTAAAAGGGGTAAAATGTTCCAAAACGAAAGATTTTCAAATGTCCCACTTCCAGTGTAGTCACAACTTCTGAAATCTGGTATAAATGTCAACAATTCAGAAAAAGCAAACTATTCAGATGTCGATTAACCATTTTTTAAGGGGTGAAACGTACCGAATGAGGGCTATTCAAAAAGAGGCATAACTCTGATATTTGGTACACATGTCAACAAGGGCAAAGATATAAAAAGTAAACTATTCTAATGTGCAATAACCATTTTGAAAGTGTTGAAACTTTCCAAATGTGGACCTATCACAGTGTCTTACTTCCAATACAGTCATAACTCTGCAATTTCATAGAGGTATCAATAACGCAAGCTGTTGCAATCTCGATTAACTAACTTTTTTAGTTTTTTTTTTTTTTTTTTTCATTTTTCCAATTATTTCCAGGGTTTTACTGTACAGGGATAGCATATTAACAAATTGTAAGTGAAAAAACTTGATTTTTAAAAAAACTATTCGAAAAATATCGCGAGTAAAGACTTGAAACGCGTTTTTCTCGAAACTACTTTTTTTTCAAATGGCGGACACTTTATCTCCAAAACTACTCGGCCGATTTAAATGATTTCGGTCTTGTTTTGTTCGATGAGATGTTTTGTATGCCAATTTATCACATTTTGCCAAACAAATTAAGTATAGCATTGGTTTTTTTTTAGCAAAGAATAGTGAAAAACAGGGGTGTTTTTTAACTAACATTTTCTTCAAACATCCGCAATTTTTTTTTTTTTTTTTTGGCAATTTGTGGTAAATTGTCACGTAAGGAATCTTTATTTTGAGGATCCTGTTTTATTTTTTTGTTTCAGATTCACCAATCCTGAAATTAACTGCCCGCCTTTGGACACCATTTTTTTGAGGCCTCGACTTTGGCGCCTCTTGGATAGTTGTTAAAAAATGAAATTTGAAAAAAATCAAGTATTTTTGTATTCTATAAGCTTCAAAAAAAAAAAAAAAAAAAAAAAAATCATTGTGATATCTTATACAGGACATGAAAAAAAAAAATTACTATTGAAAATGTTTTATTTTTTAACTTTTCAAGGTGGTCAAGTACCTTAACTAATTGTAAGGGTCCAAAACGTTCCGAACATGTTCCATTTCCAACGTAATCACAACACTGAAAATCGGTACAAATATCAGCAAAAGTAAACATAGAAAAAGTAAAGATAATCCGCGCTCGATCAACTCATTTCAAAAGAGTCGAAAAGGTGCCGAAATGTTTCCCACGCGAGGAATATCCCAATGTTCCACTTTCATTATAGTCAAAATTATAAAATTTGAAACAAATGAAGGGCAAAGAAGGATCAGACTCCAACTTTTTTGAAATCGAGGTTTTCCCTCCAATTGCAAGGTTATAGCAGATAGTTTGACCTCGAGGTATTCTCTGGCAATTAAATATGGTGCGTGAGAGTTTGAGTGACCATATACCTCAACCTTGCTACAAGTCCTGAGACTTGAAACTTTAAGGTATTTGACCACCTTGGAAAGTTAAAAAATACAACATTTTCAATAATTTTTTCTTTAAAAGAAAGGTTTATTACGTGACGATTGACCAAAAATTACCAAAAAATAAAAATAAAAATGGTGGATGTTTGAAAAAACACCCCTGTTTTTCACTATTCTTTGCTAAAAAAAAATATTTTTTTTTTGGTAAAATGTGGTAAATTGGCATACAAAACATCTCAACAAAGAAAACAAGACCAAAATCATTGAAATCGACCGAGTAGTTTTGGAGATTAAGTGTCCGCCATTTGAAAATAAGTAGTTTCGCGAAAAACGCGTTTAAAGTTTTTACTCGCTATTTTTTTCCAATAGTTTTTAAAAAATCAATTTTTTTCACTTACAATTTGTTAATCTGCTATCCCTGGATCGTAAAACCCTGGAAAGGTTTAAGAAAATGCGGGGGGAAAAAAAATCGATTTCTTAAAATTTATAAGGTGGTCAAGTACCTTAAATCGGATTTTCTGGAGAATTGATAAAAACGGACTCTTATCGTTCTTTACCGTAGCTTTTCAAATATCAAAAAAATCAAGTGTAAATAAAGTAGGATAGTCCGATTTGGATTAACTAATTGTCAGGTCGAAACGGGATCATAAACGTTCGAAATATTTGAATGGCTTTTGATTGCTGAAATGCACATGGTAAATTTCGTAGCGAAGCATGGGTATTCAGTTAGTATGTAATTAAGGGAAATTAATAAGTATTTTTTTTTATAACTACGTGAAAAAAATTAAACTTTTTTTAATCATTTTGAATAAAAAACTGTGGCTAAAGCAGCACTTTTTCTCACAAGGGAGAAAAAGTATTTTCTCGCACGCCTTTTGGTAAAATATTATATAGTCTTGGCATTGAAATGACATATTTTCAGAAGAAATTCATTGACTCGAGTGGCCAACATTAATAAATATATGCATCTCAAATATTTTTTTGCACGTGATTGTAAAAAATATTGTATGCAACACGGGGAAAAGACTTTTTTAAACTGATATAATTATTTGACTCGTGCTATTGCACTCGTCAAATAAGCATTTTAGTTTGAAAAAGTCTTACTTTCCCCACTAGTTGCTTAAATAACTATAGCCTAATGAAATTTGCCTACGATATAAAATCCTTTGGAGGTGAAAATATAATTAGGTGAGGATGACGCATTTTCTCCACTTTCAAAAGCTTTAACGTCTCGAAAAGAGTTTCGCTGTCAATTGATTGTTTGAATCTGCAAAAAAAATTTGTTCTCGTGCTAAGCAGGTGGTATCTGTATAATTTGGCCAAACACTTTAAAATCACCACCTAAATTAAAATTTGCGCTCAGTTAGTCGCTTTTTCGACAACATATGTACTTTTTGATACTTGAATTATAATTTCACGTGTTATGTTTTTCGCGTGTGTAAAAGCTACATTCGAGTGACAGTCTCAAAATTTGATCAACAGTGGATTCTGTCTGCCTAGTTTCAGCTGCATCGAATATTGGAAAGTGTTTTATAATTAGTCCTAAGCAGATTAGAAAACAAACAAATTCGTTAATATAAAGGAATTAGAAAGTTATGTTTGAAGTTGAAAGGCTAATATTATAAAAGATAAAAACTAAGTTTTTAGTATAAATCCTTTATATGCATTGCCAAGTTTTATATTCATTAACACAGCGTCGATTCTGTAAACAGCAAGTGCTTGGTGTTTGCTTCTAATTATAAATATCTAAAACATTTCTATCAAAAAAAAAATGTGTGGCAAACTACGTTTCAAAATTTATTTATTAAAAATGAACGTCACACTTATATCCACATATCTTTAATTTATTCTGATTAAAACAATTTTATTTATTTATTTTATTTATTATTTTATTTATTTATTTGTTTATTTGTTTATTTACTTGTTTGTTTGTTTATTTATTTATTCTTTCCTTTTCCTTCCCTTTTCTTTGTATATTAAAAAAAATTTGGCAACAGGAAAGAGTTTCAACAATGATCTGTTCAATGCTATTTTAATGCAATAGGATAACGGCAAGTTGGTTTATTAGTATTCCGCAAAAAGGATCTTTTAGTGACAGTAACAGCCCAAAATTTGAATTGTCATCGACTTCCAACCTATCTGCCAAGTTTCAGTCCGATTGGATGACGGCAAGGGGGTTAATTAGGCGTCAGCAGATTTGCCTCTTATCAGTAAACATAATCGTAGTCAATATAAAGGATTTAAAAAGTGGCATTAAGTTAAATTACACATAAAAATTGACTTTTTGGTTTACATAATTTATGTTAAGAAAAAGTAAATTTATTGGTTAGAAACAAATATAGCAAGATTTCAGTGGTGAGTTGTCACTATATATATATATATATATATATATATATATATATATATATATGTATATATATATATATATATATATGTATATATGTATATATGTATATATATATATATATATATATATATATATATATATATATATATATATATATATATATATATATATATATATATATATATATATATATATATATATATATATATATATATATATATATATATATATATATATATATATATATATATATATATATATATATATATATATATATATATATATATATATATATATATATATATATATATATATATATATATATATATATATATATATATATATATATATATATATATGTATATATATATGTATATATGTATATATATATATATATATGTATATATATATATATATATATATATATATATATATATATATATATATATATATATATGTATATATGTATATATATATATATATATATATATATATATATATATATATATATATATATATATATATATATATATATGTATATATATATATATATATATATATGTATATATATATATATATGTATATATGTATATATATATATATATATATATATATATATATATATATATATATATATATATATATATATATATATATATATATATATATATATATATATATATATATATATATATATATATATATATATATATATATATATATATATATATATATATATATATATATATATATATATATATATATATATATATATATATATATATATATATATATATATATATATATATATATATATATATATCGAGTTAGGCATGGGTGTTTGTAAATGTATGTTGGCTTGTCTAATGACGAATGTTTCGGCGCATCATAGCCCTCGTGTTGCTGACGGCGCCAGATAATCTGAAAACAACCAACAACCCCTCCAAAACATATGTTACGAAATTCCAAACACGTTATCCAAATAAAACAAAATATATATAATCAATAAAACTGTTATAATTGCATAAAATAATAATTTGTTTGTACTTCTTGAAATTTCGTTTCGTTTCACCCCGTTTTACGGTACTGTTTCTTAGCAAGCAAACGATATGCGTTGGAAAAGTACATGTACAGAAATCACAATCCGGTTAAAACCGGAAGCGCGTAGAAAACTTAAACTGTTCCGTCAACATTCGAACTTCCGAAGTACTAGTCTTTACTTGGTGATCAACAAGGATTGCTACTGCTTGGGTAGAAACTCATAGCAATAAAATATTGAAATTCTAGAGGTTTTTTTAAAGCCTCGATTTTCGAATTTATTTCCGATATTAATGACATTTGGTACGAGCCGTTTTTATGAGTAACGTAGAAAAAAGATGGAGTATTCTTCCATTTTGCAAAAAAAAAAAAAAAAAAAAAAAAAAAAAACTTATTTATTTTAACTTTTGTAAGTGGTTAAGTAATGAAACCACAATGACACAGTGAACACAAATTACATACCTAATCAAATTTTTTCTACATAAATAAATTGCACTTTGTTTCAGGTAATACAAAATCGAAATACATAGATTATTTATAGTCCGAGAGGCGACTGCAATTTTTGGACCCCATCGAACATCAATCTGCATTTCTTATAGAAATTGGAGAAAAGTGAGTAGATTAGGAATCCACTGGTCTGCAGTGGTAAAAATGGCCGAAACTGATCAAAAATCGACTTGGAATAAGTTGAATTAAAATCCGATTGCCAAATATGTCATAACTTGCCAAAAACAGAACAAACTTTTTCGTCTGGCAACCGACTGCATTTTGATTTTCAATGAGCAAAAGCGCAAACGATTTCTGATCTCTGGCTTAGAAAATTTGTATCTTTTAAAAGTAGCCAAATTGGCGACATCAGTTACGTCATCCGTGACGTAATGTTTATTGCCAACTTGGCTCCCTTTTAATAAATGCAAGTAGACCGTCGCCAGACATCTGAATCGTCTGCAACCTTCTTAATTGATAATTAAAGAGTGAGGGTTACCAAATAAAAAAAAAATGCTCATTATTTGGCAAGTTATGGCTCATTTGGCGATTGGATTTAGTTCAACTTATTAAAAGTCGATTTGTGACTAGTTTCGGCCATTTTTGCCACGGCAGACCAGTGGATTCGTAATCTACTCTCTTTTCTCTAATTTCTATAAAAAAAATCAGTCCGATGTTCGATGGGGTCCAAAAATTGCAATCTCCTCTCAGTCTATTATGATATGTTATGTGGTTTCGCATTAAAACCAGTCTTCGTATAGAAATAAAAGTGGTTTCTGTGTGGAACCACTATTCTTCAAAAGCTTAATATGTTTGAAAGAGAAATTGCCATTAGGAATTAATTATAGGATATTCAAAGCAGAAAAATTGCCTATAGGATTACATATTGGGTAATTTAAGGAAATGAATATTTTTAAATCCTTTATATTAATTTCAATTTTGTCGATGGGAAAGAAATCTGCGAATGCCTTCTTAACCCTTTTACCGTCATGCAATCGGGCTGAAACTTGGCAGAAGCATTTTATCAAGTTTCGGAGCTGTTACTGTGACTAAAAGGTCGCTTTTACAGAATACTAATAAACCAACTTGCCGTCATCAAATCGCGCTATGTCTAGCATTTAACCGACCAATGTTGAAACTTTTTCCTGTTGCCAAAATTTTTTAATAAAGAAATAATAAAATTACTTTAATATAAATGATATTTGAATGTTAGAGCATAAATTCACTTTCATTTGTAATAAACGAATTTTGAAACGTAGTTTGTCGCCCATTTTGCTGATAGAAATGTTTTTGATATTGGCACTGTGTTATATAAAAAGGAACAATGCATAAAATTGATTAAAAAACAACAACAAAAAACAAAAAAAACCCTCTGTTTTTATGGGTGATAGGCTAAGAGGTAATCCAAAAACCTTTTTATTATTAATGAACGGATTGCTTTATCTTTTATTATCAGGTAGAGTAACAATGATAAAGAATCATTAACTAAATTCTAAAGTAAAAAAAAAAAAAAATAACTGGCCTGTTTTTATTATATTTTTTATAGCGGTTTTTTTTAAATTTTTTTATCCATTTTTTTTAGCACTGTCATCGAAGGTAATTTGAACACAAAAACCCTAGCACCAGTTCTGGAATTCTCTTTGTATTTAGAAACAGAACAAAAACTCGGCTTTTTTTAAATTTTTACTAATATTAAATGCATGAATCGTCCATAACAACCATCGAACGACTAGTAAAAGCATAATTTGAAGAACAGTGTATCCACTTTCTATATAATTTTTAGCCCGCGATCCCAATATTTGTATCCACCGCTGATGACGTTGAAGGCAAAACATGGAGCTAGTTGGCCATCTACAATATCGATGGTCACGAACCGACGGACGGGACACTAAGGGAAAAAAAAAAAAATTACGCTTAAGACAAAATTTTAAATTTTCTTTGAATTTATAAGCCCTAAAACTTTGAAATACATAGATACATTTGGGTAGATGTTATTAATACCATATCTATCAAAATTTTTGATAAAAAACGACGCATGGGAAGTACTATTTTTACGAGTGAAAAATAGTGATATTTTTACAGTTACAATTGCTGCATATTTATTTGGACAAATTTAACATATTTTATACTACTTCTTAAATTTAGTAGGCACAATTCTGCAATATTTTAGTGTATGGTTTTGCTGTTTCCATTCAGAGAAAGTGTACTTTTTGTAGAGTTAAGTAAACTACTTTTTTAAGAAAAGTTATAAAATAACTCTCTAATGAACAGGGTGTAACTTGCATTTTTCCAAACAACCTCATTTCTCGGCAACTAACAAATGCTTAAATTTAATAACTCTTTGTAAAATAATTTATTGTTATAAAAATCAATTCGAAATTAAGAATATTTTTAAAAATTATTTTTAAATTAGAATGCGACTTGTCATTATGTTATGTGTTTAAATGCAAGCACTTTTTCATAACATCGGAAACTTTTGGACCTATTGTTTTGTTTTTATACTGATATGCAGACAGCTGCTAACATTTGGAAAGAAGGAAAAAGTCAAGAGAAAAGAAAATATTGCAAGTGTCTAAAGGACCCCATTCGCCTTATTCAAAAAAAGAAACTCACACATCAAGGTTGATTTTTCCTCCTAACATTTTGCAAAATTCTGCCAAAGAATGTCATACTCTTGGCTCACATATCCTGCTGACCAATGCAAAGATTTGTGAAAATGTCTTTCTTGAATTAAACAGTTTGCGAATTTAATTCCGATTTAAAATCTTTTTAGAATGAAACGTTATGCCATAAAAATATCAACTCAGTTTGTTTCGAAGGGAAATGTTTTCATTTCAAAAATAAAGAAAGAAAGAATATATATATATATATATATATATATATATATATATATATATATATATATATATATACTTGAATGTTATATGATAAAACTAGCTGCGTAGCCTATTGGTGTATAGGTCCCAGCATTTGGCGTTTCGCGAATGGGCTCTTTTTGCTCGCGGAAAGGTTTACTACCACGCAAAGAAAAAAAAGAAGAAAAAAAAAAAAAAGATTTGTTTTCAATGTTTTTATCAAATCTTAAGCCATGTGCTGCTTGAGGGTTGCACTTATTCGTGGATTATATTGAACATTACAATAGGATATTTCTTTTATGCAAGAGTTTTAGTTTTAAAGATATTCCGGATCAAACTCTACTCTCAAAAGTTTGAAGCTCACGGTGTCTTACGATAATATATTGTACTCTAGACTTCAATATATTAAAGATTTCGCCAATTTTTTTCATAGGTAATCCAACGTTTCATAACTGAATCACCAACTCCCGAATAGGTTTAGGAACTCCATTTTAAGACAATCAGCAACAAGCTAAAATTAATTTAGCTAAAAAAATTAATTTAGCTAATCAAACTAAAATTTGCTGCTATCATGTCTTCATAGCACTTGCTTACACTTCAGTTTTAAAAATTTACTGCAAGTCTTTTGTGGAAGATGTCAGAATTAATTTTCATATGGTGTACGGAAATTTTTTTTGCATGGCACTTAGCAACATCTCCTAAATATTTCAATTTAAATACCTAATTTTAGTAATAACAGACATTTATTATAAACTTATTTGAAAGAATCAAATTAAACATATTTCAGTAGTTACTGAAGATATGAAGCAAAATATTAGAAATTATACTACTTTATTTGTAACTTTGGCTTCCGTACGGAGACTTTTTTTTTACCCACTGTAGATAATTGAAAGCAAAATCTATGTATTATTGTACTCTATTTAATATAGAGCTGATGCAATCGCATGGTATTTTCAAAGCAACCGGCAGCTGACGATGCTTTGCTGGTCTTCCTAGTGGAAAATCCCGAATTTATATCAGGAATTTGCCCACCAGGATTATTGCTAGATGAGGGGAAAAACACGGTGGAAAGAGATGCAACTGACCTATTGCGACCATCAATAAAATTTTACCTGGAAAGAAATAAAAATAATTTATAGAAATGCTTTACAAAGTTATTAGTATTCCCTATAAGGAGTGGCAACGTTAATGGGAGATACGTGTTTTTGCAACTGGTAGTAGCAGAAGCGGGCAAGTTCGAGACAGTTTATTGAAGGTCAAATGAGATTTCTTTTTAGGAAATATGGCAGTTTGTCAGCCTTTTTCATTTATTTACCTCAGAATACTTTTTGCTTTCAAATTTTCTATACGTAATATAGGGTCATAAAAGTATTGCATGGCGTCAAAAAAATAAATAGGATCATATTTATATCCTTTATATTAACTTCAATTTTGTGTGTTTGTCGATCCCTTGCAAATCTAGCCAACATCCCTAGCCAACATCCAATCGGGATGAAACTTTGCAGAAAGATTTGATGTCGATGACAATGCATTCTGTCAAATTTTGGTGGCTGTCACTGTCACTAAAAAGTCGCTTTTGCAGAATATTAATAAACCAATTTGCCGTCATCCAATCGCGCTGAAATAGTATTTAACCGATCATTAAAGAAACTTTTTTCTGTTACCGAAATTGTTTTAATAAATAAATAATAAATTTGTTTTAATCAGAATATATAAAAGATATTTGGATGCGTGTGCATAAACTCACATTCCTTTTTAATGAATACATTTTGAAACGTAGTTTGCCGCCTATTTTCTTGATACATATGTTTTTAATATCTAAAACAAGCTGAATACCCGTGCTTTGCTGCGAAATTTTACGAGGAGCAATTTTTTACCTAGCTGCGTGGCCCCGCTTTGCGAAGGTCCGTCATTGGTGTATATGTCCTACCTTTTGGCGTTGGCGCAGCTTAGCTAATATTGGCTCTTGTGCCATTAAAATCCATGCAACCAACCAACCTACCTTTTAGCGCTTCGCTCGCAGGAAGGTTCATTGCTACGCAAAACCAAGCTCAGTTCGGTCGTTGAAAAGTTCATTGATACGTAAGCACAGGCTTAATTCAATCTTTGAAAGGTTCACTGCTGCGTAAGCATAAGCTTGTTTCTCTCACAAAAACTAATTATTACGTAAACCTTTTATATTAGAAGCCCCTTCCCTGTCGAGAAATGAAAAAAATTTCCCCGTTAATGCAATAATTCAACACACTTTTGAGAATATTTTTAAACGTTTTTGTGAAAAGCAAAATTAAAAAGTCAAAACTACTTTTGTTAAAAATTTCAGGGGTTTAGCACCATTAGAAATCGTTTAATATATTTATAATGGAATTAAAAAAAGGTAATTAAAATTTTAGAATCCTGTTTGTCAAAAGTCCAATTAGAAAGCCAAAACTACTTATATTTAAAATTTTAGATCTGTAGCCTTAATACACAATGTTTTATAATATACTAGCTAAATACGAAATTTTAGCATGTGCAATATTTTAGCTAGCTGTGAGGCCTCGCGTTGTGGAAATCTGTCATTCGTGTATAGGACCCAGTTTTTGGAGCTTCGCTCGCTGGAAGGTTCATCGCTACGCAAAATCAAGCTCGCTTCGTTAGCTGAAAAGTTCATGGACACATAAACACAGGCTTATTTCACTCGTTAAAAGATTCATTGCTCTGTAAGCATAAGCTCGCATCACTCACTAAAATCTAATTGCTACGTAAAGCCTTAGTATTGGAAGCCTCTCCCTTTTCAAGAAAAAAAAAAAATTCCCCGTTAATACAATAATACAACACCCCTTTAAGATTATTTTAAAACGTGTTTGTCGAAAGCAAAATTAGAGGTTGAAACTACTTACGTTGAAACTTTCAGAGCTCTAGGCCTATTCAAAGTCGCTTTTTGTGAAAAAATTAATTAAAAAACAAATTAAAATTTTAATATTCTTTTTGTCAGTCCAATTTGAAGGCAAAAACTACTTGTGTTGGAAATTTCAGAAATGTAGCCCAGTTACAAATCGTTTTGTAAAATATTTGTTAATTAATTAAAAAAAAATTAAATTCTTTTTTTCAAAAATCCAATTAGAAGGCCACAACTATTTATGTTGAAAATTTCAAAGCTGTAGCCCTATTTGACGTTTTGTAATATATATATTAATTAATTAAAAAAATTAATTAATAATGAACTAAACAAAAAATTTAAAGTTCTGTTTTTCTAAAGTCCAATTAGAAGGCCAAAACAACTTATGTTAAAAATTTTAGAGCTGTAACCCTATTAAAAATTGTTTTGTAAAATATTAACCAATTAATTAAAAAAATAATTAAAAAGAAACTAAATAAAAATTTAAAATTCTGTTTTTCAAAAGTCCAATTAAAAGGCCAAAACTACTTATGTTGAAAATTTCAGAGCTGTAGTTCTATTAGATATCGTTTTGTAAAATGTTTATTAATTAATTAAAAAAATTAATTAAAAAAGAACAAAATTAAAATTTAAAATTCTGTTTTTTAAAAGTCCGATTAAAAGCCCAAAACTACTTATGTTGAACATTTCATAGCTGTAGCCCTATTATAGTAATCATTTTGTAAAATGTTTATTAATTAATTAAAAAAATTAATTAAAAAGAACAAAATTAAAATTTAAAATTCTGTTTTTTAAAAGTCCGATTAAAAGGCCAAAACTACTTATGTTTAAAATTTCAGAACTGTAGCCCTTCTAGATATCTTTTTGTAACATATTTATTAATTAATTAAAAAAATTAATTAAAAAAGAACTAATTAAAGTTTTAACATTATGTTTGTGTTGCTTACAATTAGAAGGTCAAAACTACTTATGCTGAATATTTCAGAGCTCTACTCCAATTTTAAGTAGGTTTCTATAGATCCACAGACAGACAGACAGACAGACAGACAGACAGACACACACACACACACACACACACACACACACACACACACACACACACACACACACACACACACACACACACACACACACACACACACACACACACACACACACACACACACACACACACACACACACACACACACACACACACACACACAGCTTGTTTTATTTTTATAGATTTGGTAATAATTAAAAAAAATGTAGCCCTATTAGAAGTCGTTTAGTAAAATTTTGTTAATTGTGAAAATTAATTAAATAATAAATAATTAAAATTGTAACATACTGTTGTTCAAAAGTCCAATTAGAAGGTTAAAACTATTAATGTTGAAAATTTTAGACCTGTACCCAGTTCATTATGTTGAGAAACACGTCATTTATGAGCGAAAATGTTTTGGCCGATCTTGACTGCAAATATCTTTAAAGCGAGGAAGAAGCAAACGTTTTGAGTTCTTCAAGACGTAGTCTATTACACAGTCCCTTAAAGTGAGCTTTTTTTTTACATCTTTACTAAAATATTAAGAAGCGGTTTTTGTCCTTTGATAGTTGAGGACTAAAAATAGAAATGACTTAAGTACCAAAAAAATTGAAAATCTTTTTTTTTTTTTTACGGAAAAATGTCCTAAAGACGCTGAACAAAGTGGAGAACGCCCAAAGTGTGAACTCCAGTAGCAATAGTTCAAATTCAATCTGAAGTATGTACTTAACCATTGCCTTAAGTATTAAATGGGATCATTTTTCGGCTCTCCTGAAAAGATTTCTTTTTTGGACTTCGATCGTTTTCCATTTCTAGTCCTCAATTGCCTTCGCTACCTGTTGATTCATCAAACCCAAATGTTAACCTGGCTAAATGGCTACGGGTGTGGAACATCGCACAACTTCCAATGACACTATAATACTGACGCGGTTCTCTGTCATTTAGCGTTTTTATATTTTCATTATTCACCTAGAAAAAATGGCCAGTTTGGCGATATTTTTTTGCGATAACTCTTATATGGGTTTTTGCAAGAAAAAAAATCTCTGATTTTGGCGATATACTTTTCGATGATCCCTTATATTATCCTTTCTTACAAACGAAACTGAGAAGAGGAGAACAAACGATCGTTGATAAGCTATGTTCAAACAAGAGAACTCTGTGTTGAAGTCATTCGTGTTTCAACTTTTTACTTCATTAAAGCATTTTTTTGGGGAATTTTGCAGGTAGGGATGTTTAAAACACCTTATGAGGCATTACAGTTGAATTAAAACCAAGTAGATTAGGTTCAAAACTTCGTATGCTATGGATAACTATGAATGAAGAACTCCACAGTATTACGACGAACACATATATTTGACAAACATCAACCGTCGCCCAAAACTTTCGAGCCGACCAAACGGTATAGTGGTTAGCGTGCTAGCTTCTGGACCGCCAGGTTGCGGGTTCGGGTCCCGTGTTTGTAAATGTATGTTGGCTTGTCTAATGACGAATGTTTCGGCGCATTATAGCCCTCGGGTTGCTGACGGCGCCAGATAATCTGAATACAACCAACCCAAAACTTTCGAATGCCAACAGATATTATTATTTTTAGAACTACACCAGCGTCTCCATGGCAACTCTCTTCTTACACTTTGTAACCGTTGCCACTCAATTACCATTCCACAACATCTTACCACCTTGTAAATTTAAAATTTACAGAAAATTGCTACAGTTCCGTCAAAGGTTCAAATGCTTTGGAACCTTAACAGTTTTACCCAATCTGTTTTTTTTTTTTTACATAATTTCAATTTTTCCGAAATAATGTGTGTTAACAATGTAGAACAGTTCCCCACTACGTGCCCGAAGAAACTATATGAAGAAGCTTATCTTAAGGGGCTTTTCATCAAGAATAAATACAGAAATAACTTAAGTAAATCTCATTTGGATAATTTATTAAAATTGACTACAATGTATACTCCAAATGACATCGACTCTATCATAAAATTAACTGAACGATTTCCACGGCCATCGTCTCACAATTGGTATCGACTAAAACGGAGTAATCTAGAAGTACAGTTTAAATACTTTTAATAAAAGTTTGGTCAAGTCGCATTGTTATGTTGAACGAAACTTATTTTTTAGACTTTGATTTACTAGTAATGGATTATTTTTTTTTTTAATTATTTAAAAAAAAAAAAAAAAAAAAAAAAAAAATCAAATATCAATTGTAATTTTATTAAGATTAAAAAAAAAAAACGAATATTTTTCCAGTTTTCAGAAAATGCTATTGTTGCGTGGATGGGTTCGAAAGGTTTGAAGCCAAAGCAGATCAAAACTTGCAGAAATTTATTCCAATATATTTCTTCACAGATTCCTTTACAACTCCAGAACTTCTCGTTCTAGTAGACACAATACAGCTCTATACACAACAATAGAGCACAAACAGCAATTAAACTTGACACATAACTGCTAAATCGCCGCAAAAGACAATGCAATACAGTTCGCTTTCGGAACTCTCTGAATGCTCACTGAGACTCAGTATCTCAACTCAGTAATTCCAGTAAATTAACTGACTAACTCAGTCAACTCCTTCTCACTCCCCGCTCACTTAGTCTGTCGTATATAGGGGAGGCGAACATTCTTGAAACTTCTAGGGGTAGATATTTGGAGAACTTTCCAGATCGTAGTCGAAAAGTCCTATACATGTACATGGGGACCGAAAATGTCGCCAAATGGTCTCCAAGTTTGGCGACATTTGGCGATTTCTTGCCAAATTTGGCGACAAAAATTAGTCGCCAAAACCGTCGCCCTCTATCTCGCCAATTTGGCGAGATTGCCATTGCCATAATGTTAAATGCCCTGCTCCTTGTAAAACTTGCTTCCCAGCGTTACCTCTGTAAAACTCGTTAACTCGTTATCAAGCATTGTGACCCATATTTCAGGGAAGCCAACTTATGACGAACTATTGCACTGCCTTATGCAAAATGTACATAAATTTTCCTATTTACAAAATTAACACTACGGAATATTTACAAATATACAAAAATTCGCATCACTATTTATTGTTAAATCGATAATAATTAACGATACCTATTTTAGTGTATCCGGCCGGCGATTAGCTCCGACATAAGTCATACGTCCCACCTCTAAAAGTTAGTGGTGAACGCTGACTTAAGAGTCTGAGCTCCTCAAGTGACAGACTCAAGCTCTAGCCACAGCTGTGGCCTAGTATAATGAGCTCCATAGGATTGTATGTTTCGTTTCGAGTGACTTGTTTCAGCGCCTGAAACTGTGGCGAGCGCCATTGAAGTAGCTTTGATTACTAAGGGCTTTAGGCAGTCGTAAGTTGGTTGTTTTCAGATTATCTGGCGCCGTCAGCAACACGAGGGCTATAATGCGCCGAAACATTCGTCATTAGACAAGCGCCAACATACATTTACAAACATCCATGCCTTACACGGTACTCGAACCCGCAACCTCGCGTTCTAGAAGCTAGCACTCTAACCACTATACCGTTTGGTCGGCTAGGCAGTAGTAAGATTTTTTACACGTGTAGGTGAGGTTATAGAAAAATAATTTCTCAAAAAATAAAAGAATTACATTAAAAACTAGGGGTGGCGAACATCGCACAATTTTCAATTACACATAATGTCAATTTGTGTCATTTACCGTTTTTATATTTTCATAATTTATGTTCGAAAAATTGCCAGTTTGGCGATATTTTTTACCATAATTCTTGTATGGGTCTTTAAAAAAAAAAAAAAAAAAAAAAACACCTTTCGCCAAATAGGTGATTTTGGCGATATACAATTCAATAAATAATTCTTATATTATCCTTTCTTATATGTGAAACTGAGGGGAGAGGAAAAAAAATGAAAGTTGATGAGGTATGCTCAAGAAAATAGAGCTCTGTGTTAAAGGCATTTGTTTTTCAACTTTTTACGTCTTTAAAGCATTTTTAAGGAAATTTTTTGAGGTGAGAATAATTAGAACACCTTAAGAGACATTACCACAGTGATTTCGGACAAGATTGTTAGAGCCGTTTTTTAGCAATTACTGAAAAATATGATTTTTTTTTTTCAATGGTAGCTACCTAATGCGCATGCGCTATTTTGACGAAAACCTTAATGGTAGGTCACTGTGCCATTACCATCCTGACCAAATTTGAATATCGTATGTCAATTTGTTCGGGAGTTATGCTAACCACGTACACACAGACAGTAATTTTTTCTAGATCACTTTTTTGAAATCGGGATGTTCCAAAACGTGGAAAAATGAAAACAAATCAAATTTTTTTTGACTGAATACTATACTTTCATTATCCTATGTATATATATGGGTAATTGAAAGTAATAAATAAAATTGTATAAAGTAGTTACAAATTTTGCATTCGTCTCTTCAACAACAGTTTCTTCCGAAATGAAACGTTAGTTAACTGTCGTCAGTGCAAATAAATGTTCGTTTTCTGGAGTTTTCTGTATCAAAATATATATGTTACGGTTGTTATGTTTTATAAGGTTTATTAAATTAACTGGTGATTTTATATAGTAACCAAACCACTGCGGCTATCTTAAATAATTTCTATATGGTTACAAACAAATCTCTATATATCTCTCTCTATATATAATTCTCTTGCGTGCCGCCAAAATTCGGTTGTATTTCTGTGAGCTGAATGGCAACGACTTCAAACAACCAATCACAAATCTTCTAAATATGCTTTATGCCCGAGTTTCTAAATTCAGCAATCCAGCCAATCACGATATATGTTTTGAAATTTGACTTCCGGTAGCAGCCAACATTCGCTATATTTTGTTTTCTGATTACTGATACAAATTATTGCCTATTTAAACCCTATTGATTTAATATTTACTTTGATGCCGGAATAAATAGACCTCCCAAAAAACACTTTTGAAAAGTAGAAAAACCACCAACCTCGAAAACACAAAAAACTTTCATGCAATAAAAAAATCATAAACATAATTAACATATTCAGCCACAAACACAGTGAAATAAAACATGGCCAACCTCTGATTACAACTCTCTGTTGTGACTCGCTTAAGAATGTATGCTTACTTAGTTTATTTTTAAAATTTAAGTTCCGCTCCCATAAAAATTTACGCTGTTTGTGGTTGGCGCCCGTCATAGGAATATTGACAATGCTTGCGTTTAAAGTAATTTATGATTGTTTGCACGAATATTGGAGGAGATATTATTTCATTTGGATGGGTAGGAAATACTTTGTGTAAATCTTCATGTTCATGTAGATGAAATTTTCAAAATATTATCGAGAAACTGTGCTCAAACGCTCGCATTTGAATCTTAATTAAGAATTTTCAAGTAGGAAACTGAAGTGTTTGTGGTACGCTTTTGTTTGGTTGATAAATACATTTTGGAAAGTTTTTATTGTGTGGGGAGATGAGGGGGGTTAAAGGTTAGTGTTTAAGACGGGCGCCAACCTCAAGCAGCGTAATTTTTTATGGGAGCGAAACTTAAATTTTAAAAATAAACTAGTAATCATACATTCTTAAGCGAGTCACAACCGAGAGTTGTAATCAGAGGTTGGCCATGTTTTATATCACTGTGTTTGTGGCTGAATTATTACAATATTACTAATTATTGCAATATATATATATATATATATATATATATATATATATATATATATATATTATACCAAGCCTTATTTTGGTTCACATAATAATCCATTGATATTTGACAAAATTTAAAATATTGTCTTAATAACAATTTTAAAATTCACTATGAAATTAATAATGAATGAATAATTTTGATGATATATGATTCTACGATTTTATTTTGCAATGGAAAGTAAACAAAATCAATACATCTTTAAAAACGAATAACATTTTTGCAAATTCCATTAGCCAATCGCAATGCGTGTTTCATTTATTCCCGCTGTAATGAATTGACTGTGACGTCAACTCGCATAACCTCCACATTTATACCTTGTATTCAGCCCATAGTATCTTGCAACAAAATATGATTATTTTCATTTTTCAACTGAGATTTCCCGAAATTAAAATGTTTTTGAAAGTTAACTCTCTCTAAATTGTCATACAGTTCAAATAACACATGCAATTTGAAGACAAAATATTTCTTTTTAATTCTGTCTCTTCAAAAATTAAATTATTTCAATTTTAAAGATGTTATAATCCATATAATTATAGTCCGATTCGTGTTGTTGTTGTTGTTGCTAATCCTCACTGTCTGACGGAGTCAGACAAGATCCACGAGTTCGTTGACTAAAAGGAAGTCGGAAGACTAGGAGAGGATTGCTAAAAAGATCCTCCTTAGAGAGTCCCATGCAATCCAAGAAGTGCTCAGGAGAGGCCTGATGATTTTGGCACTTGGTGCAGGTGGCGAAGGTTTTCCTGCCCTCGTTGAAAGTGAGGCACTTGATGTGACCGCTAGCAAGCCTTGATAGAACAATCCGGGTACGTCTGTCACACGGGTGGTCAAGGGACAAACCCGGTTTTGAGCCCTTGTACCAATTATGGGCTGGGGGTGTTTTCCACTCCTCCGAGATCTTTGATTTTTCCAGAGAACACAATTCCAAAAAAGTAAGTGTGGAAGAGGGAGATGTTGAAATCCTGCAACCCTCCTTAGAAGGATATCGGCCATTTCGTTCCCTTGGAGATTCACATGGGAAGGTACCCATTGCAAATGAACATCATGATTGAGAGAAATGAGCTTTAATTTAAGCAGGATAGAGGTGCTGATCCTGTCGCCCACAAGGAGCCAATTACTAAGATGGTGCAGAGAGCTATGGCTTTCAGACAAG
The DNA here is from genome assembly GCA_963978545.1 of Linyphia triangularis. Lineage (NCBI taxonomy): Eukaryota > Metazoa > Arthropoda > Arachnida > Araneae > Linyphiidae > Linyphia > Linyphia triangularis. The sequence continues at coordinate 9,106,783 of OZ021726.1, forward strand.
ATCCATAGGTCACCATAATCCTCTTCGGTTAGAATAGCTGCTAGTCCCAGGTCTATTGCAATCAATTCACTTCTGAAGACAGAGCAGTGATTAGGATTACGTTGAGAAAGAGTCAGATTAGCTTGAGGGGTTTCGATATATATGCCACTGCCAGCGAGATTGTCAATTTTACTACCATCAGTAAATATTTTAATGGCATTGTTAGGAATGTGGCTCAGGTTTTCTAAGGTCAGTTGTCTAAGATGTTTTGGGATGTAGTCTTTCTTGTTAACATGAGAACTTAAGTTAAAGTTAAAGTGGACCCTGGGGAGTCCTTCTGCTGGATTTAAGCAGCATTGTAGTGAGTTGGGTTCAACATTACTATTGGGTAGATGAAGAGAGGCGGCCAGATTGAAAGGGCTGTTCCTCTTTAATCTTTGATGATTACTCCAGCTGTTAAGATACATGGAGGTCTTGTTGCGGAGGCCATAACTAGAGAGTTTATTATAGTATTTAACAAGACCAGCTTGTCTTCTAGTATGGAGCGGCTGCAAGTCGGCTTCATATAGAACGATTTCAGAAGGACAGCTATGTCTCAAACCGGTGATAATACGGGCAGCACTTAATTGAACTTGTTCTAACTTCTTAAGGTTAGTTTTGGAAGCGCAACTATAAATTGGGAAACCATACTCAAGTATAGGTCGAATAAAGGTCATATATGTTGTTCTAAGTGTTGTTGCGTAGGCTCCCCAGTCTCTACCCGCAATATATTTAAGAATGGTAAGACGTTTTCTACCTTTCAACACAATGTGTTCGATATGCTTGTTGCAAGTGCACTCTTGGTCGAGAATAAAACCCAGATATTTGGGATGCTTCTCATAAGTAAGACTCTGTTCTTCCAGCTTCAGTTGTGGTTGATAATTATATAATCGCTTGTTGGTTGTGAAGAAGCTGGCAATTGATTTGCGAGGGTTAAAACTGATTTTATGTTCCTTGGCAAAGTTTGATACAGCTACAAGGCAATTATTCAGTCTCAATTCAATATCAGTAACATTGTTTCCTGAGCTCCAGAGCACAATATCGTCTGCAAACAGTCCCATCCTAACTCTTGTAGAAGTCAGGTTTTCAATACCAGAAATATACATGGTGAAAAGAGTAGGGCTAAGCACTGAACCCTGAGGAACACCTTGGCTGAGCTTAAATGGTCTTGAAAGAGCCTTGTTAACCTTCACCTTGATAGATCTGTGTTGTAGAAAGTCTGCAATCCATGTTAAAGCATTGCCACAGATTTTGAAGAAATCGGGAAGTTTGATAATTTATCTTTCCAAATTCTATCAAAGGCCTTCGTGAGGCCCAGAAAAGCGGCCTCTGTGTGATGAGTGGGTTTGATATTCTGGGCATCCCTAATGGATTGACAGAAATATAAAATCTGATCTGTAGTGCTATGACCTTTTCTAAAGGCGTATTGTTCACCGGGTAGCAGATTGTTTTTATCCAGATAACATTGTACTCTAATTAAAATCATTTTCTCCATGATTTTGCAAGGAATGCTCGTCAGTGCGATAGGTCAAAAATCTTCAGGAGAACAAGTCTTCTTGCCAGGTTTTGTGATTGGGATGATGGTGGCTCTTTTCCATTCGGTGGGCAGTCGACCCCTAATCCAAGATTGATTGAAAATGTCAAGAATTCTGTCTTTCCCTTTCTGACCAAGATTTTCAAGCATTTGTCCATGGAGACCATCAGGACCAGGAGTTTTACTCAGATCCAGGAATGCCATTGCACAGAGTAACTCCTGTTGAAAGAAGGGCTTGGTCAAAAACGAGTCACCACTATCAGAAGTGCTACAGCCATGAATGATATTTCTAGTTTTGATCAAAGTCTGTCGATTGTCACTTGAAATATCAAGCCTACTAATCTTTTGGTAATGGGCAGCTAAACCATCAGCTGCTGATTTGCCATCAGGGAGGGCCTGTCCAAAAGTGTCTTTCACGGAATTACATTCTTCATACTGTTCTCGTTGTTTGTTAATGCCTTTAATGGTTCTCCAAAGTTTTGAATTTGAAGTCCTTGCATCTAATGTGCCACACATTTCCATCCACCTTAATCTTTTCTGATGGGCATATTTCGACTTTATTTCTGCATTAATTTGATTTATCTCAGTTCTTGCACTGTTCCCTCTTTCACTTAGAGTATCAAACACGAGTTTTCTCTTTTCGAGGAGGGGTTTAATGTCCGATTCGTTCTGCCTATACTTTAACATTACGTTCATTCTCACTTAAGCCTAACATGTCGGAAAAACTATCTTCGAAATGATGGCAAACCTGTTTGGCAACTTTTGGCATACATATCTGAACCTCAATTACAAGCTGATCGCCTTTATCTGTCGCCAAATTATGAAATGAAAAAAAGTGGTTTTAAATTAATTAAAAATAGAAAGACTTATTTAATGAAGTACAAACCAGCGTAGGATTTTAAATTGAAACATTCCGCATCCTATAATTCAATCCGTTTGAAGATCTATAGCTTAGTTAGGGCTGGACGTTTGTCTAAATTTTTACATCAAAATCGGGGAAAAACTCGTTTTTTTATTTCGTTTTGGAAATTTCAGTATTTTTTTTCTTCGTTGTCATTTATCCTAGGTACTCATTTTTTTTTCTTTAAAAGATATCACCAAGACGAATCTATGGTATTTTTTGTATAATTATGTGAAGTTCCGTAAGCACGCTAGAAAATAGGCAATTCGGCTTTTTCGCTGGAAGTTGTGCAGAGAATAAATACTTACTGTCGTTTCTGCCTTTTTAAGGTTGGTGGCGAAACGACCGTTTCGTCTGATGCAAGATGTGAACATTTCTTTTGGATTCAAATTCTATAACTTGGCTTTTCTGAAAAATTGTCGGTTAAAATTCCATGTTGGGTACGAATTTTGTGCCAAGAATTGTGCTAACAAATGTCAGCCGACGCTCTTTTTTTAGTAACAAGTGAATTGCCGATGGTTTCCATAATTTGACGTGTTTTTTTTGTAAACAATTCTTGGAGCAGAATCCGTACCGTACTTTAAAATGTTATCCATATTTATATGTGAACGTTTTCCGAATATATATGCCGATAAAAACTGAGCACGGAATTTCCATTAAAATATTAAGTTTCTTATGCTGAAAATTCACAGTAGATTGAATAAGAATTTCAGTATTACGGATACACCACAATTTTTAAAAAAATAGCTTTTGATAATAATATATTCATTCAAGCTATGATTTACCGTAAGGTGCCTTTTGGGGACTTTTAAAAAAAGTCGCCAAATTTAATTATTTTGGCACTTCATTCGAAACCAATCAATAAATTTGAATTGTTCATTAAAATACCTGATATTTTTTAGATATGTGTATGAGACTGTTTAAGTTTATTGCTTTCCAAAAACGTTTCATTACGTTTCAACACTGTTCCTTCTTAAAGCGTATCAAACAGTAGGAACAGTGTCGCAATTATAGTAGCTCATCATAAATAATCCTATTTCTTCAGTTTCATGGCACAATATCACTTTTCAAGAATTTTCTTGATTATGCAACTGAAATAGCTTTTTTTGCGGAAGTTTTTTTGCTAGGGCATATTTTAAATGCCACACTTTCAAGAGAGTGTGTGTGTGTCTGTGGTCAGCATAACTCCCGAACAAATTGACCTGCGATATTCAAATTTGGTGTACGAGTTGGTGGTAGCAATTGGACCTACCGGTAAGGTTTTTGTCAAAATCGCTCATGCGTGTAAGGAAGCTGCCATTGAAAAAAATCATGTTTTTCAGTGATTGCTAAAAAACGGCTCTAACGATTTTTTCAAAATAGCTGTGGTAATGCCTCTTAAGTTTTTTCTAAACATCCCCACCACCGAAATTCCCGTAAAAATACTTTAATAGCGTAAAAAGTTGAAAATCGAATGCCTTTAACACAGAGTTCTCTTTTCTTGAGCATACCTCATCAACGATCTTTTTTTTTTAATCTCTGCTCAGTTTCACTTACAAGAAAGGATAATATAAGAATTATAGATAAGCATATCGCCAAAAGCACCATTTTGGTGATTTTTTTTTTTTTTTAAAGACTTTATAAGAATTATCACAAAAAATATCGCCAAATTGGCCATTTTTTCTAAGCGAATGATGGAAATATGAAAACTATAAATGACACAAATGCACATCAGTAATTTAGTGTAATTGAAAGTTGTACGACGTTCCATACCCCTAGTTTTACCTGTATAGTTTGTAATAGACTGACAAGTATGTTTGTTTGGAGTTTTATTGCGCAAGAGCTCCACTATTGCCGTGCTGCTGTTCACTAACAAGATGTCGTTCCTTTCTTCCAGATACCAACATGCGTCAGGCGACTCGGTACTTCATCCTGTGGTACGGTCTGTTCGAGACGTTCGTCTTCACGGGCAACATCTTCGGGTGGACTGCCCTTCACTACATGCTCAGACAGGAGGGTATTTACGAGCACGTGTGTGAGGAAGCAGTTAGCCACCAGAATGCCAGCAATGGCAGCAGTTTACAGCTGCAGGACGCCGACAGCATCAACGTCACCACCACCGGATTATCACTGAAGGTATATGATTGGGTGATTTCTTTTGTGGATTGTAATTGTTTCACGTGATGAACGTTTTTGAAGAACCCCGTTAAAGTGCAGGAGATGTAGGCAAAACTACATCTGATGTAGGCATAGGTGGAACTAATTCCCACAGAAGCGGTGATTGGATTTTTTAGCTCATGTATGATATCTTTTTGACATACTAAAAGTCTAGGAAAATCTAAACGTGTAAAATGTGTTGTTTTTTTTTGACGGCCATCTTGGAAATTTTAAAAAAAAATCAAAAAAATTCGTGAGTGGTATCAAATTACGGTAAATTTCATGCTGAAAAAGATTATGATTTTGGTTTCAAAAAGTAAAAATAATTAATGAAGTAGTGGTCGAAAAACTAAAAGATCATGCAGCGTTGAAAATTATATTTATTAATAAAAAAAAAAAAAAAAAAGTAAAAAAAAAAAAAAAAAAGAGTTTTATTATGCAAAAGCATCATGTATTTCATCAATATATTGCATCTTATGTAAGAGAAAATCTATATCTATTAGTATTCTTTTGCTTCTTCTGAAACACTTTCTTTCAGAGCACTATTTTGCGATCTCTTGCAGAACAGTTACAACATATCTCGGTACATTCCTCACAATAACGTCGACATGTACATCTACCAATACCACACGGCTCATTTGTATCCGTTTTACAGGTGCAGCGGATCATGTTCAGCAATAACTTTGGTGCAGAGCATATTTCACATGTTATAGGCTATAGTTGATTTCCGACTCTTTTCCAATCCCACTCTTCGGGATTGACATTATTGGTGTTCATAGTTTTCCTACAAAGACATTGTAAATGTATGCGGAGAAGATGATGAGCATCAGTAGTAGTAGTAGTCTTCTATAGGTGGTAGTCTTGCAATATTAAATTCTCTTTTGGCAGTTGTGATTTTTTTCAAGTAGAGATTATATCGTAGTAAGTTCAGATTCTCAGTCTTTGGATTTGCACCATACAATGATACCAACGCTTTGGTACCAATATCTGTGAGTTCTTAAGCACAAATGCTCAATTCCTTACATTTCTAAAATTGTCTATGTGCTGCTGATTTCCTTATACCAAATAAAGAGCTTGATGTGGTATCGCATCCGGTAAAAACACGTGAAAAGAGAATAATTTTGCATCCCTTTTCGCCAAGCACATGTTGTTGCATCGATTTAATTTTACATTTTTATCGCTGGTAGTAGAAGATTGCGAACAAATATTTTGTGTATTATGGTAAATCAAAAGTTCAAGGATATCAGTATCGTCAGGAACAATTGTTACATGCATTTTTTTCTGCTAAGGTCAGTTCTGTTCTTACGATAACTGTGTCAGCATCATATCGGTAGCATAAATCACAGTGTGTCCATCATTCTCTTCCAAGTGTTTTTCAAACATGGTAATGAAGCTCTGTTTTTTTTTTTGTTGTTGTTGTTGTTTTGTTATTAGAAAGAAAGGGTCCTTTGCTAATGAGAAGAGGAGAGCTCTCAGTAAATTTCACTGTTACTGATTATTGTTTTGTGCTTATCTGATGGCTCTACATTCTTTGTACTGGAGATGGCATAGCCATTAGATACTATTGTCACAACTTTATATTGCTTAGCAATATACTGCTGTATAGTTGTAATACATCTGAAAATTTCCCTGTTTTTGGCCATGGCAATTTGTGTAGTAGTGCACCCCTTCAAAAACATACGATGTTTCTGCTGGTAACATCTAATTTAAACTAGCTGATGTGTCATATAAAAGTCTTTCCAATGATTATTTGTCATTTTTCTCAATAATTGAGTTTCTGGATCAAGTAGAGGTGAGGAGGCCGGTATCAATATGTTGAATAGCTCCGTCAATGACAATAGCTTTTCTTAATATCTTCATTGTGACAGTTTGGTTCTTTTTGACCATAGTAACATGGTTGAAAGTTTTCCCAGACAGTTTGAGTTGGAGTCAAATTCCAATTGACTGAGTTTCATCAGCAGTTACTTTGTGTTGACTGTCTACTAATCCATTGAAATTATTATGTAGAACAACGTATTCTGAATCAAATGAATGATCTTCCAAAAATTGAAGTAATGTAAGAAAATCATTCATATCTCTAGATTTTCTAGCATCGGATACTTCGATGTGTTGTTCACCGCTAACACGGGAGACATCAGTGAAGATTGCTCATAGCAAAAATAACTTCACAGAATTCAGGGTGGCTCAATATCCATGAAGCTCGTTGAATATCACCCACGCTTCTTCTATGTGGTAACCCACCTCGATTTTTTGTTGACCGCATTAAGGTTTGTTCGATGATCATATCCATCCATATTCCAGCCCACGATCTAGTGTGTCTGCGAAGGGGGAAATGACCACCACTCAATAAACTGTAAAGATCTCCATTGTTTTTTCCAGTTCTCTTATTTGTTGTAAATATACCCTGGCACATTTTGCACAGTATTTATGCCCAGCAGCTGCAAAGAAAGGCAACATGCGCTCTATAGCTCTTAAATGCATTTTCAAGTTTCCTGTTCGTTCATCCCAATTGAATACCTTAGCACTGTCAACCATGTCTAGATACATGATCCACAGTTTTGCTGTCCTATTTTGCCCCTTTAAAGAGTTCTTTTTCTCTCGTAATTCAGCCGAAAACTTCAGCTGTTCGATAGAGGAACTTATATCAGAAACTGTAATCTCGCCATTATACAGCTTATCGTAAAGTTCCGAGAGACTCTGCGAATTTGGCAAACTTGACTGTATTTCATCTGTATCTATCACTTCCACTTCTTCGTTCCTTGAAAGTTCTGTCGAAAGTTGTGAGTTACTGTCCATGTCATTCTGAAACAACATTGGTGTAAGTGCAGATGAAAGCAAAATGTGTCCTTTAAGAGCTCTTGAATAAGCTTTTCCTGTAAGATATGTGTGACTGTGTTTTCTGCGTAAATAGTTTTTAAGGTCTCTTCTATTCCGTATCCACATAACAGTTGACCAATAGTACCTAAATATGACATTAGTGTGTGAAAACCCCCTAGAAGAAATAATGTTTGGGAATTCTTCGGGTTTACAGCAAAGAACTTCCATCAGAGCCTTAATCTATAGGCATTGATCAAATGTTGCAATTGGGAACGGTATATGTAGTTTTCTGCTTCCGAACATATCAATTTCAATGTGGTATAAACACAGCTGTTAGTAACTGGATTCATGTCATTCATATGTAGAAACGTAGTGCACCCTACTCCTGTGAGCTCATCACTGATTACGACATTCTGCATGTATTCATTCCAATCAGGGCATAGCTTCTTCAATAACTTACTGGTGTTCCACAAAAGATCTATTAGATCTATTTACTGGAACCAGTAGCCTGGTGATGTCACAGACTGGTGATATAAACTGGAAACCCTTATTGGTAGCGTGTAAATCCGGCTTGAGAAGCATCAGTAAAAGTGTATGAGATTGAGCGTTGGTTGTAAATAAGAGTTTCTTTGACCAATTCTCAAAAATGACCTTTGCAAAAAGAAATTCTTTGAATTTGTTTCTTTGAATAAATTTCGGGTGAAATTATCCGCAGTCTGCCTGTTTAAAATTGTTTAGGGGTATTACTTTTTTCGAAGTTCACCAGAGTTAGAGTTTGTATTCTATTGCGCTGAGACATACAGTGGGTAAAAAAAGTTTCCGTACGAAAGCCAAAAATGCAAATAAATTAGCATAATTTCTACTCTTTTACTTCATATCTTCAGTAACTACTGAAATATGTTTAATTTAGTTATTTAAAATAAGTTTATAATAAATGTCTGGTTTTACAAAACGCAGCAAGTATTTAAATTGAAATATTTAGGAGATGTTGCTAAGTGCCATGTCAAAAAAGTTTCCGTACGTCCTATGAAAATTAATTCTGACGTCTCCCGCAATAGACTTGCAGTAAATTTTTAAAATTGAAGTGTACGCAAGTGTCATAAAGACATGATAGAAGCAATTTTTTAATTTTAACTTGTAACTGATTGTTTTAAAATGGAGTTCCGAAACCTATTCTTGAATTAGTGATTCAGTTATGAAATAATGGATTATCTATGAAAAAAATTGGCAAAATCTTTAAGATATTGAAGTGTATAGTACAATATATTATTGAAAGACACCGTGAGCTTCACACTTTTGAGGATAGAGTTTGATTCGGAAGATCTTCAAAGCTAAAACGCTTGCATAAAAGAAATATACTATTGTAAGGTTCAATACAATCCGCGAGTAAGTGCACCTGAAGTCGCACATGGCTTAAGAATTGATAAAAACATTGAAGACAATTCCCAAGTGACAATTTATGTGCACTGGTTAAGACATTTTGCGTTGAAATTTCAAGATACACGTACCTAGAATTATTTCCTTCTACATAACGTAAATTGCCTACACCAGCAGCTCTCATACACCCCCTCACCATAAAGCCTCCTCCACCGTGCTTGACAGTTCCACATAAATTATAAGTTAACATTTGTTGATTTCGTTTTCTCCAGAGATTAACTCGATTATCTGACCCTTGGATATTTAATTTTAATTCATCACTAAAAAAGACTTTGTAAAATTGATGCGCTTTTTTCTGTTACAGGTACTTATATAAGACTTCTTACGGGCTGCGAGTCCATTCAGACCAGCTTTTTTAATAAAATTTCTCACCGTTTGAGATGTCACTTCAATGTTTTTGTCAATTTTTAAGCCATGTGCGACTTGAGGTGCACTTATTCGCGGATCATCTTGAACATTGCAATAGAATATTTCTTTTATGAAAGCGTTTTAGCTTTGAAGATCTTCTGGATTGATCTCTATCCTCAAAAGTTTGAAGCTCACGGTGTCTTTCAATAATATATTGTACTATATACTTCAATATCTTAAAGATTTTGCCAATTTTTTTCATAGATTATCCAACATTTCATAACTGAATCACTAATTCAAGAATAGGTTTAGGAACTCCGTTTTAAAACAATCAGCTACAAGTTAAAATTAAAAAATTGCTGCTATCTTGTCTTCATGTCTCACTGCGTACACTTCAGTTAAAAAAATTTACTGCAAGTCTATTGCGGAAGACGTCAGAATTAATTTTCATAGGACGTACGGAAACTTTTTTGGCATGGCACTTAGCAACGTCTCCTATATATTTCAATTTAAATACTTGCTGCGTTTTGTAAAACCAGACATTTATTATAAACTTATTTTAAATAACTAAATTAAACATATTTCAGTAGTTACTGAAGATATGAAGTAAAAGAGTAGAAATTATGCTAATTTATTTGCAACTTTGGCTTTCGTACGGAAACTTTTTTTACCCACTGTACATTAGGTTTACTCAACGTGTTCAAATTACTACCTTCTCTTTTATATAGAGCTGCCATCTACTGTATACTATCAAAAATAAAAATATTTGAACTATTTCTGATTTATTTGACTTCGATTTTCAAACAAATAACACAATGTGCAATTGTAAATAAATTATTTGTCCGTAATGTAGGTCGTAACTATTAAATTGACATAATATTAACCAATTTTAGCTTTGTATAAAGTGAGTAAAAGAGATCACCAAACAAAAAATAAAAAAAAATATAAATCCGTTGAGAAATATATTAGATTAAAAAAACTCTGTCCATATGCAAGTTTTGAAACTGGTAGTTTTTTCTTCTGTCACTAGAGGACTCCTCCCCCTGCTCTCTAACGCTCGCCAACCCCAGAACGCTCTCGCTGCGAGATCTCTGAAGGTGACTACACCCCCTTCCCAGTGATCCCCTACCTCTACCTTGGCTGCGTATTGTTAACACCAAAAAAAAATGGAATAACTTGGGATTTTTAACGCAATTCCTGTGATTCACTCATGAATTAAAGCCATTGGTTTGCCTCTCTACATTCAAGTTGCTTGCTCGGTAACGTTCGCAAAATCCCGAGAAGGTCCAGTGATACGCAAAACATCGGTTTGCTACGCGATCTCCGAAGGGTAGATGGCAGGGCCCCCATCGCCGATTGTTGATGTTATTGAAATATTATTGACAAATCGATAACTATTACCAGATAATTTTGAATTATACCCCCCCCCCCATTGCCTTTCAATACTGAAATCATTTATAGAACAGTCACAAGTTCTAAATTTTTGTATTTAATTGTGACCAACCAAATGAAGAAATCAGAACAACGCAATAAACGAACACAAATACACAGCTAACAATAGCGTTTATTTAAAATTCCCAGTACTTACAATGTAGAATGAATTATTAAACGCCAAATGAAGAACAATAGAATGAATTAATAAACACCATTAAATAATAAACTCAAAATATTAACGAATCAAATGAAATCTCCAGCGCAATCAATAAACTGAAAATCTTAAAGAACACACATCAACAAATTAACTCAATAACAGGGCCCCCATATTGTCGAAATCCCACAAGAACTACACACTTTGGTAAATTCTTAGTGTGAATGCATGAATTGGCGTAAAAGTTGGCGACAGAGGTCAAAATATCGCCAATTCAATATGGCGGCTGTCATATTGACAAGCTAAAAGAAGGTTGCCAAATTGCATGTTTGTCAAAATAGTATAATTGTTTAGTTATATAACTACTAGCTGTGTGGCCCCGCTCTGCTGGGGGCCCGTTGAAAGGCAAAAAAGTTTACACTTGAGAAAAAGTGGAACAGATGTAGTAAAGGACATTTGGCGATTTTTTTCATGTAACGATCAGAAAAATAAAATATAAATAATAATTCAATTAAGTTAAAATATAAATATTAAGGATACTCTTCCGTTAGGCCATTACCAGTTAGCTCCAAGCCTAAATGTTTACCCATACCAATGGCGAGTAAATGTATTACCTATTCTAAATATAGAAATTGTAAATTATTTGAAAGTTGTTAGTTTGGATTATTTAGGCTTTCTTTTTGGCGATTTTTATCTGGTACCAGGCTAACGGATTAGTACCAGCTTAAGTTAAAATATAAATAATAATAAAATTAATATAAAACTGAAAATAAAAACCATTGCGAGCAACCGCATGTTCTGTAAAAAAGCACCAAACAAAGTCGTGCCAAAAAAATGTCTTATAGTACATCTAAAAAAAAAAATTGTATTCTTCACATTTTTTTTTTTTTTTTGTACACCGATAAAAAAGTAGTCCCATGCCCGGTCCCTTATCTTACCAATTTCATAATTACGACCAAAACAAATTACCAAAGAAATAAAATCACAAATGAAATACTAAGTTTATGTTGTAAATTGTAAGATTGTCTGGTGTAAATAATAAACCATGTATCATACAAAAAACGTATTCAAATCTAGATTAAATAATATGGAACTTGGATACACAATACAAAACGCTGTACAAAAACTAAAAAACAATCAAAAGAAGGAATTTTGATATTCTGCGTAAAGAAAACGAATAAATATTTGCCAGGAAATAATACGAAAAATTAACAAATGTCGTAATGATTTGAAAGTTTTCTGTGAATTTCAATAATTTTAGCCGTTATGTTTACACTCAGATTATTAGTTGGCATTATGCTAAAACCGTGCATGCGCAGAACGTCGATTTACAGTAAATATATGGAAATTTATAAAAATATTCGAACCACTTATAGGACAGACGATTGCAATACATAAAATTAATCAGAAAAATAAGGGGGACCTTAAAACAACTTTTGATTTTATTCTGTTGTAATAAAAAATATCGTTGCCATTCAAAGAATTTTTTTTCCATGTCAATATATTTTACTGAAAGCAACTTTCAATCGAATTTAAAAGTTGTTTTCTACAATCTCCATGTACTAAACCTTCTATATAACAAATTTCATACCCATAGGGGCCAAACTGTGGATTTGTATAAGGTTCAGACGTACAGACAACTCCCTTTTATATATATAGATTATTTTGCTAAAAAGTTGAAATTTTTTGAAAATTGGCAGTTTTTTGCCGGTATTGAAACAAGCTTATGAAAGAATATGTCTGTCTTAAATGTCAGCTTCAAAAGAAATATCCCTATACGTTTTGAAATTATCCTTAAAATTTTGGAAATTATCCCTAAAAGAAATTATGGAATTATCCCAAATTTTTTTAAAAAACTCACTGCGCCCTCCGAGTGTCTTCATTTTATTTATATACCGTACAATGGGGTGAATAGGAACGAAATTTCATTAAATTACAAAGAAATTATTATTTTTTATAAGTAAACAATTTTATTTATTCTATAACTTTTTTTATTTAGCTAACGCGTTTGAAATCTTGGAACATATGTTTTGTGAGGTTTTCAACACTGTCCTTTTATTATATATATATATAAAAAAAAAAAAAAAAATCTGAAACATTTAACTTTTCCAAAACTTATTCCTTAATTACTAACATGGCACGCAAAAAAAAAAAAAAAAAAAAAAAAAAATCCGAAATATGGCTATATTTTGTATTCTAATTGATGAAATAACAAAACTTGAGTTCCGTTGTAAATCGTGAAAGGTCTTTATTAATTATATAATTTTTTTTTATCATGAGGGGTCATCTACATAATAAAACTAAAACAAACTTTTAAAAGTTCAATGACAAACCCATAATATTAAACCATATTTAGATTTAGAATTCAAAAAAACGTCGAAACACCAAATTTCATAATTTTCCAATGAGTGGTTAGTAATTTAAATGAGGACAAAAAAGTTGACAAATTAATGTTGAAGAGAAAAATTATTTTTTTTACCATAAATTCTCAAATAATTAATATATTTTATTAATTTTCGTTTCAAACGATTAGTTTGTTAAACACCAAACTTAAATAGCAATCAACTTTTGCGCCGAATATTAAACCATATTTAGATTTAGAATTCAAAAAAACGTCGAAACACCATATTTCATAATTTTTCAATGAGTGGTTAGTAATTTAAATGAGGACAAAAAAGTTGACAAATTAATGTTGAAGGGAAAAATTACTTTTTTGACCATAAATTCTCAAATAATTAATATATTTTATTAATTTTTGTTTCAAACGATAGTTTGTTAAACACCAAACTTAAATAGCAATCAACTTTTGCGCCGAATATTAAACCATATTTAGATTTAGAATTCAAAAAAACGTCGAAACACCATATTTCATAATTTTCCAATGAGTGGTTAGTAATTTAAATGAGGACAAAAAGTTGACAAATTAATGTTGAAGGGAAAAATTACTTTTTTGACCATAAATTCTCAAATAATTAATATATTTTATTAATTTTCGTTTCAAACGATTAGTTTGTTAAACACCAAACTTAAATAGCAATCAACTTTTGCGCCGAATATTAAACCATATTTAGATTTAGAATTCAAAAAAACGTCGAAACACCATATTTCATAATTTTTTAATGAGTGGTTAGTAATTTAAATGTGGACAAAAAGTTGACAAATTAATGTTGAAGGGAAAAATTACTTTTTTGACCATAAATTCTCAAATAATTAATATATTTTATTAATTTTTGTTTCAAACGATAGTTTGTTAAACACCAAACTTAAATAGCAATCAACTTTTGCGCCGAATATTAAACCATATTTAGATTTAGAATTCAAAAAAACGTCGAAACACCAAATTTCATAATTTTCCAATGAGTGGTTAGTAATTTAAATGAGGACAAAAAGTTGACAAATTAATGTTATAGGGAAAAATTACTTTTTTGACCATAAATTCTTAAATAATTAATATATTTTAGTAATTTTTGTTGCAAACGATTAGTTTGTTAAATGCCAAACTTAAATAGCAATCAACTTTTGCACCAAACAGTGTTTTAATAATTAATTATTAATTAATAAAACAAGTTTAAATTTTTTTACCATGTAGTTTTTTTTTTCTTTCAATAGATTTATCTTGGTTGAAAACAACTCCAGAAATTTTTTCCTTCCATTTTGACATTTGGTTCTCAATATTTTAGCAAAAATGTAAAAAAGTTCGCTTTAAGGGACCGTGTAATAGATTACGTCTTGAAGCAAGCAAACGTTCGATTCTTACTGACTTTAAAGATTTTCGCTCTGAAGATCGGCCAAATCATTTTCGTTGATAAGTGACTTGTTTTTCAACATAATGAACTGAAATTTGGTATATAGGGTAAGCGAAGCATTCTAAATCGAATGAAAACATAAAAAATAGAGGTTCGTATTGAAATTTTCAAAGATAGGAGTTAAATTTACTTAATAAACAGATCCCTAACAAAAAAAGTTGCACCAGACATATAGAAAATAGTAAACTAAACATTTAGGTGCAAAACCGCAAGATTCTACGATAATTAGAACCGAAAATAGATCTATCTTTCGGATTTTGTTTGCTTACTATATTTGTTATAGACTTACTAATATTTTTTTTAGATAAGTATAAACATCCACAACAGCATGCCATACTTATTTTAACTTGGTTTTAAAAACTTTTTATTTTACGTATTTTTATGTTTTGTATTGTCTTGATTTTGAGATTTGCTGGGTGAATCGGAACACAAGAAAAGTGGTATTAAAAAGCGGTTTTTGGAAAGATTATGTTCCACACAAGATTCAACCACAAGAGTCTAATTACTCCCTTCAAACAGTAATAAAGATTGCAGACTTGAATAAATGTCAGAAGAGGAGTCTAGTTTTCGGCAAAATACCCAGTTGTTCCAGTTGTTTTCTCTAGATGACTGCGTTATCCTAGAGGTATTGTTGAGTGGATGGGTTCGAAAGACTTGAAGCCAAAGCAGATTAAAGCTTATGAAATTTATTCCGATACAACTCTTCGTAGATTCTTTTACAACTCCAGAACTTCCCGTTCTAATAGACTCAATAAAGCTCTTTACACAACAATGGAGCACAAACAGCAGTTAAAAACTAGATACACAACTGCTAAAATCGCCGCACAAGACAATGCAATACAGTTCACTACTCTGAATGCTCGCTGAGAGACAACTAACTAACTTCCTCAATTCTTGGCCGGCCTTATATAGGAAAGCTAATCATTCGAGAATCTTCTAGAGATAGAAATTTGGAGAATTTTCCAGATCGCAGTCGAAAAGCCCTATACAGGTATATGAGGACCGAAAATGTCGCCAAATGGTCGCCAAGTTTGGTGACATTTGGCGATTTCAGGCCAAACTTGGCTACCAAAATTAGTCGCCAAAATCGTCGCCAGCTTGGCGAGATTTCTATTAACCATAATGTTAAATGGCCTTCTCCTTGTAAAACTCTTTTTCCAGCATTATCCCTGTAAAACTCGTTTTTAAGCATTAAGAGACGCTTTGCAGGAAAGCGAAGTAAAGACAAACTCTTGCACTGCCTTATGTGAAATGTACATACATTTTTCTTTTTACATAATTAATACTACGAAATATTTACAAATATACAGAAATTTTTAACAGTATATAGAAAAACGCATTCCACATAGGTATGAATATTCCATGAGGGCAAAAGTTTTAAACCCACAAGATTATGGGTACATAAGAGTGCTTTCTAACATGCACTCTTCTTCTAGATGTTTTAAGGAATTTGCAGTCTTACAGCACGCAAAATAAAGTAGATTGAAAAATATAATTAGTTTTAAAGACTATTTGCATGATCTTGTATATTGAATTAGGTTAGGAGAAAAATTGACACACTTTCAAACATATGATTTGTTTTGACGTAATCAATTTATCTGTCATAATAAAGGTTGGTTGGTTGAATTTTATTGGCGCAACAGCAACACCTGCTTCATACTGCGCCTCAGCCATATTAAAGGACTTTTTTATGATAATTTTGTGTTCCTATTCATCGAATGCATTATCGCTTGTTTTTTCACCCTGTACTGTAAACGTTTAAATAAGATCAGACACAAATTTTAAGGAATGTTTCAATTCACCCCTTTTTGCGGGGTGAATCGAAATACAAAAAAAAAAAAAAAAAAAAAAAAAAAAAAAATAGAAATAAATGCAAGTCATGGTTTTACAATATTTTTTAAGTTAATCTTCAAAGGAGAAGGTAAGACCCAAGTTTCTATGTCGAAAATATGTTCGCTAATGATCTTATTACACCCGATTTTCACTTTGAAAGTTGAAAAGTGTGTCAATTTACCCCATTTTACAGTAATGTCTTTGAAAGTAGTGCGAAGCACAACAATCCCCTTTACCAATTTTTGCACCTTTAAATTTGAATCGGGAGAGGGTAGGTATTTTTCTGACAGTTGCTAAAAGAGGGTTGGACCATCTCCTATTTATCTTTTGCGGTCACTGGGGGGTTTCATCTCGTGATGCAACAGTGTTGCTTTCTTGTTATCTTTTTATGCAATACGCTCCCCCCTCCCTTTTCCAGCTACATCAATGTCATTCCGGCACTCCAATATCATTCGGGGGACGCATGGCACTGTCTATTACGCAATACCAAAGAACTGGATGTCGCATTCGTTCCTTCTGTGTAATTACCGGAACACTTACCTTTCTAAATTTTAAACGCAATAAGATCGTCCTTTTGGCGAAGATAAGTGGCTTCTTCAACTCTTTTTGTCTGAAGGTCGCGGCTAGACTTTGTCTGGACGGTTATCGTTTTATCTCTAGTCTAAAAAAAATGTAAGCAAATCACTATTATTATTTCGTAATGAACGTTTTGTATAGGAGACGGCCATTCAATGGAGAAATAGAAGTGTATCAAATTAAGTGTGTGATTTGAAGCTTTGAATGGGAGTCGAAATGTATCCTTAATAGAGGTCGGAAAAACCGATCAAAATGAATATCGATACTATATCGTTGCATAGAAAAAAATATCGATTAAATATCGATACATGATTTTTTTAAAATTTGATTTTCAATTTTGCCAGAAACGAAGTTTTTTGTAGCAAATTTCTACTTTTCATGAATTCATGCCAAAATTGTTTTAATAAATAAATTATAAAAATTGTTTTTATAAATAAATTATATTATCGATCAAAATAAATAAAATACATTTGGATGTCAATGCAGAAATTCACATTTATTTCTAAAGAAGAAATTTTGAAAAGTGGTTTATCGCATATTTTGCTGATAGAGATGTTTTTAATATTTAAAATTAGAAGCAAATTCCAGGCACGCGTTGGCAACAGAAACGGCGCTATGTTAATGACTACTAATAAATGATATTATCTTCCATTACATTATGTTTTCTTTTTGGTTTGGGTACCATTTTAACTGTCTCTCAGCCAAATCCAAATTTCAGTTTTGAAGTTTCTGAAAATGGAATAAAGAAAATCGAAAAAACACATGGAACTACTAAACGATCATCAAAAAACTAAAAAGGTTTAAAAATATCGATATATCCGTGACTTGTATCGATATTTGTAGTATCGATATTTAAAAAAAATATCGTTGTATCGATATATCGTCCACCTCTAATCCTTAACAAACTAAATTAGGGTTGTGGAACATAGCACATCTTTCAGTATAACACTGTATTTAAATTTGCTGTGAATTGGTGAAATGTACCATTTTCATTCCATACTAATTTTTAAATAATATAAGCCCATAAAAATAAAGTTTTTGATATAAATCCTTTATATGCATTGCCATTTTTGTATTCGTTAACACAACGCCGATTCTGTTAACAGCGTGTGCTTTGTGTTTTCATCTAATTTTAAATATCAAAAACATTTCTATCAGTTAAATGTGTGGCAAACTACGTTTCAAAATTTATTAAAGTGAACTTGAATTTATGCACTCACATCATAATATCTTTTATGTATCCTGATTAGGACAATTTTATTATTTATTTATTGAAACAATTTTGGCAACAGGAAAGAGTTTCTTCAATGATCGGTTAAATACTATTTCAGTGCGATTGGATGACGGTAAGTTGGTTCATCAGTATTCTGTAAAAGCGACCTTTTAGTGAAAGTCTTTAAAATTTTATAGAATGCATTGCCATGATTGACATCGAATCTATCTGCCAAGTTTCAGACCTATTGGATGAAGGCAAGGAGATTAATAAGGCCTCCGAAGATTTACCCGCTATCGACAAACCTTCCCACAAACATACATACATACACAGAAAATTGAAGTTAATATAAAGGATTTAAAATGGCCAGTTTGGTGATAATTATTAAATTAGCAAACCCTCTCCTCCCTAAAGATGCCAAAATAGCGAAATTGGCGATAATTCATTTTATCAAATTTGGAGACATAAAATTTAGTCCATATCATGGAATCAATGGTTTTCTTTGATATGAGCTCAAAATTCCTTAAATAGTTTGCAACTGCACTTAAAAGTTAACATTGTATATTGAGGATGTAGATCAAAATTTTGTTATTGGTCTCAACATCTCTCTTTGTACTATACCACAATTGGTAAATGATACACTTACTTTAAACTACATTTATGACGAATAAGTTGTTTACAATTGCACATTTATTTGTTTCAAAATCGAAGTGAAACTAGGGTTGTGGAACATCGCACAACTTTCAATTACACTATATTTCTGATGTGGATTTGTGTCATTTACCGTTTTTATATTTTCATCATTTGCTTAGAAAAATGGCCAGTATGCAGATAATTCTTATATGGGTCTATTGTGATTTTGGCGATGTACTTTTCGATAATCTTTATATTATCCTTTATTATAAGTGAAACTGAGGGGAGAAGAAAAAACGGTCGTTGATGAGGTATGCTCAAGAAAAGAGAAATATGTGTTGAAGGCATTCGTTTTTCAACTTTTTACGCAATTAAAGCATTGGAATTTCGGAGGCTGGTATGTTTAGAACATCTTAAGAGGCATTAGCACAGCAATTTTTATCAAAATCATTAGAGCCGTTTTTTAGCAATCATTGAAAAACATAATTTTTTCAATGGCAGCTACCTTATGCGCATGCGCTATTTTGACGAAAACCTTAAATGGAAGGTCCTTAGTCTATCACCAACCTTCTCACCAAATTTGAACATCGTAGGTCAACTTTTTCGGGAGTTATGCTGACCACGTACACACAGACAGACATTTTTTCTAAATCACTTTTTTGAGATCAGGATGTTCCACAACGTGGAGAAATGCCCCCCCCCAAAAAAAAAAAAAAAAAAAAAAAAATTGAATTTTTTTTTGACCGAATCGTATTTTTTCATTACTGTATATATTACATATGGGTAATTGAAAGAGAGAGAGAGAAAAAAAAAAAAAAAAAACCAGAAACAGAAACAGTCGAAAAATGTTGAGAAGTTGAGGTAACATACAGTATATGGAAGTAATATAAAAACAGCAATATAAGCACGTTGAGGCAATCTCAAGAATATTGTATTTTTTAGTAATAAAATAAAATAACTAACTCTTATAAACTTCAAAATAATATAACCCATAAAAAACAAAGTTTGTAATATAAATCCTTCATATGCATTGCCAACTATAAACAACGTGTACTTGGTGTATGCATCTCATTTTAAATATCAAAAACATTTTTATCAGCAAAATGTGCGGTAAACTACGTTTAAAAATTTATTTATAAAAACTGAATGGGAATTTATGTATTCACTTTCAAATATCTTTTTAGTAAAAAATGTATACATATTTTTAATGAAAAGTTAATTGTTTTATCCACTGATTTCTAACTTCCACTTCTTGATACCTTATAACCTCTTCTGTTCTGCAAGCAAATGCAGTTATTTGAATACTTCCTCCCATAATACTGGGAAATAGGTTTGCCCATGGTTACAAACAGTTTTTAACTAGAATGGGGGGAAGGGACTAGTATCGATCTCTATGGTGATAGTCAAGTCTTCTTCGACTTCAACAGAGTTCCCATGGTCCTTAAAAGTGCTTAATATTTTTTGAACTCGTTTTCCAGACCTTAAAAGTACTTGAAAATGCCTAAAGGTCCTTAAAAGTATTTGAAAATGCTTGGAAGTCCTTAAAAGTCCTTAATTTTTGTCACTTATCTAGGCAGCATCAACATTTTTTTTGGTATATTTATTGTTACGAATTTTTGTATATTTGTAAATATTTTGTAGTATTAATTATGTAAAAAGGAAAATTTATGTACATTTCGCATAAGGCAGTGCAATAGTTTGTCTTCGCTTTCCTGCAATGTGTCTATTAATGCTTGAAAATGAGTTTTACAGAGATAACGCTGGGAAGCGAGTTTTACAAGGAGCAGGTCATTTAACATTATGGTTAATGGCAATCTCGCCAAATTGGTGAGGTAGAGCCGAGTTGGCGATTAACTTTTGTCTCCAAATTTGACGAGAAATCGCCAAATGTCGCCAAACTTGGCGACCATTTGGCGACATTTTTGGTCTCCATGTACATGTATAGGGCTTTTTGACTACGATCTGGAAAGTTCTCCAAATTTATATCTCTGGAAGTTTCACTTAAGATTCTCTTTTCCTATATAAGCCCAAGAGAGCGGATGATGGAGTTGAGTTAGTTGACTGGAATTACTGAGTGGAGTTCCTGAGTTAGCTGTCTCTCAGCGAGCATTCAGAGAGTTCCGAAAGCGAACTGTATTGCATTGTCTTTTGCGGCGATTTTTAGCAGTTGTGTTGTCAAGTTTTTAACTGCTGTTTTGTGCTCTATTGTTGTGTAAAGAGCTGTATTGAGTCTACTAGAACGAGAAGTTCTGGAGTTACATCGGAATAAATTTCTGCAAGTTTTGATCTGCTTTGTCCTCAAGTCTTTCGAATCCATCCACGCAACATTATAATACGCATGCATCAACTTTTACATCGTATGGTTTGTATTTGCTGATTGGTGGAGCAGAAATCGAATGGTTTTAGTTACACACTGTCGACAAACAGGCGAGATTAGTGTTTCGGTTTTACAAGCCAAAAGATCAAGGACCATTATTAAGGCGTCTTCTCACTTTAGGCACCTCGAAAATAGGCTATTTTCGCGATTTTTTTTCGAGGATTTTTGCAAACAATTATTGGATAAAATGGATCCTATATAATAAACACATCTTTCAAGTACAAGAAAATTTTATTTTTTTATTTTTTTGAACAATTATTATAATAAAACAGTAGCATCGAAAAACCCGTGTAGAAATGTAATGTTCGTGGCTTGTTGATGAAATTTCGGAAACTATCCGGCCGATTGTCATGAAATTTGAATGACATATTCTTCATAGTTATGGCTATAGCGCATATCATCAGATTTTTGAAATTTTGATTTGAAGTATTTTTTTTTACAAAAAACTGCAAAAAAACGCGTTTTTTTTTACTTTTTCGAAAAACGTGCGCCACTTTGTTATTTTCGCGAATATCAAAAATCTGAGGATATGCGTTATAGCCATAACTATGAAGAATATGTCATTCAAATTTCATGACAATCGGCCGGATAGTTTCCGAAATTTCATCAACAAGCCACGAACATTACATTTCTACATCGGTTTTCGATGCTACTGTTTTATTATAATAATTGTTCAAAAAAATAAAATTTTCTTGTACTTGAAAGATGTGTTTATTATATAGGATCCATTTTATCCCATAATTGTTGGCAAAAATCCTCGGAAAAAAATCGCGAAAATAGCCTATTTTCGAGGTGCCTAAAGTGAGAAGACGCCTTAACACTAGATTGCCTTTAAGCAAGTCATTTTGACTGCTTTTGAATTTCAATTAAAAAATAATTATTTAAATAATGACACAGCTTCTTATAATTTTGTGACTTTTTCTACAACATATAAATGGGTTAATTAATCATTGTTGTTTCCCCCCCCCCCTCCTTCACTTCCGGTATATATATGTGTGTTATACCTATATTGCCGAAAAGCAGTCATTTTGACTGCTTGGAAAAGACCAGTTCGGCTCTGGATTGGAATAACATGAAAACATGCAAGTTCATGATAAATTGTCGATTTCGACATATACTTGATAAGTTGCAGTTGTTCAATAACTAAAGTTATTGTTATTCGTACTTGTTATTCGAATCTTTATGACAGGCCTGGCCACGCGCTTTGTTCCCTTTGAACGTAATTCAGATGGGAAGGAGGATAACTGAGTTAAACGTTCCAAACAAGGAATATTCGAATGTACCACTTCCCATATGGTCACAACTCTAAAAATTGGTAAAAATATCAACAAAGACAAACATAGAAAAGTTAAGCTATTCCGAGCTTGATTAACCCACTTTAAGAGGTGGAAAAGGGGTTAAACATTCCAAACTCGAATATCCCACTTCCCATACAGTCACAACTCTGAAAATTGGTAGGAATGTCAATAAAGGTAAACGTAGAAAAATTAAGCCATTCCGATCTCGATTAACCCCCTTTAAGAGATCGAAAAGGGGTTAAACGTTCCAAACTAGGGATATTCGAATGTCCCACTTCCCATTTGGTCACAACTCGGAAAATTGGTACAAATGTCAAAAAAGATTAAACATAGAAAAAGTAAGCTATTCCGTTCTCGATTAACCAACTTTAAGGGGTCGAAAAGGGTTAAATGTTCCAAACGAGGGATATCCGAATGTTCCTCTTACAATGTAGTCATGTTTCTGATATTTGGTGCAAATGTTAAAAGGGCAAATGTTAAAAAATAAGTCATTCCAATATCGATTAACGAATTTTTAAGGGATGAAAAGTCGACGCAACATTGAAACTATACGAGGATTAACTTAATGTCTCAATTCCAATACAGTTACTACTTTGAAATTTAGAACTAAGAGCAAACATAAACACAATAAACTATTCCAATTTACTATTCATTATTATAAATTTCGTTTAAAATGTCAACAAAGGAAAGTTCCTATTTTGATAAATCAATTTGTCGAGATCGAAATGGGAGCAAACGTCTGAAAAGTAGAATACATGAATGTCTTTCGATCGCTAAAATGCTAATGGTAAAATTTCGTAGCGCAGCACGGATATTCAGCTAGTGTAACATAAGAGACACTTCTTTTGATGAAGATCTTCTTTATAAATTTTTAAACTACTTTTAATTTTCGTTATTGTAATTATACAAAGTTATATTATCCGGAACACATTTACATTTCATCTCATAATGATTTATGTAATTTAACACCTCGCAATCCACTTAAAAAGTTGAAGATTTAGTTATTTAAAATATATTTGACTTCTTAATGAACACATACTTCGACACAATATAGAGACTTTTCATTAAATTAAAAGAATCCTATCAAGTAGTAATAAAATACTCATCAAGAAATAAAACATAAACAAATACAATTGTTTCAGCTTGTTTATTGAAAGACCAAAAAATATATAACTATTAATGAAGTTGAGGCAAAATATAAGCAGCACATAAAATAATCCAACAAACTATATACAATATTTACATTGCTCCGCATGAGCAGTACTTCTGTGAGCTTCTACAGATAGGGCGTAAGATGCTCACACAACTTGTTTGTTGTTCAGAGTCTTCCTTGAAAAGGTTAACATTAAATCATGAAAAGAGAAATTCCATTAATCGAAGTGACGAATGTCATCTTCATTCTTGTTGCTCTCAGAAGTAACGTAACTCCCATCATCCAGTCGAAGTCTGGAGTAAGAACGTCTGAATGCGTCCTAGCTGTGAACAATTTTCATCATCGTAATCTACAGTCAAACCCTCTTTTGTATTAAGATTTTGCAGTAATGATTGTCGAAGCTTCTAACTGCAGTTGTTGTTCATCAATTGATTCATTTCACTCTTTTATTTCACTTTCTTAAGGAGACACTGCTTTCAAATAGCTGTTCTTGAGCAATAAGGATTTACTTCTGTCTGTTTCAGAGTTAACAAGCTTATATCATCTTCATTCTCGTCATTATTAGAAATATCGTACATCACATCATCCCTTAAGTAAGAATATCTCCATACATTCTGTCCAGAAACAGTTTTCATCATCATATTGCACCGTCAAACCTTCTTCTATTTTCGGAGTTCGTGACAATGAAGAATTCGAAGCTTCTGGGTGCAGTTGTTGTTCATCGACTGATCCAGTTGGGCCACTTGGGTCGTGGTCTTATTTAGGTATCGCTTTCTAAACTTTATTCTTCTTCAATTCGGATGAGCAAGTGAAAATGCCACGACGATTTCAAAAGACATTTTTCCCGCCAAATTTCAGTCGATTCTCTGTCTCATTGTATTTGAAGACTTATTTCTTCTCGTCATATGCTTTTGTCGTATATCCATAATGCTATTAATTGAGACCTGTTAAAGGATTGTATTGAGTAGTTGGAGTGTTATACTCTAACCTACGCACTTTGAAGATCGAATTGAACAGTCCTTTTTACGCCGCCCAACCGACCCACATGATGTTTTTTTCACTTTCACCGCCTACTCTACTTGTGACCCCTCACCAGAGGAACCCAGGAGTTTAAGGTGACAGTGCAAGAGGAGGCGAAAGAAGTCCAAATGATGGTTATCTTCTTCCACCTCCTCTTCCACCACCTCCTTCTCCTCCTCCACCACCTCCTCCACTTCTAGCGAACTAGACAACCACTCCATGGGCTCCTCTGGCTCCAGAATCACATCTACCTCCCAAAAGGGACAACTGTGTTCCCACTCCATCTCCTCGCAATCCATATCTCACTTTCAACAAGTAACAGTAACGTCAGTAACTTTCAATAGTTTCGTCAGTAACTCAACAGTAACTTTCAATAAATCAACAACGATTTTCACACAAGCGCAAACAAAATCTCACTGATTCAAATGACAGATAACTTTAGTCTACAACTGAGTTTGTCTTTTTTACTACAAAGAAGAAATTAGTGCTCATTGTTAGATCATAAGTCTTTGTTGAGTGTAACAGTACCTTTAATACTTGGCATTATTTTAATTAAAGGTTATAACAATTGAAGTCTAATTAAGTGGTGTATTGTTTGAAAAAGAAAATATAAAACAAATAAATTCAACCATTCCCATAAAGTAACATAAAATACTAAAATTAAATTTAAAAAAAAAAAAAAAAAAAAATACATTAAGGAAATAGTGTTCAAACTGAAAAGACAGTAAATCTCTCTATATATAAGGCAAAGCCCTCACTCATTCACTGACTCACTCACTCATCACTAATTCTCCCACTTCCCACATGTCCACAATTTTGAAAATTGGTACTACTTCCCATTTCGTCACAACTCTAAAAATTGGTGCAAATATCAATAAAGACAAACGTAGAAAAAGTAAGCTATTCCGATCTCTATTAACCCACTTTAAGGGGTGGGAAAGGGGTTAAACGTTCCAAACGAGGAATATTCGAATGTCCCACTTCCGACATGATCACAATTTTGAAAATTGGTACAAATACCAACAATGGTAAACATAGAAAAAGCATACTATTCCGATCTCGATTAACCCACTTTAATTGGTGGAAAAGGGGTTAAACGTTCCAAACGAGGGATATTCGAATGTACCACTTCGCATATGGTCACAACTCTAAAAATTGGTACAAATGTCAACTAAGACAAACATAGAAAATTTAAGCTATTCCGAGCTTGATTAACCCACTTTAAAGGGTGGAAAGAGGGCTAAACGTTCCAAACGAGGGATATTCGAATGTTCTACTTCCCATTTCGTCACAACTCTGAAAATTTGTATGAATGTCAATAAAGATAAACATAGAAAAAGTAAGCCAGTCTGATCTCGATTAACCAACTTAAGGGTTGGAAAAGGTGTTAAACGTTCCAAACGCGAGACATTCGAATTTCCCACTTCCCATTTGGTCACAACTCTGAAAGTTGGTACAAATGGTCAAAAAAGTTAATCATAGAAAAACTAAGCTATTCCGTTCTAGATTAACCAACTTTAAGGGGTCGAAAAGGGGTTAAATGTTCCAAACGAGGGATATCCGAATGTTCCAGTTCCAATGAAGTCATAATTCTGATATTTGGTGCAAATGTTAAAAGGGCAAATGTAAAAAAAAAAAAGTTATTCCAAAATAGGTTAACGAATTTTTAAGGGATGAAAAGTCGACGCAACTTTGAAGCTATACGAGGATTATCTTAATGTCTCACTTCCAATACAGCTAATGCTTTGAAATTTAGAACTAAGAGCAAACATAAACACAATAAACTATTGCAATCTCGATTACGTAATTAAAAAGGGTCCGAAGGGAGTTATACGTTCTAAACGAGGGATATTCAAATGTCTTTTTCCAATATACTAATCACAATTATAAATTTTGTTAAAAATGTCAACAAAGGAAAGTTCCTATTTTGATAAATCAATTTGTCGGGATCGAAATGGGAGCAAAAATCTGAAGTGTAGAATACATGAATGTCTTTTGATCGCTAAAATGCTAATGGTAAAATTTCGTAGTGCAGCACGGGTATTCAGCTAGTAAAGGATAATATAAGAATTATCGAAAAGTTTATCGCCAAAATCACCAATTTGGCCGAGTTTTTTTTTTCTTTTCTAGACCCGTACAAGAATAATCGCAAAAAATATCGCCAAACTGGCCATTTATTCTAAACGAGGGATGAAAATATACAAACGACACAAATCCACGTCATTTTTCTTGTGCAATTGAAAGTTGTGAGATGCTCCACACCCCTAGTTTTAGGAGTTCTTAAAAACGTTATTTAGGTCCTTAAAAATCATTGATTTTCATGCTATGATTTCAGTGTGGGTTGGTTGGTTGGTAGGAGTTTAACGGCGCAAGGGCAACACATGGGCCATACTGCGCCAAGATTTCAGTGTGGGAAACCTGTTCAAGTTAATAACCATGTATACATAGATATCAGTGGGTTTATCAAGAAAACAAGCCGATCCCACTTCTTTCCGGAATCGAATATTTTTAGAACTAATTTTTTTTTTTGTAAAGTAACAATCATTGGATTAGCAATGTAAAACTTATTAGAAAACGCCTTCGAATAATTCGACGAAAACCTCACTTCCGCGACGAAAACAAATAGAAATTAAAAACTACCAACCCATTATCTCTAACGACATAAATAACCGCCAAACATCAACCCATTACACAGTTATCTGTGCGCGTAATTCTCTATATCATCAAGGATGCATGAGCTGGAAGGGTTTTCCACTCAAGCAAAGAAGCCAAACAGGAGAAGAACACATTTGTGCTTGTTCTCGGTAGATTTATGTGCAGAGTTAGTCAGGTGGCAGTCAATGCCTTTTGGGGACACGGTCAATGAGCAAAAGGAGTTGACTCTTTTGACTGATTCTTGAACGTGGTTTGGAAAATTCTGTAGGACGCAGTTTTTACTCTGATAAGATAAGAGATCTTGGAAGATAGTCGCTAAAAATTAAAAGGAAGTTGTTTAAACTTAGCAGAGTGATATGTTAAAGTGTAGATTTTTGACCACTTTTTTCGTCATGGTCGTGTCATGCTTATTGGCTGTTGCGTCGTCATGTTATGTTTATGAAAAGTTTCTGTTTCACCATTTTTTTTTTTTTAACTTCGTTTAGTTCAAGTTGTAAAAAAAATTCAATTAATTCCAAAGTAAATTATTCAGAAAATTGTTTAGTTTTATAATGTTGTTATTAAAAATATTAGCTTTTCTTACTAAGAATACATTTTACTGCTATTGTATCAAATTTTAAAGTTAAAAAAAAAAAAAAAAAAAAAAATAGAAAAAATGCATTTTTTTCTAAATCCAATCATCAATGAAATAATTCCTGAACTTTCTTTTTGGACGGAAAAGCAGCAACGTTAAATTTTTAAAGTTTACGTCTAATTTCTGCAAACGATTTTTTTTTCTTTTCAGCTTGCCGGACTTTTAGTAACTCCTTATTCACTTCACAAATCACTAAACCATTAATTGGTTTAATCCAAATGGTCTTTTTCTAGAAAAAAAGAAAGAAAATAATTGGCTTTTTTTAAAGAATAGTTTAAAATTGTATTTTTATTTGTTTATAATTTTTTTAACTTTTTAAAAATAAATCTTATAATGAAAGACTATTGAAGTTCTTTTAAGTATCCATAATAAGTTTTTGTATTTATCTAATAGATTTATTAATGTTTTATAATTATTCAAAATTATTAATTAAAATTAAATTATAGCCTGCATTTTAAATTTGTTTCTGAAGTAGAGGTTTTGTGCTTTAATAACTTATTTCTAAACCTTAAAAAAATCCTTTTGTAGAGCTTCTCACCATTACTAAGGAATCTAAGAGCAATATTCCATGTATAATGCAGTAAACAATTATTATTAAATTATATTGTATACATTGAATTTAAAAAATGTATCTCTAAATATAATACTAAAATTTGAAATGATTTGAATGTCCACACAAGTAGCAATTGTTTACTTAATTAGTTTAAATTATTTTCAGAAAGAATATTATTTGTTATTTGAACAGTAATTATTCTGGTTAATGTCAAATTTTATTTATAAATATGTATACATGTAATTAGAATAGGATTTAAATAAAATAAAAAACCAGTTTTAACCAAAAAAAAACCTGGTTTAAACAAAAAAACCTGGTTTAAACAAAAAAACCTGGTTTAAACAAAACAAAAAAACTTGGTTTAAATAAAACAAAAAAAAAGGGGTTTTTTACAAAAAAAACTATTTTTGTTGTTTTTTTTTACAAAAAAACCCTGTTTTTTTCCCAACCCTGTTTTTATACATATTTCTTTAATTTCTCACCAGGAATTGTTTATTTTGATTTAACTTTTTTTAAAAAAGTTTTTGGAACTTTGCATACTATGAATTATAAATAGTTTTTGCACAAAATATTTAAAAAAAAAATTTCTGAATATTTTATTGAAAAATCAGGAGGACAAATTATGATATGAATTATAAGAAGTAATTTAATGCAAAAATGAACCGATGTTTGAAAAAAATATTTTAAATATATCACGTTTAGGAAATGTCAACATTTTGAAATTTTTTAATTTAAAAAAAAAAAAAAAAAAAAAAATTATTAAATTTGAAAAATTAAAATAGTTTTTTGAGTTTCAAAGCATCGTCAATTTTATAAGCGTGAAAGTTTATTCCGCTAAATGTCGTTAAATTGTGCAGAATTGGTGTATGATATTGATATTCAAGAACTAAAATGTTTATAAAAGTTGTATTTGTTGACAGTGACTGACGCATTCCCATGTGTATAATTTATATACCATTTTTATGTCTCGGATTAATTTTTTTTACGCATTCCATTACAGTTTATGTTCGACACATTGTTGGTTAATACCTTTGAAACAGGTCTAGGACATCCATCACCAAGTTTCCTCCAAAACTGAATCATGTCAATGAGCTGTGACTTTAAATTCAACTTCTCATTTGTTTCTCCAGATGTCCTTTGGCAATTTCCTGTTTTTATATTTTAGTACTTTCTTACATTTGTTTGAAAAAAATAATTGTTTTTACTAATGCATTTCATAATACCACAAACTGATTTAGAAATTCTCCGATATCAAAAATTCTCCGCACACAACTCACTATACTAAGAACAAAAGTGTTTGAATTGCTAACAAAATCTAACAAAAAAAATAAAGAAAAAAAAAATATTACTATTGTTAGAAAAAGAGTGTAAGGCCAGGACGGATAAAAACCTTCCGAAGAACAAACTCTTCTAAAGAAATCGTCTGGATTTTACTGTTCTTGATGCTCCATCGAACTGTGAAGGAACGATCCCGAAGGTCTTTTAACATGGTTGATTACCGATGCGACGATTTTTAAGAATCGAGTGTTTGAATCGATTTTTTTTTCTCACATCACTTGTATCATTACAAGCAATAACAAGCTTGAGCGCTTTCAAACTGGAAATCGATTGTTATAATAATGTTACATGTCCGTAATAAATTTGTTGATACATGTGCGTAATAAATTTATAAAAGGTTTCGAAAGATGAGTTAGAAAACTAGGGCTTTGGAATTTCTGAGAATTTTCAAACTCTGCATAAGTTTGAAATGTATTTAATACAAAAATATTGGTGATTTAATTTCTATGAAAAAATTTATTACACTTTTAACACACGAAAGCATATATCACTCCTTAAAAACCTTAAAATAATAAAAATATTGTTTTGGGGATTTTTATTACATGTTTTAGGTTTTTTCCCCCTTTTCTTTTGATATTGTATACTTTAGTTTCTATTCAAATTAGAAGTATGCTATATTTTGTATGAAACTAGGGTTGTGGAAAATCGCACAACTTTCAATTACGCTATAACACTGACGTGGATTTGTGTCATTTACCGTTTTTATACTTCATCATTCATTTAGAAAAATTGGCCAGTTTGGCGATATTTTTTGCGATAATTCTTATATGGGTCATTAAAAAAAAAAAACTCTGCCAAAATGGTGATTTTGGTGATACATTTTCCAATAATCCTTATATCTATATATTTAATAGGCAATGCGTTTTTTGGGGTTAGTCCGTCCGCCTAAACTGCTCAACCAATTTCAATGATCAAGGTGTCATTTTAAAGGAAATAAGCTGTAGATTTGCCAAAACGTGCCAAAATAATTTATTAACACTTTATTAATTAGTTAAATTTCAATATTTTTCATCATTAAGCTACTACAAAGCCTCAATGATTTTGAATATATGATTGGCAACATCCTTAAGTATGTAAACAACAAACCGGCTGCTCGGGGGTTCAACCAACCAACCGTTAAGCTATTCTTACGAATGTAAACAACAAACCCGTTGCTAATTTTAAAGCTCTTTTTAAACTCTTCGTTTCAAAGTTGATTTTTTTTCTGTTTTTCTGAAGCATTTTTGTATTTGAGTAATTATTATTTTGAAGTATTTCTATCCAGAAAATGCCTCGCGTAGGAAATCGTTCTCCCTTACGTATGTAAACAACAAACCCATTGCTAATTTTAAAGCTCTTTTTAAACTCTTCTTTTCAAATTTGATTTTTTCTGTTTTTCTGAAGCATTTTTGTATTAGAGTAATTATTATTTTGAAGTATTTCTATCCAGAAAATGCTTAGCGTTGGACGTCGTTCTCTAAAGGGGCGACTTATCAGTATAAATAAAAAATATTAGGACTTCAATGTAAGGGCATAGCTAATGAAGTTTTAAGTCAGAATGTTGGCGGATAGTATATTTAACTTTCTATTATGAAACTTGCAATTTGGGTGTTTTCTCTATTAGGCCTTACATTAAATTTATAAAAATTTGGTTACATTTTTTATTGCTGGCAAACCTATTCGAGCGCAGCAAGATGTTTTAACCACAAATTCGAGCGGCAAAGCCGCTCAATCCGAGCGCAGCGAGGCGTTTGGGGGTTGGCGAGCGTTAGCGAGCAGGGGGCGAAGCCCCCTAGTTATCCTTTATTATAAGTGAAACTGAGGGGAGAAGAAAAAACGATCGTTGATAAGGTATGCTCAAGGAAAGAAAACTCTGTGTTGAAGGCATTCGTTTTTCCACTCTTTACGCCATTAAGCATTTTTACGTTAATTTCGGAAGTGGGGATGTTAAGAACACCTAAAGAGGCATCATCATAGCGATTTTTATTAAAATCATTAGCGCCATTTTTTAGCAATCATTGACACACTGCAGTGTCCGGACTGTATTGGCAATGTTATCCAAGAAGGTGAACTTGGAATCTGTTCTTTAACTAGTTAGTAGTTTCACCCTACTATCCCTAATTTTGCACTGTCCCATCCAAGGGGGAGTTGCAGTCTGCGTATAAAGGGTAATTTTGATGGGGAAAGGGGAAAAACATGAATTTTTCAATGGCAGCTACCTCTGTTGCGTATGCGCGATTTGGACGAAAACCTTAATGATAGGTCAACATCAACCGCATATCAAATTTGAACATCTGAGATCAATTTGTTCGGGAGTTATGCTGACCACAGATAACATTTATTGAAATCAGGATGTTGCAAAACGTGGAGAAATGCGAAAAAAAAAAAAAAAGGAAAAAAAAAAATAAAATTCATTACTCTATTTATACATATGGGCAATTGAAAGTAAAAAACAACCAGTTATTAACTGTCTGTAGAAGATTTTGATTTTCGTTAAACGTGATACTTCAAACTTCATTGTACCTTTTCTAATTAACTAGTAGAGATATACCATTAATTTTTTTGTATGGAATTGTATTACATTAATTGGTAGAAAACTGGGCTTAAAAAATTTCGCGTTATTTAATTATTTTGTAGAGTACAAAACTAAAAGGTTTTCATAAAGGAAAAAGGACTTTCTATGATGTAAAATGTAAAAATTTTCAATTTTTTTCTTCTTTTTTTTTTCCTTCGGATTTCTACCCTTTTTGGAGGGTGCTGATTTCTAAAAAGAGGTCTAGAAAAAATGTCTGGGCGTCTGTCTGTAGTCAGCATAATTCTAGAACGTATTGACATATGATGTTAAAATTTTTGAAAAATTTAAGTTTTTCAACAGTTGCCAAAAAACTACTCTAAGGATTTTGATCAAAATTACTGTAGTAATGCCTATAAAGGTAGTCTAAAACATTTGCACCACTGAATTTTCCCTAGAAATTCGATTAAGGCTTAAAAAAAGTGAAAAACAAATGTTCTTATCATAGAGATTTTCTCTTGAGCATCGCCCATCAACGACTGTTTCTTCTCTGTTGCACTTACAAGAAAGGATAATGTGATATTTATTGAAAAAATACTACCACACTTTGGCGAGGGTTTTCTGCCTGAGTAAAAATTAGAGCCAAAAATATCGCCAAATTTCCATTTTATTTTTAAATAATGAACAAATGAAAACAAAAACGGTAAATAACACCAATTTCACGAAAACTTAAATGCAGTGACCAAGTGCTAAATCTTATTGAAACTTGTGCGATATTCCACTCCCCTACTTATAAAATCTGTAGTATCAGAGTGTTTAACGAGTGTTTGTTTCTTTCCAGTACCGTACGTGCGAGCGACAGGACAGCATTCTGAACCTGGCCTACACCATAGGCAGCTTCTGCATGGGATCCACGTCATTCGTGTGGGGATTCCTGCTGGACAAGTGGGGACTCAGAAACGTCCGGCTCATCATCAAGTGAGTACGATCATCTCGAAAATCCGTAATGACTCATTCATGTCATATTCGAACGCAAGACTGGTTTTTGAAAGAGGAACTCAGAGTAAGGATCAGTTACTATCATCGATATAAATAAACAACTGGATGGACTGCTTAACGCTGGGAAAATAAAGCCGTTGCCAGATGCCGTTGGTGGGATAAAAAATACGGATTGCCGAGGACTGAAAATAAAATTTTGGGTTGTGCACTGCAGAAACGTCAATAGTAGACCTTAATTAGTAATAATGTGCAAAAAAATATATACTCTGACACTTTACATGGTTTTTAGCATTTCCATCCAACTATAAAAGTGAACTGTGATTGGTTAATCATCCCACCAGCTTCGCAATCCCCGGCGCGTTTTTCTCTTTGCATTGACAATGGAGCAGTCTATCCAGTTGTTTATCTATATCGATGGTTACTATAGACTGAGAGGCGACTGCAAATTTTTTACCCCATCGAACATCATTCTGAATTTTTTTTTTATAGAAAGTGGGGAAAAGTGAGTAGATTACGAATCCACTGGTCTGCCGGGGCAAAAATGGCCGAAACTGTTGGGATAATCACGTGATCAATATCCACCCACTTCCTTCATAATAAATCAACTGTCCTGATGCGTGGCAGTAGCGACATCTAGCGGAACTCTTTTTGTAACCGCTTCTTCGAATGTCATATTCAAATTGCTTGTAAACTCGCATCCTAATGGATGGAATGTGTTTCTCTCTTAATAACTTTTAACTTAAATTCTTTATGTCTTTTCTATGTTCATAATAAACAATGTTTGCTGCTATACCTGTGTCTGTCTGTGCGGTGTACCACTGCTAAGCAATATTCTAATAGAAACTGGTCGAAAATCGACTTTTAATAAGTTGAACTAAATCCATTTGTCAAATGCGCCATAACTTGCAAAATAATGAGCTTTTTTTTTAAATTTGTTAACCCTCACTCTTTAATTTTCAATTAAGAAGGTTGCAGGCGATTCGGATGTGTGGCTATGGTTTACTTGCATCGTTCACAAATGAGCCAAATTTTCAATAAACAATACGTCACTGATGACGTAACTGATGTCGTCAATTTGGGTTACTTTTAAAAGATACAAGTTTTCCTAGCCAGAGATCAGAAATCGTTTGCGCTTTTTCTCTTTGAAAATCAAAATGCAGTGGGTTGCCAGACGAAAAAGTTTGTTCTCTTTTTGGCAAGTTATGACATATTTGGCAATCGGATTTTAGTTCAACTCATTCCAAGTCGATTGTTGATCAATTTCGGCCTTTTTTTGCCACGGCAGACCAGTGGATTAGTAATCTACTCACTTTTCTCTATTTTCTATAAAAAATTCAGAAATTTCAATTGAAAGTGTAATTAGTTTCGACTCAGACACGATTTTATGGTATTTCAAAGGGTTGTTTCAGCTGTCAACAGGCTCCTACATTTATACTGTTTACATGAAATCATAGTCTTATCATAGTAGTTTAAAAATATGGAAGAACATTTTTTTGGAAGTTCAAAATTTTTGGAGAAAATTCAATTTAAAATATAACTACTTTCGACGCGGAAACGATTTTGTGATTTTTCAAAGGATTGTTCCAGATGGCTCCAAACTCATAAACGAATGATTCTTGCACTGAATTGTTGTCTCAACACAGTAGTTTCATAATATGAACGGACATATTTCGAAGGTTCATACATTTTCAAGAAAATCCAAATTAATATGTAACTACTTTCGACGTGAACGTGATAGATACTATGGTATTTCAAAGGATTGTTCCGTCTGGATCCAAGTACCAAAACGAATACTTCTTGCACTGAATTGTTGTCTCAACTAGGGATGGAACGGATGTGAGTTTTGCCGGATACCGGATTTCGGATATCCGGGGTACCATGTCGGCCGGATACGGATATCCGAAACGGATTTCACCGGATATCCGGCCGGATATTCGGTCTATATACTAAAAACGATAGTTATACGATATGCTATACGAAAAAAATGGTCATGATATGAGTATCAAGTAAATTATAATTAGTGGTTAGCGCACCGCACTGCATGTCACAGGTTCATGGTTTGATTCGCGGACTGGGCAAGGTTGACTTAGCTGTTTATACCTGAAAGAAATAAACTGAGGAGGACCATGCATGCTTGGGAACTAAACACTGGTGTTCGGCGTCAGAATGACCTTAGAATGAAGTTAGGGATATGCGAAAGCATAGTTCTCACGAAGGAACTTTTTCGTTTTCTAACTTGACTGCAATTTATGTCCAAGAAAAAAAAATTAAAAAAAAAAAAAAAGTGTAGGATACGGTGTCCCCTTTGTCGGAAAAAGATCATTATTTTTTGCAAAAAAATATTTTTTGTGGATACCTGGTAGCCGGATATCCGAATGAAATTATCGGATGTCCGGTATTTCAAATCGGATATCCGACGGGGTTTCGGATATTGAAAAATCAGCCGGATATGCCGGATATCGGATATTTGCCGGATATCCGTTCCATCCCTAGTCTCAACATAGTAGATTCACAATTTAAAGAAATTTTTTTAAGGTACCACCATTTTTAAAAAAAATCAATTTTTATAACCACCTCATTTCTGTTATTTCTTTGTAGCTTGTTATTTCCGGTAAAACAGGTCACATTATCTATAATATTTTTGACTACACCATTTTACACAAATCTTCCATAATTTCATGGTATAAAACATTTGCAGCTTTTAAATTGCCCACACAGTTTCTTTTTATAATCGGCAAAATTTTAACTTTGAATAAAATAAATAAACATTTCGCATAAAATAATAATTTCACGCAAGACGTATTCATGTACTGGATTGAAGCCATTTGTAACAATCCTTCGGAATGGATTAAAAATGGTGTAAAAATTGATTTTTCTTAAAATAACGGTGCCTTCAAATTTTTTTACTTTCAATTACCCATATGTATATATATAGGGTAATAAAAGTATAGCATTCGATAAAAAAAAAATCAATTTTTTTTTGTGCATTTTTCCACGTTTTGGAACATCCTGATTTCAAAAAAGTGATCTAGAAAAATGTTTGTGTGTGTGTGCGTGTATGTGTGTCTGTGGTCAGCATAACTCCCGAACAAATTGACCTACGATGTTCAAATTTGGTATGAGGGTTAGTAGAGGCCATGGGACCTACCATTAAGGTTTTTGTCAAAATCGCGCATGTGTATAAGGTAGGTACCATTGAAAAAATCATGTTTTTCAATGATTGTTAAAAAAACGGTTCTAACGATTTTAATAAAAATCGTTGTGGTAATGCCTCTTAAGGTGTTCTAAGCATCCCACCTCCGAAATTCCCGTAAAAATGTTGTAATGGCGTAAAAAGTTGAAAAATGAATGCCTTTAACACAGAGTTCTCTTTCCTTGAGCATACCTCATCAACTATCGTTTTTTTCTTCTCCTCTCAGTTTTGCTTATAATAGAGGGTAAAATAAGGATTACAGAAAAGTATATTGCCAAAATCACCATTTTGGCGGAGTTTTTTTTTTTTTTTTTAATTTTTTTCCCATACCTGAATTATCGCAAAAAATATCCAAATGGCCAAACTAGCAATTTATTCTAAATGAAGGATGAAAATATACGAAGACACAAATCCACGTGACTATTATTGTGTTATTGAAAGTTGTGCAATGTTCCACACCCCTAGTTTATATTGTGAAACTGCTATGTTGAAACAACAATTTTGTGCAAGAATTATTCTTGTAGAAGCTTGGAGTAAGCTACAACAATCTTTTATAATACAATAAAATCGTGTTCTCGTCGAAAGTAATTACACATTAAATTGAATTTTCTTGAAAATTTTTGAACCTCCGCAAAATGTTCTTTAATTGCGAAACTATTATGTTGTGACAACAATACCATGTAAGCAGTATATATGTAGGAGGTCGGAACCAGAAAAAAATAATGCTCTGAAATAACATAAAAACGCACCAAGGGTCATGTTTGGTACCCCTTACCTTGAATCTCCGAGCTCCTTCAATGAATATTAACCTTAGATTCTCTTTAAATGTATGTGTTTAGTGAATCCGCTAAAAAAATTCTTTTGAATCATATCAAAGTAAAGATTTATTGCATTTTTAAAATTGGAATTTTTACGAAAAAGCACCGTTTTTTGTGGGGGGGGGGGGGCTGGGGTCCTCATTTATGGCTCCGACTATCTACAAGTGAATTTTTCCCTTGAAGTTTTAATATACAAGTTGTATATGCTGTTCGGCAAAAAGCAATATCTGAGGCCCTTCAAACGCAGTCATAAATTCAATTACAAAACAATGAAGAATGAAAAAAATAATTTCTAAGACATGCTTATTTCAAATTTTGACCCCTCATAACTCCAAAAATAAAAAAGATACATCCAAAGTATTTCGGATTTATTCTTTCCTGTACTAAACTTCAACTTAACTAGACATCACTTAGACGGTAGATCGTTACAGTGCTCATAGGTATTTAATCCATTTTGGTGGCGTGAAAGCATAATGTTCGCCAAGCCACAACCTTGTAGAGAACAAAAGGCTGTAAGGTTTGGCGAGAATTATGTCTTCACTCCGCCAAAATGGATTAAATACCTATGAGCACTGTGACGATCTATCGTCTAAGTGATGTCTAGTTAAGTTGAAGTTTACTATAGATTAAGGTAACATAAGACCAAAACCCATGAAATTCTGATACGGTGATGCTTGCTATGGCCGACGAGTGCAATGCTTTTTAATACGTGCAATGCCTCTTAATTAATCATCTAGAAGGATGGAGAAGGGGGGGGGGGAAGAGAGTATCTTCTTTTTTTTATTTGTCTGGACATATTCGAATTGCAAATCAATGACGTGCGACCTTGCTTCAGGTATTTCCGGGGGTTTTACCCATTCCTGATGCAGTTGCGATGTAGTTCCCCAAAGATAGTGGTTCTATCTATTACCCATTAATTTGGTGTAATCTTAATGGATAAAATCCTTTTACCGTATGTCGGATCACGGTGGCTCATGGAAATTCAATATAAACACTCTACATCATGAAAATTCAATACAAACAGTCTAGATCATGAAAATTCATGACCAAACGGTATAGTGGTTAGCGTGCTGGCTTCTAGACCGCGAGGGTACGGGTTCGAGTCCCGTGTTAGGCATGGGTGTTTGTAAATGTATGTTGGCTTGTCAAATGACGAATGTTTCGGCGCATTATAGCCCTTGTGTTGCTGACGGCTCCAGATAATCTGAAAATAACCAACCAACCATGAAAACTCATTACAAACAGTCTAGATCGTGAAAATTCAATACAAACAGTGGAGATTATGAAAATTCAATGCCAACAGTCTAGATCATGAAAATTCAATACCAATAGTCTAGACTGTGAGATCAATTGTCGCAAAAGAGACGCTTCTATACATGTTATACATCGGAACCTTATTCATTTATAATTTGGTGACATTTAATCATGTGTCTTTAGAATAGGTATTTTTTCTACCAGAATGTTGTCTTCAGATGCATAAACAGGCAAATAGAGCTTTTGTATTTACTTCTTACTACATTTACCCCAGGCAATGAAAATCAAAAATGATCTTATTTAGGAAGAAATTAGAGACAAACTGAATTTTTGCCAGTTATTACGATCTAAGTGGAAAAGTATTTTCTCAAAAGTTCCGACCCTTCGTCTTGCATTGTCTATCCGTAAATTTTAAACCACAAAAACTTTCCAAATCTCCCTTATTCCGTAATGTGTCTCATGGAAACTTCATTGCCTGGGTTAATTATTGTACTGTAGAAGCTTAAATGTGTTAAAAAGGGGGTCGGAAGGCTCTATCTAGTCTATGTTAAAAGGCCTTTTTTATGTACCTTTTTCTCAGAAACTGCTCATAGTATTCGTTTAAAATTTTGTACAGTCAATATTAAAATACTTTTACATAAACTGACGCATGCCTTTGTGAAAATAAGATTTTTCTTAGGATTTATGATGTTTTAAATTTTTTTTGATAAAATTACAAAAAAAAAAAAAAAAAAAAAAAAAAAAACATGGTTAGAAACTTTTTTAAAAAGTAAATCTGATCAACATTTCGGTAAAAGCATACGTCTGTTTGTGTAAAAATTCAATATGTACCAGGAAAAAAATTTTAAAGCAAAATATTGAGTAGATAGTGAGAAAAAGGTACATTTGTATGAAAAAACAGCATTTTGAGAAAACAGTGTTTTAAGTACAAAGCAGACGATTTTTTTAGTGACGTTATTTTTTAGAAAAAAAAATATTTAAAAATGAGTGCATTGCCCACCAAGTTAGATCATTTTGTAGATAACATTTCAAATATTTTGATGCGCTAAAAACCTCAAAATGGATTCCGAGAAAAAAAAATTGCCTTTTCAGTTAAAGCCCCCCTTTTAAGTTAAACAAAAGTTATTGTTTGCTACTTCAAATTTAAAAAACAATGTAAAAAGGAATTTTGGAATGTTATAGAAATCAATAGATCACATTTGTGAGATGCAAATAAAAAATATTCCCTAATATTTTTTATTTTAAGCTGATTTAGGAACAACAAGAAATTGATTGAAAAGCCTACAAGATATTATTCTGCGACTAATACTTTAAGCTTATGATTTTATTTATTATCACTGAATAGTAACTGTATTATTTACGGTTCACAGACAAGAGGAATAACAATTGACAAAAAGTTTTACTTGTACAGAAGTTGCAATTTCACCAAGAAATTATTTCTTTATTTGTGATTTTAAAATTTTGGAATAAGTTTTTTTGTGTGTCTTTCTGATAAAATATAAAAGTAACATTATTAATTTAACAGCTTGAAAACAGTATAGGAATATGTTTCAAATATTAATTTTTATTAATATACATAAACTTAAATTAATTTAAAATTTAAAATTAATTTTAGTTAGAAATTAACTTTTATCTGTTAATTTCCCCAAAAAGTTTAAGTTTGTTTCTAAGACAAGTAGAATCAGAGTAAGGAATTTTTACAGAAAAAGTTAATGCTTAGATGTTTTTATGTGCCTCGTACCAAAATCATGTTTTTATATAACAATGGTTTGACACAAAAAGTACTTCTAACTCTTTTTAGTCTGAAATCTTGAAATTATGTGTGCATTATTGTAACGTATGTACATTTTAAACTGTAAACTTTTTATTTTTAATGAACATTTTATGAAACTGTTTAATATGCACAGGGTGGTCATTAAAAAATATTTGCCGATGTGGGGTCGTTCAAATATTACGTAAGCATGTTTTTGGTAATTTTTGACCCCCCTCCCCCCTTGTTAGCAAAAATAAGCAAATCGCATACCCTCCCCCCCTCTATAATTACGTAAGCATACGGTAACCCCCCCTCCTGCTCCTGATTTTTTTTTTTTTTTGTAACGTTAATAATCTAAAAAAAAGTTAGGATTCAATGCAAATAATGAACTTTAACTCGTCTTAAAAGGGAAAAAAATGAAGAAAGAAACTTGTTCAAAACACAATTCAATTCGGAATCTTGAACCTTAAACCAAACTGTTTCATCTTAGGCGCCCGCCAGTCACCAAGCGAAACAAAAACAAAAATTGTCTGTCACATAAGTTAGGTTTAATGTAGGATTCACGTCTCCAAACACCCAAAAGAGGGTAATCCCCTTTATATTCATTTTGAAACTGCAGTATTTTGCATCATCAATGTTTGATTGTAATTGGCTGAAGGCAGAGTACGTCACTCTTATGTGACGTAAGTTTAAATCCCTTAGATCGATTTGAATGGAAAGTCGCCTATCCTAGAACTCGGTG
The DNA here is from genome assembly GCA_963978545.1 of Linyphia triangularis. NCBI lineage: Eukaryota > Metazoa > Arthropoda > Arachnida > Araneae > Linyphiidae > Linyphia > Linyphia triangularis. The sequence continues at coordinate 9,147,901 of OZ021726.1, forward strand.
TACAAAAGTGAAATTTTTTGTAAGTTTCAATTTTTTTTTAGAAATAAAGGGATTATTAAATGCTTACATAAGCATCACTCATACCCCTTCCCCCCCTTGTCAGCAAAAATAAGCAAATCGCTAACCCCCTCCCCCCCCCCCCTAGGTGCTTACGTAATATTTGAACGGCCCCTGTATGGTCCTCTAGCTTCCGTTCCGTTCAACAGATCGAGATGAGATTTCAGGTATAGTTATTCAGAAGTATGAGCTCGAGATTCTGTGAATGGGAACAAAATGGCGCTCACGTTTAGAACGGTACGTGTATAACAAAAATGGACAGTTATGCACGCACAAAAAAAAAACAGCTCTGCCAACGGTCAACAAAAATTCGATCGGAGCGTACGGGGGGAATTTGCATTTGACAGAGGCCAACGTTCACATGGGTGCCATCACATGCAATTTTATCAGTTTTCTGCGCTGAATATCTGGCGAGCGGCCTCCGAGTGCCCCGATCGTGTTTCTGTTGGCCATTCACAGAACTGTATTTTGTACGTGCATTTTTTGTGATACACGTACCGTTCCAACGCTCTTTAGGGTCATAGCATGCGTTGAGTATTTTGCGATAGAAAAGAGTAGGTGTTGTCATTCTAAAATTTCGAGTTTCTGTTACTATAATTGCAACCGTGAAAGCCATTTTGTTGTCATTCACAGAACCTCGAGCTCATACCTCTGAATAACTATACCTGAAATCTCATCTCGATTTGTTGAACGGAACGAAAGCTAGAGTTCCATATATCGGCAAAGGTTTTTTTTTTATGACCACAATGTATTTTTTAAAGTTTTTATTTGATTATTTTTTATCATTATTATTCTTTGGCAATTTTCTCAAAATAAACAAAAGGTTCATCAACACAAAATATGTAGTAAAATACAATAAAATTTTATACTAGTAATAAGTAATGAAATGACTTCTGAAGGTAATTATAAAAAGTATATTAGGTGTTTTTTGTTATCAATGTCTCACTTTACTTTGATTTTTAACTTTGATGTATAACGAAATTTACTTTCTTATAGCGGGCTGGTCACAAGCGGATGTATTCTACTTTCGCTTACAATAAAAGGTAATGATTTAATGTTTTCAGATCATAATAAATACTCAAGGGTGTTATTATTATTTGAGAAATCCTATAAGTCAACTATTAGACTGAAAGGCGACTGCAATTTTTGGACCCCATCGAACATGATTCTGAATTTTTTATAGAAATTGGAGAAAAGTGAGTAGATTATGAATCAACTGGTCTGCCGTGGCAAAAATGGCTGAAACTGGACAAAAATCGACTTTTAATAAGTTGAACTAAATTCCGATTGCCAAATGCGCCATAACTTGCCAAATAATGAGCATTTTTTTTATTTGGTAACCCTCACTCTTTAATTTTCAATTAAGAAGGTTGCAGACGATTCGGATGTGTGACGATGGCTTACTTGCATCTTTCAAAAATGAGCGAAATTGGCAATAAACATTACGTCATTGATGACGTAACTGATGTCGCCAATTTGGCTTACTTTTAAAAGATTCAAGTTTTCCGAGCCAGAGATCAGAAATCGTTTGCGCTTTCACTCATTGAAAATCAAAATGCAGTGGGTTGCCAGACGAAAAAGTGTGTTCTCTTTTTGGCAAGTTATGACATATTTGGCAATCGGATTTTAGTTCAACTCATTCCAAGTCGATATTTGACCAGTTTCGGCTATTTTTGCCACGGCAGACCAGTGGATTCGTAATCTACTCACTTTTCTCCAATTTCTATAAAAAATTTTGAATGATGTTCGTTGAAGTCCAAAAATTGCAGTCGCCTCTCGGACTATATGGAACATTTGTCCTAATTATCTAGGGTATTGTAATAGTATATAAATAACCATTTATTACAATGGAAAAAAATTAAATGAAAAGTAATAGGATATGTTGTCCCGCTGTTGGATACGTTAGAGTCAATATATCCCTTAACATTAATTTATTAAATATTTCTTAAAAGGCTTAATTATTACTTAACAAAAACTATTTTACATTAAGTACGGTATAAATACAGTTGTACTTACTGTAAAAAAAAAAAAAAAAAATCAAATTGAGTAATGTTCGTGCTCAAAATCACAAGTCCAAAAGCAATCTGTGATTGCTTTTAAGTTTCTAATTATATAATTGTATTCACTAACTCCCTTATTACCCTTATAGTTACCAATGGGACTTTATTTACTGAAGTCAATTTTATCACGGTACTGCATTCATTTAAACTCTTTGAGACCCATTGAGACTTTGAAATGCACTTCTATGAAGTTCGTTCTTCAATTGGAGGGCAGATTAAGCTTATTTCTCTTTATAAGCAAACACATGAACGATTTTCAATCTTCTAAGCATTCATCTTAACCTTACACCGTCTTATATACTTATATACTTGTCTCTAGCAAGCTTCCAAAGAGAAATAAGCTTGTGCTGGCATCCAACAATGAACAGTTTCAGAGAAGTGAATTTCATTGTCCTAGCGTGTCTCAAAATGGTTAAATTAATGCAGTACCATGAAAAAAATTTCGGGACTTGTAAGTCCCATTAGTAAATTATAAAAACCTACGTAAAGGGGGTGTATTTTCTCAGATAGAAAAAGTTTAATTTCCAAGTCATGTATTCCCATTAGGGTCGAAAGGGTTAAACTAACAGTGATATCAGTCACTTCTTTACAATGCAGAGAGAATCTTATGCACCGGTCTGTTCGTCTGTATGAAATCCACATTTCAAATTAACACTGAACCTACCAGAGCGGTCAAATGACTGCTTTTGAGACTTAAAATCAAAATTGTTAAATTCCAGGATTTTATTTTTCTGCCTAAAGCCCGAAAAAATAAATATTTTTTAATTATTATATGATAATTATTTTGTGTTTTATGCTCAAATCTTCTATGCTAAAATTCTGTATTATTTTTTAATCAAACTATAATTTAATCTTCTTTAGAAGGCTCACAAACATTTTCGAAAAATAACACAATCTCTATCAACTTTTAATACAAACTACGGTATATTCAACTTCGAACACAGCGTTAATTCAGGCTCAGAAAGTAAACACCGGAAGCTTTCCAAACAGCAAACGATTCTCAACGCAATTGTCCTCGATTTCATTTTTCGTTTCTTTAAATAGTGTCACGGAAGAAATTTTTAGAAAATCCAGCCGACCAATCGTTTGATCGAAATGCCTTGAAATTTCTCAAACCATTTAGGAGTTGCCACCTTTTCCAACCTGAATTATTACTGTTTACAAATTAAATTAAATAAAAATAGAACGTTAAAATAAATAAGTCAGTGTTTACAATTTTATACAGAATTAAATAAAATAGAACTTTAAAATAAATACGTCACTATTTACAATTATCTACAGACGATTTTTGTAAAATAAAGTTTGTTTAAACAGCTGTCGTTTTACCGCCATCGGTAGAAGTAGATAGGCTTAGTGTTAAAAAAAAAAAAAAAAAAAAGAAAGAAAGCCTTAACTACTAATATGACTTTTTAATTGAGAAGTATGGTTGGTTCATTATTTTATCGTGTGTAGAAGGGGTCTTTTTAGGGGACAGTGCGACTTGTGTCTAATGTGGTATTTGTTTCAGAAACATCGTTCCTTCTGTTTCCCTCCCTCGTGTTGCTGTGCATCGCAGGTGTGCCCCTTCGGTTGGCCAATATGCAGGTACTTTCACTCTTAATCTTTTTTTTATCACTGTAAGAAATGGATATTTGCAAATTAATTAACTCATTAAATCTTTTATATTAACTTCGCTTTTCTATGTTTGTCAAAAAGAGCGGAATCTACGAAGGCCTAATTAACCCCCTTGCCGTCATCCAATCGGGTTGAAACTTGGCAGATTGGTTCGATGTCGATGGCAATGCATTCTATCAAATTTTGGGACTGTTTCTGTCACTAAAAGGTAGCTTTTACGAAATACTAATAAACCCACTTGCCGTCATTCAATCGCATTAAAATCCGACCATTGTTGAAACTCTTTCTTGTTGCCATTTTTTTAAAATCAATAATAAATTTACTTCAATCAGAATAAATAAATGGTAATTGGATGACGTTCACGTTCATTTTTAATAAATAAATTTTGAAACGTAGTTTGTCGCACAATTTACTGATAGAAATGTTTTTGATATCGGCGCAGTGAGTATAAAAATTGACAATGCATTTAAAGGATTTTTTAAAAACTCTGTTTTTATGGGTTATATAATTTTTATGTACATTGTGTACTTATCATAGCTACAACACACATTTTTGTACATTTTGGTGGAATACTCATGTTTCGAATACACTTGTCATGGGAAACATGTGTTTCGATTTTTTTAGTTATTGGATTTCGAAATTATTTGTTTCTATTATTCATTTTTTTTTTTTTTTTTTCGAAACTGTTTTACGTAATATATGAGTGGTGGTAATTGTGTATGAAATCAAATTTAATTTTGTATTTATTGCAACACTGACACGAACCAAATCGGTTAAGAGGTTTCTGAAAAGAACAGTAAGTATAGAGAAACGGATACAGCCGTTACACTCAGTATCAATTGGCAAACGAAGATGAATATGTCACTATTTAAATCAGTGTAGTCGAATACATCCGAATAATACTTTGAAATCATAATGGATAATTCCCGCATTTTTTAAGAACGAGTGAAATTCGTTTATATTTATGAAGAATTTCTTCCTGATTCCAAATATTCAAATAAAATTAGTTATTAAGAAAAGAAAATGGCCGAAAACCTCGTCTGATCGCAGTTCGATCAAAACGCTACGTAATAGCTGTGACGTCACGACATCCTTCCGTCCTCTATGATTATTGTGAGGTTTCTGTCAAATAGTTGCTATGTGTTTGGTAGACAATTGTCATATCCCGTTCGTGTTGGCATGATTTGTGAGACACTTGCAAAACTGAATTCCACTGCTCCGTTTCCAGCCAAGTTGTTTCTGATGAAGTGACGTAACATTTGATTCAAGTTGAATGTGTCGTTTTCCCGCCAAAATCCAACAAGCGAACTTAGGTTATAAATTAAATAAAAAAAAAAAAAAAAAAAAAAATTTAAAAAAAAAAAAAAAAAATGCTGGAATCGTCCATTGTAATTGAAATCGAAATTTTGAATTGCATTTATTGCAACATTGCAAAAACCCGGTTTAGTTGATTTCTGTAGTTTCTGATGTTTGTCAAGATGTTGACAAAGATAAATGAAAGAAGACGTTGCGTTTTATAATATACACGGATAAAAGATGATGAACTCGTAACTATTGGAATAACTATGTATGAAAAATTGAATATTCTAAAATTATAATTTGAATCGAAATTTCGAATTATATTTATTGTAACATTGAAAAACCTTAACAAAATCGGTTCAAAGGCTCCTGAAATTAGTTCCAGAAATAATAAATAAGACAGACGTGGCACCTTTAAGTCATATAGTCCGAGAGGACTGCAATTTTTGGACCCCATCGAACATCATTCTGTAGAAATAAGAGAAATGTGAATAGATTACGAATCCACTGGTCTGCCGTGGCAAAAATGGCCGAAACTGATCAAAAATCGACTTGGAATGAGTTGAACTAAAATCTGATTGTCAAATATGTCATAACTTGCCAAAAAGAGAACACACTTTTTCGTTTGGCAACCCACTGCATTTTGATTTTCAATGAGAAAAAGCGCAAATGATTACTGATCTCTGGCTCGGAAAACTTGTATCTTTTGAAAGTAAGCCAAATTGGCGACATCAGTTACGTCATCAGTGACGTAATGTTTATGCCAATTTGGCTCATTTGTGAAAGATGCAAGTAAGCAATTGCCACACATCCGAATCGTCTGCAACCTTCTTAATTGAAAATTAAAGAGTGAGGGTTACCAAATAAAAAAAATGCTCATTATTTGGCAAGTTATGGTGCATTTGGCAATTGGATTTAGTTCAACTTATTAAAAGTCGATTTTTGACCAGTTTCGGCCATTTTTCCCACGGCAGACCAGTGGATTTGCAATCTACTCACTTTTCTCCAATTTCTATAAAAAATTCAGAATGATATTAGATGAGGTCCAAAAATTGCAGTCGCCTCTCAGTCTAATAGGTAAACGAAGATGAATATATAACAATTTAAAATTTTGAATTGGTTGAATTTTTTTTAGACGCAGGACCCACGAGATAAATTTCGAATTGTTTTGATTATAACATTGCAAAAATGCGATCAAATTCATTCCAGAGGTTTTTGTATTTAACCCTAGGCAAAGATAAATGGAAGAACACTTTGTACTTTATAATATACATAGATAAATGGAGATTAACATGTAATTATTGAAATCATCGTTGATGAATAAATGAATATTTTCATTACAATCTTGAAATTAAACCTGACCATCAATTTTACAAAGGCGTTTTTGTCCTTGAACACACAACTTAGTTCAAGCGTACTTCCGTAAGCCCAAATTGAAACTTACGCTAGTTGCGTAACTTTATATAAAAAAAACAAAAACATTAAAAATAAACTCCTGCAAAAACACTGAATTTTCGACAGTTTCTACAAAATGTTTATTATCTCTCTTTTTTGTTCTTCGTTCCGCTTTGCCTGCTTTAACATGACATGGGATAGCGAATAGACAATCAGGTTCAAAACCACGATGGTCAGTGGAGGAAAACAATAAAAAACTACTTGAATAAGAATGCCTTGGCAATGATTGATAAAGTCATTCGAAATAACTCTTTACTCAATGCCAATTAACCGGTGCCAAGAAACAAGTTTTTCTTGTTAATTAAACGATTTAACAAGAAATTTGTAAGTTGTTTAACAAAGAGCAACTATGTCTATCTGGTTGGTTGTTTTCAGATTATCTGGCGCCGTCAGCAACACGAGGGCTATAATGCGCCGAAACATTCGCCATTAGACAAGCAAACATACATTTACAAACACCCATGCCATACACGGGACTCGAACCCGCAACCTCCCTGTCTAGAGAAGCCAGCATGCTAACCACTATACCGTTTGGTCGGCCTAGGTCTATCTGGAGATGTAGACAAAGCATTATTGCTTTTTTACGTCACAACCTGTGCATTTATTATTGCTTAGAGCAGCGTTCGCCACTAACTTTTACGCCACTGACTTATTTTGGAGCTTTCTGCGGACCGTATACACCAATAAACGTATCTTTAATTATCATTAAACTGGGGGGGGGGGGGGAATTACTTTAAAAAAATTGCAATTAAAATTTTATTTTTTTTATTTTTTCAAATACATTATTATTACATCAAATTCTAAAAAAGAAGTTAGTTTTTTTTTTCAACATTACAATGCTACTTGATCTTCAGTAACGTAACTTGATCTTAACTATCTTACTTGATCTTAACTAAGATCACGTAACTTTCAATAAAAGTATTTAAACTATACTTCCAAATTACACCGTTTCAGTTGATATCAATGTAAGACAATGGCGGTCGAAATCGTCCAGTTTATTTTGTCCCGGAATTTATTGTAGCCAATCTTACTAAATTGTTCAAATGATATTCAATTAAGTTATTCCTATATTTATTCTGGATAAAAACCATTTTGCTGGGAGCTTCTTCGTATAATATCTTCGGGCACGCAGTGGAGAACTCTGTTCTACATAGTTAACACATACTATTTCGGATAAATTAAAATTATGTTATAAAAAAAAGTTCATACCGTGAAATTTGATTTTTTTTCCCTTTCTTTTTTTTGTGGTCCCGGCGGGCCGCAGAAAAATATATCGCGGGCCAAATTTGGTCCGCGGGCCGCTTAGTGGCTAACTCTGGCTTAGAGCAACGTTTTCCAAACAGTGGCCCTTGTGTCTCCGTGAATGATGCATCTTGGGAGTTATGTCAGTGGTATACTAAACTTCAACTTAACTAGACATCACTTAGACGATAGATCGTCACAGTGCTCATAGGTATTTAATCCATTTTGGCGGCGTGAAAGCATAATGTTCGCCAAACCACAACCCTGTAGAGAACAAAAGGCTATAAGGTTTGGCGAGAATTATGTCTTCACTCCGCCAAAATGGATTAAATACCTATGAGCACTGTCACGATCTACCGTCTAAGTGATGTCTAGTTAAGTTGAAGTTTAGTATAGTTATAATGGTGAATAATATAACACATAGAAAAGTTATTTATGCAACTAGTTGGGAAAGTAATACTTTTATAAACGAGGCAAAATGCTTCTTTTTTGACGAGTGCGATAGCACGAGTCAAATAATTTGCCGAATTTGAAAAAGTGATTTGTCACATGTTCCATAATTTTTTTTTTTTATAATCGCGTGCAAAAAATGTCTCTAATAAATGTCTTATATAAACTAATGTTGGCAACTCCAGTGAATGAATCTCTTCTAAGATTGTGATTTCTATATCAAAATTGTATAAAATTAAAGCACGAGGCGTACGGGAAAGTACTTTCTCGCACTTACTTTCTCGCAATCCTCTCGTGATAAAGTTCTATTTTCTCACGATTTCTGATTAAAAATGATTATAAAAAGTTTAATTATTTGCTCGTTGTGATAAAAAATATTTTTAAATATTGTTGCGAATTTCTGTATATTTGTAAATATTTCGTAGTATTAATTATGTAAGAAGGAAAATTTATGTACATTTCGCATAAGGCAGTGCATGACTTTGTCTTTACTTCGCTTTCCTGCGGTGCGTTTCTTGATGCTTGGGGGCGAGTTTTACAAGGAGAAGGCCATTTAACATTATGGTTAATGGCAATCTCGCCAATTTGGCGACGGTTTTAGCGACTAATTTTGATCTCCAAATTTGGCGAGAAATTGCCAAATATCGCCAAACTTGGCGACCATTTGGCGACATTTTTGGTCCCCATGTACCTGTATATGGCTTTTCGACTATGATCTGGAAAGTTCTCCAAATTTCTATCTCTGGGAGATTCGCGAAGGAAACTTTCCTATATAAGGCCGGCCAAGAGTTACCGAGTTAGTTGTCTCAGCGAGAATTCAGAGAGTTCTGGAAGTGAACTGCATTGCATTGTCTTTTGCGTCGATTTTAGCTGTTGTGTATCTAGTTTTTAACTGTTGTTTGTGCTCCATTGTTGTGTAAAGAGCTGTATTGAAACTATTAGAACGGGAAGTTCTGGAGCTGTAAAAGATTCTGCGAAGAGTTATATCGGAATAAATTTCTTCAAGTTTTAGTCTGCTTTGGCTTCAAGTCTTTCGAACCCATCTACGCAACAATATAATATGTCCAAAATGCCCGTACGAAAAACTGCCTATCTAACAATTTTAAGTCTGAGGTCTGGCGACGCTGCGAACAGCCATCGTGTTTCTACGTTCTCTATCTACGTGAAAGAACCAAACCAACCAGATGCGACTTCTTGCACTCGTACTTCGTTTAGCATTGTAATTTTTGTAATCTCTCACTAGCATTTCCACTCATTTTAATTTAAAAACAAATTAAAAAGTCTAAAAGTTGTTTCAAAACAATATTTTTATTAAGAGTACAATAATTGATCAAATACTTTTCTATTGCTAATGAATAAAATAAATCTATTATTCGCAAAGGTGTGGAACATCGCACAACTTTCAGTTACAGTACAATACTGGTCACTGCATTTAATTTTGAGAAGGGCAGGTGCGACTTACCGTGGTGGTTTTAAAATTTTCATTAATTAAAAAAAAAAAGTAAAAATTTCAATTTGGAGATATTTTTGGCGATAAATTTTAGATTGGGCAAAAGAAGAATGGAAAACACATAAAAAAAAATTAAAAAAAATGTCGAAATTGACGATAGTTTTTTTCAATAATTCTTACATTAACCCTTCTTGTAAGTGAAATAGTAGTATACATTTCTTAACTTTTTCAACCTTTATCGATTTTCTACGAGAGTTTCAGAGATGTGGGAGTTAAGAACACCTTAGAAGAAGGCATTACGACAACGGTATCGATCCAAAAACTTAGAGCCATTTTTTTATAATTGACAATTCCCGCATTTTTTTTTTTTTTTTTTTTTAATATTTTTTTTTATTAAATTCTAAATGTTTCAAAAAGGCCATAACGTATTGAGCAGAATTTTTTTTTTTTTTTAATTTGCAATAAAAAACTTCCCTATTAGACGTTGGCGAGAAAATGATTTACTGAATGTGACGTCAAGAGATCCAAACATCTTGGCTTGAAATGCGGCAGCGGAAACCAGTTTTGCAAGTTTCTCGCAAATCGCGCCAACTCGTACGTGATATGGCAATGGTCTACAAGCTCTAACTATTTCAACACCAACTATTTGGCAGAAACCTCACGATAACCATAGAAACAGTAGGATTCCTTGACGTCACAGATTTTGTTGTGTGGTTTGATCGGACTGGTTTTGGCTTGGTTCTGAGGCGTTTTCTTTTCTTTACTTTTTAATAACTAATTTTTTTAAAGAACTTTTGTTTAAATATTAGGAATAAGTCTTCCTAAATATAAACTAATTTCACTCGTTTTTTAAAGTGTGGGAATTGTCCATTGCAGATAAACATAATTTTTTCAATGGCAGCTACCTTATGCGCACGCGCTATTTTGACGATAACTTTAATGACAGGTACCATGGCCACCAATGACCCGCATACAAAAGTTGAACTTCGTAGGTCAATACGTTTGGGAGTTATGCTGACCACAGAAAGGCAATCACACACATATTTTTTCTAGACTACTTTTTTTTTTTAATTCAGCACATTACAAAACGTGAAGAAATGCAAAAAAAAGAAGAAAAAAAGTAATTGAAAATAAATAAAAATTCACAAAATAAAGTTTTTCATATAAATCCTTTCTATGCATTTCCAACTTTTAAGAACGATTACCACTTATGTAAGTGATTTCAATCTCAGATCGGCTTTGCATAGTATTTGACCAATACTAAAAATGCTATCGATTCTATGCCATGGATTCTTTTTTGCCTCCAAAATATGTTAGCATGCACTGTCATCAACAGCGAGTGTATTTGCAAAGTTTTAGTTCAATCGGATTACGGCAAGTGGACTAATTAGTCCTCCTAAATGGCATTAGAAGCTTGTGTAGATGCTGCTTTTAGTGTTAGTCTAAAGACTTTCGACAACTATTCTATTTGGCCAAGTTTCAGTTTGATTTGATGACGGCAAATGGGTTACTTATTCCTCCACAGATTTGCTTGCTAATCACACACAAACAAAACCGAAGTTAATGTTTTAAAAATCGATCCAATAAATTCCTTAACTATTAGGGGTGTGGAACATGGCACAGCTTTCAATTACACCATAATACTGATGTCAATTTGTGTCATTTACCGTTTTTATATTTTCTTCATTCATTTAGAAAAAATGGCCTGTTTGGCAATATTTTTTACCATAATTCTTGTATGGGTCTTAGTAGTATAGTTTAATAATTCTTGTATTATCCTTTCTTATAAGTGAAACCGATAAGAGGAGAAAAAATGATCGTTGATGAGGTATGCTCAAGGAAATAAAAACTCTGTGTTAAAGGCATTCGTTTTTCAACTTTTTACGCCATTAAAACACTTTTACTTGAATTTGCGGGGATGTTTAGAATACCTTCAGAGGCATTACCACAGAGATTTGGATCATGATCGTTAGAGCCGATTTTTTAGCAATCATTGAAAAACATGATTTTTTTTTAATGGCAACTACCTTTAGCGCATGCGCGATTTTGACAAAAACCTTAATGGTGGGTCGCATGGTCACCACTAACCCGCACACTAAATTTGAACATCGCAGGTAAATTTGTTTGGGAGTTATGCGGACTACAGGCACACAGACAGGCATTTTTTGTATATCACTTTTTTGAAATCAGGATGTTCCAAAACGTGGAGAAATGCAAAAAAAAAAATGTAAAAAAAATCGAAATTTCTTTTTGAGCGAATGCTATACATTCATTACCCTATGTATGCATAAGATTAATGGAAAGGAAAAAGATTAAAAGAAACTAAATTTAAAAAAAAAAAAAAATTATTATTCCTGATTGAATAATTCCCACTGTCAAGCCGCTTACATAACCTGTCTCGTGTCTACTTCCTCCGAACCTTGATCGTTCAATTGAGAAGAATCGAGAAGTCCAAGGTCGATTCTTTTCGACCGAGACATTCAACTCGTTTAGAGGCAGAAAATAATCGATCATTTCCAACACAGATGACGAGTTGTTGGATGATTGGGATTCAAGGACTGTTGAGTTAGCTTTCAAGTTTATTGAAATGAAGCGAGTATTTTTATTGGGTACACACAAAAATGAATCATAGAAGGGAGGAGTGTGGTTATTTTTAAATCTTTTTATATTAACTGCGATTTTGTTTGTTCGTGGCCTCGAATGACTAATTCATTTGCTCTCATCCAATATAGCTAAAACTTTGCAGAGAGACTCGTTGTCGATGACAATGTATTTCATCAAGTTTTGGGGACTGTCACTAAAAGGTTTCTTATATACGCGTTTTGATTTCCGTTCTATTGCTGTCAGATCTAGATACCAAGCTATATTCAAGCATGCATGTACAATTTGGCATTATTTAATGACTGAAAGCTTCCCGTATTAAGGTTGACAAGGTAAAATATTGTTGCGTTGGGGTATGGGTTCGAAAGACTTGAAGCCAAAGCAGATCAAAACTTGCTAAAATTTATTCCAATATAACTCTTCACAGATTCTCTTACAACTTCAGAACTTCTCGTTCTAGTAGTCTAAATACAGCTCTTTTCACAACAATAGAGCACAAAACAGCAGTTAAAAACTTGACAGCACAACTGCTCAAATCGCTGCAAAAGACAATGCAATACAGTTCGCTTTCGGAACTCTAAACGCTCACTGAGACTCAGTATCTCAACTCAGTAATTCTAGTCAACTAATGGACTCAGCTAACAACTAACTCCATCATCCGCTCTCTTGAGCTTTTTTAGGGGAGGCGAACATACGTGAAATTTCTAGAGGTAGATATTTGGAGAACTTTCCAGATCGTAGTCGAAAAGTCCTATACATGTACATGGGGATCGAAAATGTCGCCAAATGGTCGCCAAGTTTGACGACATTTGGCGACAAAAATTAGTTGCCAAAACCGTCGCCAACTTGGCTCTATCTCGCCAATTTGGCGAGATTGCCATTACCATAATGTTAAATGCCCTGCTCCTTGTAACATTCGCTTCCCAGCGTTACCTCTGAAAAACCCGTTATCAAGACACACATTGCGGGGAAGCAAACTAACGACGAACTATTGCACTGCCTGATGCGAAATGTACATAAATTTTACTATTTACCAAATTAACACTACGAAATATTTACAAATATACAAAAATTTGTAACAATATTTAGATAACCAATTGACTCACTTGCCATCATTCAATTGTTTAATTCTGAAACTTGGAAGACAGACTTGTTGTAAATTACAATGTATTCTATCGATTTTTTAAGGCAATAATAATAATTAATGGTACAAATTCTTTTTAGTATACTACTATAAAAAAAAAAATTCTTACAATTAAAAGAAGAAAAAAGATTAAACTCTTAAAAACTATAAATCTTTTATTTGCACTGTCAACTTTTATGTGCAAGCGGTTTTGTGTTCAGATTGAGTTATCATAGTTCTCAATCATTTTGAAGAAAATATCCATTCCAAGCCTTTGGCTAATTTTTTTCTCTCTCCAAAACTTCATAGAATGCATTGTCATCGACAGCGAATCTGTCTTCCAAATTTCAGCTCGATTGGATAACGCCAAGAGAAGGGCTACGACAAAGAACGATCATAGTCTGTTTTTCAAATTTCTTCAGAAAAGCTGATTTAACACGTTTCTTGTCAGCCATCGGTAGCTGACAGTGTAAAATCTCTCTCTATATAAGGCAAAGCCCTCACTCACTCATCACTAATTCTCCCACTTCCCACAAGTCCACATCTCTGAAAATTGATACAAATATCAGCAATGGTAAGCATAGAAAAAGTAAGCTATTCCGATCTCAATTAACTCACTTTAAGGGGTCGAAAAGGGGTTAAACGTTCCAAACGAGGGATATTCGAATGTCCCACTTCCCATATGGTCACGACTCTGAAAATTGGTACAAATGTCAACAATGGTAAACATAGAAAAAGTAAGCTATTCCGATCTCGATTAACCCACTGTAAGGGGTAGAAGAGGGCCGTGTAGCCCAGTCGGGAGAGTATCGTTCTCGCAACTAGAAGGTTGCGAGCCCTGAGGTTGCGAGTTCGGGCCTGGGACCGACTAAAGACCGCCGTGTTCGCTAATGGTGACTGGAGCACGTTAAATCAGTCGTGGTCACAAAGTCCTCCGAGTTCCCATACAAATCAATACTTCTGGGGGGCGGGGGGTGGCAAAGCCAAGTCTTCTAGTGGAATCTTCTGCTTGGTATTGCCTCTAAATTAAGAAGTTCCACATACGGTCGGTAGTGCTGCCATCTACCGGATAGCTACCGAAAGAGGTAGAAATGAACTCTTCGGCGGCTATAGGTAAACTTGCTCCTCCCTCTTGCGAGTGTGCGCTTACATCCTGTGCAGTACTGCCCACTACCAATCTGTACTGGATATGGGGTTGGTACAAAATGCTTAAGGAGAGCTGCCTTAGTCCCCATAGTCCTTGATAAGAAGCAGAAGATGTCTTTTGATTGCTAAAATGCACATGGTAAAATTTCGTAGCGAAGCACGGGTATTCAGTTAGTACGATATAAAACTAAAAAAATACATTGTTTTAAGTAATTACTGAAAATGTACTTAATGTTTATTTGTTACAGGATTATATCATTAACACGTTGTGTGCCACATAAGCCATCGGTGGCTGACACCGAAGTTTCCGTTTAGGCAGAGTCAACCACCGGTGGCTGACAGTAGTTGTTGTTTTCCCCACACCTATAATTTGACTTTGTGCCTTTCTTAATACTTTTTGAAGTGCAGGAAGTCTTAATTTTTAAAGTACTATTGATATTTCAATAGATAAAAATATCATTAAATATACTATGTCCAAAATGCCCTTGTGAAGAATTGCATACCTAAGAATTTTAAGTCCGAGGTCTGACAACGCTGTGTAAACGTGTGATTGAATGTCTATAAACATTTCATTCTAAATGTAAATATCTTCTACTGCGTTAAGAAACAATGGCCCTAATATATTTACACAGCTGTATCGAGTAAATTTCAATCTTTCGCATTGCTGTACAGCAATACCGTAGCTTCTAAAATCAAATAGTCAAAAGTGCAATTAGAAGGCCAAAAGTACTTATGCTAAAAATTTCACAGCTGTAGCCCTATTAGAAGTCGTTACGCAACGAAAAATAAAATTAATGAAATAAATTAATTTAAAAAAAAGTAATTAAAATTTTAACGTTCTGTTTTTCAAATGTCCAATTGCCGACCAAACGGTGTAGTGGTTAGCGGGCTAGCTTCTAGACCGCGAGATTGCGGGTTCCGAGTCCCGTGTTAGGCATGGGTGTTTGTAAATGTATGTTGGCTTGTCTAATGACGAATGTTTCGGCACATTATAGCCCTCGTGTTGCTGACGGCACCAGATAATCTGAAAACAACCAATCACAAAATAAAGTTTATCATATAAATCCTTTTTATGCATTTCCAACTTTTAAGAGCGATTGCCACTTATGTAAGTGATTTCAATCTCAGATCGACTTTGCATAGTATTTGATCAATACTAAAAATGCTATCGATTCTATGCCAACATGTTAGCATGCATTGTCATCAACAGCGAGTGTATTTGCAAAGTTTTAGTTCAATTGGATGACAGCAAGTGAACTAATGAGTCAACTAATTGTAAAAGAAAATCGTTAAATTTAAAATTGTGCAAAGTTAAATGATATACTACAGTTCAAGAGAGAAATTGATAAATCAAAAAGGCAAAATTCATTTTATTTAAAATAAGTAAATAAAAGTAATTATTTTGGATAATTTCATCCTGAAAAATCCATGATCAGCTTAATTGTTTATTAAATCATGAAAGTTAAAGCTGCATTTTAACATCCATGTATAAATTCAAAGATTAAATTTCAATAAACATTGTGCTGTTTTCAAATTGGACCCGTTCTATAGTTTGGACAATTTCAAGTCCCATATTATCAATAATTTAGTATTACAAACGCATTTAATAGCCGTGGAAGCCATACTTCAAAACTAACCCACGATTTGCTGTACTGCATAGTCTGAGTTCAACATGGCTGCTACCAGATGGGAGGGGGGGACCCCTTCTGGAAATTAAATGTAAAATTAAGAAAAATTGTATGAATCATTAAAAAACAGAGGAATGAAAGAGATATTTAAAGTATTGAATAGAATAGAAAATTATTACCATAATTATCTTTAACATTTAACTAGGAAATACATGTTAGAAAAAAAACTAAGTGTGTGGAACATCGCACAACTTTCAAGTACACTATATAACATTGGTCATTGCAATAAAATTTGACATTGTGTTATTTACCATTTTCTTATTTTCTTTCATTTTAATAAAAATGGCCAGTTAAAAAAAAAAAAAAAAAAAAAAAAAACACACTTCGATAAAATGGAGATTTTGGCGATATACTTTACGATAATCCTTATGTTATCCTTAATTATAAGTAAAACTGAAGAGAGAAAAAGTTTAAAAAAAAAAAAAAAAAAAAAAAAAAAGATCGTTATGAGGTATGCTCAAGAAAAGAGAACTCTGTGTCGAAGACATTCGTTTTTCACTTTTTTACGCCATTAAACCATTTTTAAGGGAATTTCGGATGTGGGGATGTTTAAAACACCTTAAGAGGCACTACCACAGCGATTTTGAACAAAGTCGTTAAGAGCCGTGTTTTAGCAATTACTGAAAAATATTATTTTTTCAATGGCAGATACCTTACGCGCATGCGCGATTTTGACGAAAACCTTTATGGTAGGTCCCATGGCTACCACCAACTCGCACACCAAATTTGAACATCGTAGGTCAATTTGTTCGGAAGTTATGCTGACGCAGACACACACACATACATAGACAGACAGACATTTTTTTAAGATTACTTTTTTGAAATCAGGATGTTCCAAAACATGGAGAAATGCAATGCAAAAAATAAAAAAATAAAATTTTGTTTACCAAGTGTTATACTTTTATTACCCTATGTATACATATGGGGTAATTGAAAGAAATAAAGGTTTGAACACAATGGCAACTACCTTGCACCCTTCTAAACATAAACGGCTCCCATTGATATTTCAACAAGAGGGTATTTTTAGTAATTTTGTTTGAGCGAGAGGGATATTTTCGAATGTCTTCCACAAATGGATATTCATATTTTAAAATATTCGCTAATCCGTGCGCATTGAACAATGCTTAAGATGATGTCCTAGTCATCGATATAGAAAAACGACTGGATAGACTGCTTAACGCTGGGAAAATGAAGCCGTTGCCTGATGCAATTGGTGGGATAAAAAATACGGATTGCCGAGGATTGAAAATAAAATTTTGGGTTGTACACAGCAGAAATGTCAATAGTAGACCTTAATTAGTAATAATGTGCAAAAATATATATACTCTAACACTTTACAAGGTTTTTCGCATTCCCATCCAACTATAAAAGTGAACTGTGATTGGTTAATCATCCCACCAACTTCGCAATCCCCGACGCGTTTTTCTCTTTTCATTGACAATGGAGCAGTCTATCCAGTTGTTTATCTATATCGATGGTCCTAGTAGGTATCATTCTTAATACTCGCTATGTTACAATCTTGTAGCCCAGTGCATTTAGAAACTACTTGCAGTGTGGCCCCTCTCTGCTGGGGACCCGTTGAAAGATAATAGAAGTTTACATTTACAGTGCTAGAAGTGTGGGTAGACTTGGGTTGACGCGTCCCCCCACTTTTCAAGAAAATACTTATGCGTCTTCCCACTTCTAAAACCATTGAAATCCCACCCCCTACTTCTAAAAACATTCAAACTACTCAATACTAAAAAAAAATAACATTAACATTTAAATGTCGTGAAACTGAGGAAAAAATTATTTAAAGTTTTCAAATTCAAAAGTTAATTAGAGTTTTCAAAGAAGAAAAAAAACAAACTATTTATGGTATGTGTATCAGACTGTTATAAAAATGTATTCTTCTTCTTTATATAAAGTATAAGTATTTTTATTAACAAATACAAAGTTCTTGGTCAACTTTTAACTTTAGATTAACTTTCTTTTAAGTTAACGCTTTGAGTAATGAATTATTTGAAATTGGTTGTTGGTTGTTTTTAGATTATCTGGCACCGTCAGCAACACGAGGGCTATAATGCGCCGAAACATTCGTCATTAGACAAGCCAACATACATTTACAAACACCCATGCCTAACACGGGACTCGGAACCCGCAACCTCGCGGTCTAGAAGCTAGCACGCTAACCACTATACCGTTTGGTCGGCGAATTATTTGAAGATTTTAATGCCCATGGGACGGATTTGGATGGACGGATAACGAGTCTTACTCTTCAAATGTACCCAAAGGGTTGAATTTCCATACTTGTTTCATATAAAGACACGCTATTTAGGGAAAAAAAAATTTAAGAGTTCTCTATTAATTTTCTTTTTTGAAAGTGTGCACTTTAGAAGCACTATCTAAATTTAAAAAAAAAAAAAAAAAAAAAAAAAAAAAAGTTATGTATATATTGTGCAATTATTATTTCACTTTATCTCTTACTTCTAAATAAAAAACTAAGTTGCAGAATATACATTAAAATAACAATAAATTCTGAACCCTTGGTCAATGTTAGTGTTAGGAAGTATAAGATAATATTATAAGATAAGAAATTATAAAATTGTATCGTTGGGAGGGGGGGGGGGGGAGGGGAGGGGGGGGGGGGACTTGTCCCCAATTTTTAGGCATCCCCTTACATTTTCCCCTCCCACTTCTACCACTGTACATTTAAGAAATAGTGGAACAGATGTAGTATAAGGCAGTTGGCGATTTCTCTCATTTAACGATTGGGAAAATCGCAAAAATCAAAAACACGGTAACTAAAAGAAAATTAAAACATTAATAATCATAAAATTAAGTTAAAATATAAATTACTAGCTGAATACCCGTGCTGCGCTACGAAATTTTACCATTAGCATTTTAGCGATCAAAAGACATTCATGTATTCTACACCTCAGACGTTTGCTCCCTTTTCGATCCCGACAAATTGATTTATCAAAATAGGAACTTTCCTTTGTTGACATTTTAAACGAAATTTATAATTGTGAATAGTAAACTGGAATAGTTTATTGTGTTTATGTTTGCTCTTAGTTCTAAATTTCAAAGTAGTAGCTGTATTGGAATTAAGTTAATTAGACATTAAGTTAATCCTCGTATAGTTTCAATGTTGCGTCGTCTCTTCATCCCTTAAAAATTCGTTAATCGATATTGGAATGACTTATTTTTTTAACATTTGCAAAAAAATATCAGAAAAATGACTACATTGGAAGAGGAACATTCGGTTATCCCTCGTTTGGAACATTTAACCCCTTTTCGACCCCTTAAAGTTGGTTAATCGAGAACAGAATAGCTTACTTTTTCTATGTTTAATCTTTTTTGACATTTGTACCAAATTTCCGAGTTGTCACCATATGGGAAGTAGGACATTCGAATATATCGCTCGTTTGGAACGTTTAACCCCTTTTCGACCCCTTAAAGTGGGTTAATCGAGATCGGAATAGTTTACTTTTCCTATTTTTACCATTGTTGATATTTGTGCCGATTTTCAGAGTTATGACTATGTGAGAAGTAGGATTTTCGAATGTCCCCCGTTTGGAACGTTTAACCCCTTTTCGACCCCTTAAAGTGTGTTAATCGAGATCGGAATAGTTTACTTTTTCTATTTTTACCATTGTTGATATTTGTGCCGATTTTCAGAGTTGTGACTATGTGGGAAGTAGGATTTTCGAATGTTCCCCGTTTGGAACGTTTAACCCCTTTTCGACCCCTTAAAGTGTGTTAATCGAGATCGGAATAGTTTACTTTTTCTATTTTTACCATTGTTGATATTTGTGCCGATTTTCAGAGTTGTGACTATGTGGGAAGTGGGAGAATTAGTGATGAGTGAGTCAGTGAGTCAGTGAATCAGTGAATCAGTGAGTGAGGGCTTTGCCTTATATATATAGAGATTAAGGGTACTTTTCCGTTGGGGCGATTACCAGTCGGCATCAAGCCTAAATTTTTAAGCATTTAAATGGCGCGAAAAGGCATTGCCAATTCTAAATACAGAAAGTATAAACTATTTTTTTAAAGGTCTTGTTTTGGATTACTTAGGTCTTCTTTTTGGCGATTTTTATCTGTTACCCGACTAACGGATTAGTACCAACTTAAATTAAAACATAAAAAAAAATTAAAATATAATTGGAAGTAAAAACCGTTTCGAGAAACCGCATTTATCTGTAAAAAAAAACACCAAATAAAATTGCGCCAAAGAAATGTCTTATAAGTTCTTTGCTACATCTGAACCAAAAAAGTTTTGAATTCTTAGAAAATGTGTAGGTAGTACACAGAGAAAAATGTTGTCCATGTGTGGCCCCTTACCAACTTCATAATCAAGACCAAACTAAAATACAAAAGAAATGCAATCGCAAATGAAATACTACGCTTCTGTTGTAAATTGTAAAATAGTCTGGTGTAAATAATAAGACATATATAATACAAAAAATGCATTCAATTCTAGATGAAATAATATGGAACTTGAATACACAGTACAAAAACACTATATAAAAATAAAAACAATCAAAAGAAATATTTTTGACTAGCTGAATACCCGTGCTTCTCCACGAAATTTTACCATGTGAAATATTTTAGCCAGCTGTGAGGCCCCGCGTTGCGGAAATCCGTCATTGGTGTATAGGCCCCAATTTTTGACGCTTCGCTCGCAAGAAGGTTCATCGCAACACAAAATCGAGCTCGGTACCCTCGCTAAAAAAGTCACTGACACATAAGCACAGGTTTACTTAACTCATTGAAAGATTCATTGCTATGCAAACATGAACTTGCTATGCTCAATGAAAGGTTCATTGCTGCGTAAACATAAGGTCGCTTCACACACTAAAAACTAATTGCTACGTAAAGCCTTGATATTAGAAACCCTTCACTTGTCGAGAAATAATTAAAAAAAATCCCAGTTAATAACTATAACACAACCCCTTTAAGAATATTTAAACACGTGATGTTTGTAAAAAGCAAAATTGGAAGGTCAAAACTACTTATGTTAAACTTTCAGAGCTCTAGGCCTATTAGAAGTCACTTTTTGTGAAAATATTAATTAAAAATTCATTAAAAAACAAATTAAAATTTTAACGTTCTTTTTGTCAAAAGTCCAATTAAAAACCTAAGACTATTTGTGTTGAAAATTTCAGAAATGTTGCCCATATAGAAATCGTTTTGTAAATTATTTGTTAATTAATTAAAAAACAAATAAAATTTCAAAATTCTGTTTTTCAAAAGTCCAATTTGAAGGCCAAAACTACTTATGCTGAAAATTGTAGAGCTTTAGTCTTATTAGAATTCGTTTTGTAAAATGGTTATTAATTAATTAAAAAAATTAATTAAAAAAGAACTTAATGAAAATTTAATATTCTGTTTTTCATAAATCCAATTAAAAAGCTAAAACTATTTATGTTTCAAATTTCAGAGCTGTAGCCCTATTAGAAATCGTTTTGTAAAATATATATTAATTAATTAAAAAAATTAATTAAACAGGAACTAAACAAAAATTTAAAATTCTATTTTTCAAAAGTCCAATTAAAAGGCCAAAACTACTTTTGTTGAAATTTTCAGAGCTGTAGCCTTATTAGAAATCGTTTTGTAAAATACTTAATTATTAATTAAAAAAAATTCATTAAAAAAGAACTAAATAAAAATTTAATATTCTGTTTTTCAAAAGTCCAATTAGAAGGCTAAAACTGCTTATTAGGGTGGTTCCAAAAACTTTTTTTTCAGCTACAGACCAAGACACCCCCTAATTTTTTTACATTTACCCATAGTATTATTCTCCTAAAATTTTAGCTTCCTACTCCTATAAGAAGACAGCGCTCAATGACCATTCCTTTTTGTACTTTTTTGTAATTTCGCATAATTTTCGAGTTTTATGCTGATAAGATTTGAGAGATTTGATTCTGATTAAGATTCGAGTTTTAAGCTGATACATATTTACAAAAAAAAAGTTTTTATGGGTTTTAAATACATGTAATATAGTTTGGCAACAGTTATCTACTGTATCTGGCAACATCCATATTATCAAAAACAACGTATGATCGTGAAGCATTTCGTTTGATTGTTCCAGTAGTCGCAGCTTTGGGGCATGTTCCTCGAGCATTTCCTCTTTAAAGAGGGGTCAAAAATCAAAACCTAGAAAAGAATACGCTGATTTAAGCAATGGGTAAATTCAAATCTGACTGTCCTGTACATTGGAACGGCAAACTTCTGCTAAAATCTTTTGGATCAAGAAAGATTGACCGTTTGTCTCTATGTTTCGAGAGATGGTATTGAAAAACTTCTTAGTGTCTCAAAGTTGAGTGGCGGAAGAACAGCGAAATATATTTCCAAAAACTGGCAAGTTGAGGATTAAATTTGGACAAAGTTTTGATACTACAAGTATGACTACTGCTTGTGTATAAGAGGCATGCATTAATTTGGAGAAAAAATCGGACGTGAACTATTGTGGCACCTGTTGACACCATGTCATGTAATTAATATTGGCAAAGTTATTTTAGTTGTGCTATGGACCATCATGTTTCACAGAGGTTTCTCTTCAACAGATTTAAAGCCGTTTGAAAAAGAATTGCACAAACAAACTTTCAGGATTTAGAACTGAAAAAAGACGTTAAAAAGTTTAAACTTTCAACTGTAGCCTTTCTTTCATCTGTGTATAAATCTATAATAGATAGAGATGATTATAAAGAAGTAATCGAGTTGAAAGTAATCGTGTTGGGCAATATACCAGAGAAAATCAATTGCAGAGCAGTTTCATCAATTCATTACTCACACTGGATAGCTAAACTCCTGTACATTTTTAAATCCTTCTATACAGAGACCAGCAAGAGGGTTTCCGTATAACTAATAGAGAGAAGAAATGCAGTTCCAGCTATTTGTACAGTTCAATGCTTTTTTGTACAGTAAAGACATGGATAGAAGCCCCACTTGCTTCTGGTGGTGACCTGAACTTGTGGAAAAACGTTAAAAAGTATAAGACAATAGATTTTAAAATTGGAATCGCCGCTGGAAAGGCTTATGTGGTATCTTTCAAATGAATTGGTTGGTTAGGCCATATTTTCACACAGAATTACAGCAAAGGAAAAATTAAAAAGTATTCCAGATATCAATAACTCAAAAGATTCCAGAAATATAAAAGGGTGCGAGCTATTAAAAATGTTGAAAGATAACGCCAGTCTTGGAGAATTTGTAACAAAAAGAACTCT
The DNA here is from genome assembly GCA_963978545.1 of Linyphia triangularis. Lineage (NCBI taxonomy): Eukaryota > Metazoa > Arthropoda > Arachnida > Araneae > Linyphiidae > Linyphia > Linyphia triangularis. The sequence continues at coordinate 9,171,294 of OZ021726.1, forward strand.
TGATATTTACTTTTTACTTACAAAAAGAACTCTTGATATGGTAATTTTTCAATGTTTCGTTATCGAACATGTCTCTACAATGACAGTTTTCGTTATCGAACATGTCTCTACAATGACAGTGGGTTACGATAATCTGAATGGCACCATCTACAGGATTTATGTTGTTTACAATTTCCATACCCAACCCATATTTTTTAGATGTTATTAACTATTCATTCGATTGATTTCAATTAAATGTTGTTCTTGGTAGGAGATTGAGTGTCGTTTGAAAATGTTCATTAAGTACAGCTGTACATTTAGAAACTTTGAATAGAGCTGAAAGTTAGAAACTATTTATACTCGCTAGTCCACTATTTATTGAGTGATAATTTTATGATTTGAAATTATATTTTTGTATTTAGATAATTTCCGATCGACCATTTTCGGCTTACAAAAAATGTAGCCAAGTGTTACTGTAATGCTTGGTTAAATGATGAAATAAACACCACTACTGATCTACATAACACCACACTAATTATTCATTTCGTATTTTGGTGTATTAATAGCTTATTTTGAATGCTTTTCAGGATTTTATACCGCCTAATTTATAGGGGCAATATTATCAGAATTTAAAAAGATAATGGAGTAGCAAGGGGGATTAACGAGCGTTTGTGAGCAGGGGTAGAGCCCTCTACAGTTTAATTATTTCATAAACTTTTACTAACTTATTTAAAAAAATTAATTATGGTATAAATAAAAACTTTCTTTAAGAAATTTGCTTTCAATTATACTTATTACCAAATCCACTACAAATACCCAAAAACGCACAAAATACGAAATTTTACTGTTCATTGAGCGCCATCTTTTAATTTGAGTAGGATTCTGAAATTTTGCTAGAACATTTGTATGGGTAGATGTAAAAAAATGAGGGGGTGTCTTGGTCTCTAGGTAAAAAAAAAATTTACCCATATATTTTTGAACCACCCTACTGCTTATGTTGATTATTTCAGAGCTGTATGACTATTTGAAGTCACTTTGTAAAAAATAAATTAATTAAAAAAATAATTTAAAAAAAAATAATTAAAATTTCAACATTCTGTTTGACATACATTAAATTAGAAAGCCAAATCTTCTTATGTTGAAAATTTCAGAGCTCTATTCCAATTTTAAGCAGGTTTCTATAGATCCGCAAAGCCGCAGACAGACACACACACACAACTTGTTTTATTATTATAGATAGATCTTATAGAAAACCTTGACATTTAGTGAGTAGGTACGAAAATAATCACTTATGAAATGACATAAATTAAAAACTCAACAATAGCGTCTAATAAATTTAGTTTTTTGTTTGAAATCCTTACGTCAATAATGCATATGCAGTGGCTCCTGTTGGTTTTGTATTTTGCTATTTTAATTTTTATTTATAATAGATCGAAATTAAATGAATAACAATTTGTCATTTCATTTACGGCCGTAGTTTCCCGAAATTTCAACCTTGCTACTCTAACCCTGAGTTCATAAGCTCTGGGTCGAGAGCCTTGACCCGGGGTTAAAAAAACGGCAGTCTTCGGGATTTTTCAATGCGGAGCTTATCGACTCGAAGCTTATCAACTCAGAGTTGAATTACAGCTTGCTATTGGTCTGTTGTTGTTGTTGTTGTTGTAGCTAATCCTCACTGTCTGACGGAGTCAGACAAGATCCACGAGTTCGTAGACTAAAAGGAAGTCGAAGACTAGGAGCGGATTGCTAAAGAGATCCTCCTTAGAGAGTCCCATGCAATCCAAGAGGTCCAAGGCTATTGGTCTAGAAGTGTCATGTGATTTCCGTTCCAGAATGCTTTGGTCTTGTGTTTATCTTGTAGTCTGTAGTCATCTTGTATTCTTGTGTTATACGTTGAGTTGAAAAAATTGAAAAATGGATTCACTTTTGCAAAAAAAAAACAAAAAAAAAAAAAAAAAACGAGCCCACACTCCCTACGAACAAAATCTGCAACGGATTAGCATCATCGAATGTAAAGAAACCAACAAAACTTCGTTTTGCCAGAAGAACGCGGCATTTGTCGCTGTCACGGAAGCTTTTAATGTTTCCTTAAATATCACAACAAAACGGTCTGTAAAAGAAATCCGCGAGTGGTATAAAGCCAGCAAGAAAACTGCCGGTGGCAAAGTCGCCAACTATCGTCAGAAGATGAGAGCCACCGGCAATTGCTCATCTGCAGTAGATATACCCTCCGGATTTATCATTTAATAGTTCATTAGTATTCATTAATAATTCATTAATAGAACCGTTTTCATTAATATTTAAATTAAGTTTTTACCTACAAACTTTGCAGGTTCTTCTTTGTTGAAATAAACTATCCATGCAATTTCAGGCACAACAGGTAAAATATCAGAGGTTTTCATTTTCCAAAAGTAGCCAAGTAGAGGTGACTGGGTGTAAAAACTGACTGCGATATATTCATAAAATAGAGGCTAGGAAGCTTTCAAAACATAATATGCAAAGCCCACATGCATCCAAAGATAAAAATTTAGCAGGCTACAAATTTCCATCGTTGTTTTCTTCGTCAGCCTGTACCGCCGTTGAAAATCCAGGTCATCATATATCGAAAAATAATCGACACACAGTCTTGTTTTGGTTTTTTTCCTTCTGCTCTCTAATTTCTCTAAAAACTCCAAATCCGCTAACAATTTCAAATCATTCATGTTTAATTACTTTGCAAAGCGCCGACCAAACGGTATAGTGGTTAGCGTGCTAGCTTCTAGACCGCGAGGTTGCGGGTTCGATTCCCGTGTTAGGCATGGGTGTTTGTAAATGTATGTTGGCTTGTCTAATGACGAATGTTTCGGCGCATTATAGCCCTTGTGTTGCTGACGGCGCCAGATAATCTGAAAACAACCAACCAACTTTGCAAAACAAGAGTCGAGATTGAAGCGCAAAACAAAACTAACGTCACAAATTTATCATCTGCGCATGTGCAGGTTATGAAATTCAGTCTCAACCGTGCTCGGGAGGTTGGTTGGTTGTTTTCAGATTATCTGGCGCCGTCAGCAACACGAGGGCTATAATGCGCCGAAACATTCGTCATTAGACAAGCCAACATACATTTACAAACACCCATGCCTAACACGGGACTCGAACCCGCAACCTCGCGGCCGTGCTCGGAAGGAGGGTTGACATTAGCTGAGTTTATGAACTCTAGGTTAACATAACCGGGACCGCCGCGAAACTAAGAGACTCTCTACTCTGTATAGGGCCCGGTACTAAGTTTGATGACGTCACGCTAAGCGATAGATGAAAACACGAAGGCCGTCTATCGTAGTCCGTAATCCACAGATGTAATGAAACATCTCTGGTAATTTCTATAAAATATTATGTAGTGAGTTATAAACTGTTTTAATACGTTAAGTTGTTTAATTGTAGAATATTCAGATACAACATTTAATTTCACGAAGTAATAACACTGAGAGTGGGATTTAAATTAAAACACTGCAGCAAATTCTTGAAATTACAACTGGATTTTTTCAATATTACTAATATTCCTTTTATAGTAGATTATTCGGGTTGAAAATTCTCTGAAATATATTCATATACTAATATATCTTAAATAATTTCAATACCATAACAAGCAATACATTAAAACATTATGTATTTAAAAGAATAAACATTACAAAAATACAAACACTAAATTATTATAGAAAAATTGTATTTCAACTTTGAATATAATAGGAATTTAAAAATTGTAAAGTGAGGGGGGGGGGGGGGCTAGTACCTAATATTCTGATTAAAATTTCCTTTTTAAGCAATGTATTTCCTCAAGAAGAACATGATACATTATTTCAAATAGGTATTTTCATTTTTAAACAAATAAGTTGGTTGTTTTATGAGCTCAACGACCTATTCTTATACACAATGACGGCTAAGGAGGATGGGACATACAGCTTAAAGTTGATTTCGAACCACAATGAACATACATGCCTTATCCGTGATTCGAACTTGGCACCTTTGGCATGCATGGCCAAAGAGCTAACCACAATCATCAGATGGGAAAACAAATAAGACTTCGTTGATTTGAAAATAAGTGTCAACATGAAATCATAAAAATTATTCCCTAGGAATATGTTTTTTATATATTTACAAATAAATGTCAGTAAAAAAATTATAAAAATGTCTTTTTAGCATTCATAAAATTAATAATTAAAAAATACCCAGCATTAATAAATGCACCTAGCTACTGAAATAAAAAGTAGTGAAGTACATCTTTTATTTTTCAGAAGAGCTCGACTTGAGAACATTATTATATTCTTTTTTAAACTATGAACCATCATTATTAGCTTTACATTTCAAGAGCCATTTTAATTCGTGATTATTTTTTTCTTCTCCAAAAAAAAAAAAAAAAAAAAAAAAAAAAAAAAAAAAAAAAATTCAGGCAGTCTATGGGAAATATTCTGTTGAATACTTATTGGCACTTTTTGAATGATCAGGCAATTAAAAATAATGCGGTATTCTTGAACACACAACAACCAGTCCTTTTCTGCAATGTTTACATTTTCTTTTAGATTTTATCGTTTATTCTTCTAACTGGTCTATTCTTCCATCGGTAACATATTGTTACGAATTTTTGTATATTTGTAAATATTTCGTAGTGTTAATTTTGTAAATAGATAAATTTCTGTACATTTCGCATAAGGCAATGCAATAGTTTGTTTCACGGCAATAGGGGTGTTATCGCTTGATAACGAGTTTTACAGAGGTAACTCTGGGAAACGAGTTTCAAGGGGCAGGGCATTTAACATTATGGTAATGGGAATCTCGCCAATTTGGCGAGATAGAGCCAAGTTTGGCGACATTTGGCGACATTTTCGGTACATGTATCCCATGTATGTGCATGTAATAGGATTTTTCGATTACTGTCTGGAAAGTTCTCCAAATGTCTATCTCTGGAAGGTTCGTGAAGATTCGCAGCCTCCCCTATATAAACCCGGCCGTGAGTGAGTCAGTCAGTTAGTTGATTTTGAATCACTGAGTTAGTTGTCTCTCAACGTTCATTGTGAGAGCTGTATTCCTGACTTGAGTTAGTTCGCGGATTTTGAGTCACTGAATTAGTTGACTGGAGATACTGAGCGAACTGTATTGCATTTTCTTTTGCGGCGATTTAGCAGTTGTTGTCAAGTTTTTAACTGCTGTTTTGTGCTCTATTGAGGTGAAAAGAGCTGTATTGTGTCTACTAGAACGAGAAGTTCTGGAGCTGTAAAATAACTGTGAAGAGTTATTTTTAAATAAATTTCTGCAAGTTTTGATCTGCTTTGGCGTCAAATCTTTCGAACCCGTACAACGCAACAATATATTCTTGTTACATTCCTTGGTAATAAGAAAATAAACATCATCAGGTTTTGTTTACGAGTATATCCATTAAAATATAATTTCAACTTAAATCAAGTGATAAATAGAAAGATTACTTTCTAACTATTTTTAATGATATTAAAAAATCAGCAAATGTTTGCATGATAGTTATTTCAGTAGGAAACAAACATCTTCATCATCATCAGTTTTACAAAATTATATTTTCAAAAGAATATTTAAAATAGAATTATGAAATAAAACTTCTTTTAATTTCTGTGAGAGATTGTTTGAGTTATGATAGGATTAATCTTAACTTAGAATACTAAAAGTTTGAAATCAATACATTAATAACATGATACAACTTACCTGTAAAGTTTTCAAACATGAAAGTCACTCCTTTATTGAATGATCCTTTCCACATTTCAGCTGGTTAATTAAATAAAAAAAAATATGAAAAGAAACATTTTAGCTATCGATAAATTTCAATACCGTATGTACAATCCAGTTTGTAGAATAGTTTGTTTACATTTTCATCCAACGCTTAGCGACGCATAAGATAAGAGTGCATCTGGTTGTACAGTACCCCCCCCCCCCCAAAAAAAAAAACAGAACGATGGCTATATCTTCGGTTCTAATTATCGTAGAATCTTACGGTTTGCACCAAAATGTTTTGCTTACGATTTTCTATATATCTGATGCAATTTTTTTTTCTTGAGGGACCGTTTACTAAGTAAAAGTAACGCTATCTTCGAAAATTTCAATACGAACCCTTATTTTTTATCATTTCATTCGATTCAGAATACATCATTTACCCTATATACCAAATTTCAATGCATTATGTTGAAAAACACGTCACTTATGAGCGAAAATATTTCGACCATTTTTTGACCGATCTTCAGGGAGAATTTCCATAAAACGAAAGGTATTTTTAAGGTTCTTCACAGCGGGAGAAATCGAACGGTTAATGTGGCGCGTTTCACGAAGGTTAAAAAATACAAGTATTAGTCTAAAATTGCATAGAAACTACTTGGATTTATAGTGTCATGTTTAAGATTAATACAAAAATAGCAAGTAAACGCAAAAGTAACATAATTTATTTACAACATTAAAGATGTGCATTCTTCACACGAAATAAATAAAATATCGAAAACTGTAATTGCAGAAATATAACGAATACTACTGATAATCAGAAAATTAATAAATATTAAATGTAGGCATTAGTAAACAGTATTTAGCAAAGCATGAATATTTTACAGAAATATTTCACTATAAACACAAATGTAACTAGATCGTTGAAATTATTTATAAAATGAAAAAGTCACATGATTCAGTAAAATTTTTAAAGGATAACTTATTGAAATTGCTTTAAAAATGTTGTTTTAAATAAATGGAATTTAAGAAAGCAAATATAAAAAAAAAAAAAAAAAAATTATAGTTTACAGAAAAAATAATTAATAATTTAAAAAACTAAAAAACACGCTTTAATAGAAAATCAAACTAAAAAGTAGAAAATAATCAATAGATTAAAAAACTAAGAAACACGCTTTAATAGAAAAGTGAACTAAAAAGTAGAAGATAATTTTAAATAAGTTTGAAATAAGAATAGAGTGATTAACAAGAAATATTTATTTTATCGTAAAAAAGCGTGGGGTGCTTTTTAAGATATTTTCATAATGGCTCTACTTTTACTAATATCTGTCATTAAATATTTACAAAAATTGACATCAAGCCCCTCACGCTTTTTTACGATAAAATAAATATTTCTTGTTAATCACTCTATTCTTATTTCAAACTTATTTAAAATTATCTTCTACTTTTTAGTTCACTTTCCTATTAAAGCGTGTTTCTTAGTTTTTAAACTATCGGTTATACGATAATTGAACGTTATGCGATTTTCCACCCCTCTAGTTTACCTTGAATTAATCTTTGATAGTTTTCAAAAGTCGTCTACTATACGGTCCCTTAAAGTGAGCGTTTTTTACATTTTCTCTAAAAAATCGAGAACTAATAGTCAAAATGGAAAGAAAAAAATTATGGGGGGGTTTTAGACCATGGTAAATCTAATGAAAGCAAAAAAATATATGTTTCTGTTCAAATTTTTTTTTTTAATTGCTTTATTAATTAATAATTAATTATTAAAAAAGAAATTGATTCAAAAGCTGATTGCTACTTATGTTTTGCCATTTACAAACTACCTTTTGAAAAAAAAATTACTGAAATATACTAATTATTTAAGTATTTAATACCAAAAAACCAACTTTTTTATTTAACATTAATTTATCATTTTCTTTTTATCATTTAAATTACAAACCATTCATTAGAAAATTACGAATTTTTGTATTTCGCATTCTTTTTTAATGCTGAATCCAAATATGGAATAATATTATGAGGTTGCTATTGAACTTTTTAAAGTTTGGTTCTGTTTTAATATGTAGATGACCCCTCATAATAAAAAAAAAATACATACAATTACTAAAAACCTTTCACGATTTACAACGGTACCTTTTGCTTGTTATTTCAACAATTAGAACAAAAGATATAGCCATCGTTCTGTTTTTTTTTTTGTTTTTTTTGTGTACTGTATCAGGCCCGATATAAATATGTTTCTACATTTCGCGGCGGTCCCGACATAACTCGGTGTTGAAAATAGCCGAAGACTACGACTTTCGCTAACCCTCGAGTTGAGACCGGTATTCTGGGGGGTTGAGATCTTATAACTCCGGGTTGAGAATTCGGGAAACTACGGCCGTTAGTGATACTTTTCGTACTTATTCAACAAGTTTCAAGGCTTTATACAAAGTAGTTACGAAAAAGATCACTTAATGAAATGACAAAAATTGTTTATCTTTTAGAAATGAAAACTAAAATAGCAAATGACAAAACCAGGTGGAGTCAATGCATATGCATTTACGTAAGGATTTTAAATATAAAATATAATATACTAGGGGTCTCTGTCCGCTGCTCGCTAACGCTCGCCAACTCTCAGGATTGCTATGCAATCCCCTTGGTTGGCGATGCGAAAAAGGCTCGCTTCAAAGTGAGGCATTAAAAATATGCCCTATACTAAACTTCAACTTAACTAGACATCACTTAGACGGTAGATCGTGACAGTGCTCATAGGTATTTAATCCATTTTGGCGGAGTGAAAGCATAATGTTCGCCAAACCACAACCCTATAGAGAACAAAAGGCTCTAAGGTTTGGCGAGAATTATGTCTTCACTCCGCCAAAATGGATTAAATACCTATGAGCACTGTGGAGATCTACCGTCTAAGTGATGTCTAGTTAAGTTGAAGTTTAGTATAGTAAAAAGCTATTTCAGCTGCATAATCAAGAAAATGGTTAAGAAAAGTGCTATTGTAGTAATTACTGAAAAGTGTTACTGTGCCATTAAAAAAACTGAAAAAGTTAGATTATTTATGATGAGCTACAATACTTGCGACATCATTATCCTACTGCTAATGTCGAGACGCGTTAAGTAGGGACAGTTTGTAACGTAGCAGAACATTTTCAATAAAAAATAAACGATCGCTTACATATCTATATGTATAAAACTAAGTTGTCTGTACGTCTGAACCTTATGCAAATCCACAGTTTTGCACCAAGAGGTTTGAAATTTGGTACCATTAGAAGCTTTAGTACATGGAGATTGTAGAGAACAACTTTTAAATTCTATTAAAAGTTGCTTTTATTAAATTTTTTTTGCATATATCCGGAAAACATTCACATATTAATATGCTGTGGTTATTTGCCGGGTAAAATTTCCAAGTATGGTACGGATTCTGCGCTAAGAATTGTTTATAGAAATCCGCGTCAAATTATGACAGCCATAGACAGTTCACCTGTTATTAAAAAATGATTTGTTGACGAAAATCACTTTGGTGTCGAATCCATATTGTACTTAGAATTTTAACCATTTGCCGAATCTAAACAAATCTGGCTTGTTTTAATTGTACAAGAAAGAAAGTTTAATATTCGAAATTATATTATCCACAGCATTCGGAACATGCTGCAGATAATTTTTCCGAAAAGTCTGGTTTATCCAGAATTCTAATCCAAATGAAATCTACAATCTTGCATCTTTTTATTCTTGTATCATCGTAAATATTAAATCAATACGTTTTAAATAGACAATAATTTGTTTTGTTTTGTTTTTTGGAACTACCAATTGTCTATTTCTGCCACTTATAAAGTGCTTAACACAGCCAAATGCGTCTCGTAATTTTGAGCATCTAGAAGAATACGAGATCGAAATCTTCTAGTGTAAACCCCTATCTCCGACCCCACCATACCAACGAGAGGACATTGAGGCCACGACAGATTTAACGAGCACCAGCCCCCTTTAGGTACACACCGATATTTGGTTGATGGAGGCCCGAACTCACAACCCTCCGGTTATGAGCTCTATGCTCTACCGCAAGGAGATCGAAACCCTACAATAATTTGTATCTGTAAATTGTAATAAGAAAAACAAAATATAGCGAATCAAAGCTGTTGACCGTTGCCAGGTGTATTAGTCAAATTTCAAAAAATATATTGCTGATTGAAAATTCGTGCATAAAATACATTTAAAAGATTTGTGATTGGATGTTTGAAGTCGTTGCCATTCTGCTACCAGAAATACAGCAGAATTTGGGCGGCCCGCAAGAAAATTATATATATAGATATAAGGTGCTTTTCCGAGTGTTTAATTTATGTTAAGTGATCGTCATCGAACCCACTCACTAAATTTCAAGTTTGATACAACGTATAGACTGAGAGGAGACTGCAATTTTTGGACCCCATCGAACATCATTCTGATTTTTTTATAGAAATTAGAGAAAAGTGAGTAGATTACGAATCCACTGGTCTGCCGTGGCAAAAATGGCCGAAACTGGTCAAAAATCGACTTTTAATAAGTTGAACTAAATCCAATTGCCAAATGCGCCATAACTTGCCAAATAATGAGCATTTTTTTTTTTATTTGGTAATCCTCACTCTTTAATTATCAATGAAGAAGGTTGCAGACGATTCAGATATCTGGCGACGGTCCTACTTGCATCTATTAAAAGGGAGCCAAGTTGGCAATAAACATTACGTCACGAATGACGTAACTGATGTCGCAAATTTGGCTTACTTTTAAAAGATACAAATTTTCCAAGCCAGAGATTAGAAATCGCTTGCGCTTTTTCTCATTGAAAATCAAAATGCAGGGTTGCCAGACGAAAAAGTTTGTTCTCTTTTTGGCAAGTTATGACATATTTGGCAATTGGATTTTAGTTCAACTCATTCCAAGTCGATTTTTGATCAGTTTCGGCCATTTTTGCCACGGCAGACCAGTGAATTCCTAATCAACTCACTTTTCTCCAATCTCTATAAAAAATTCAGAATAATGTTCGATAGGGTTCAAAAATTGCAGTCGCCTCTCGGACTAGTAGTTTTTAAATGCACTGGACTAGAAGATTGTAACATAGCGAGTATAAGGAATGATCCTTACTAAGACTTCCTCTAAAAGGAGATGATACTCTTTCAGAAGTTCATAAGTGTAAGATATTGTATTCTGTTGTGCCGAGAGATGCAGGATTCCTTAAAGCCGGATTTACCGGCTACCAGTTCGGGACTCCAGTTTAGATCGCCAGTTCTGTGACGTCAGCTAAGCGATCGTGGCGCCGTCTATCGGTGATGACTGGAGAGCGCTCGTGATTGGTTGATCGGAGTCCGCTGGCTCCAGTAAATAGAAAATGTTTAGTTTACTGGGACCAGTAGCCTGGTGACGTCACTGACTGGCGTTCTAAACTGGATCCTCGACTGGTAGCGTGTAAATCCGGATTAAGTTTGTTCCACGTGCTTAAATCCTTTATTTTTCTTTTCTATACTGTCACCATTTATATCATTACAACTTTCCAAAATGTGTAGACTATTTCTATTTTAAAATCCATTTTTTAAATTCTTTATATTAACTTCGATTTTGTTTCTTTGTGTGTGTGGTTGCTCAGAAAATCTGCGGAAGCCTAATTAGTTCGTCATCTGATCGGGTTGAAACTTGTCAGATAGACTCGATGTCGATGACAAGGCATTCTATAAAGTTTCGGGGGTTGTCACTATCACTAAAAGGTTTCTTTTACATACGTTTCTCTAGCCGTTTTGGAATACTAATAAATCCCATTTAACCGATCATCGTTGAAACTCTTTCTTGTTGCCAAAATTGTTTTAAACAGAATAAATAAAAGATATTTAAACGTGAATGCATAAAGTCACATTCAAGTTTACTGAATAAATTTTAAAACGTAGTTTGGTGCATATTTTGCTAATAGAAATGTTTTTAATATTTAAAATTAGATGCCAACACCAAACACACGCTGACAGCAGAATCGGGGCTGTGTTAATGAATATAAAAATTGGCAATGCATATTGTTACGAATTTTTGTATATTTGTAAATATTTCGTAGTGTTAATTTTGTAAATAAGAAAATTTATGTACATTTTGCATAAGGCAGTGCAATAGTTCGTATTTAGTTGTCTTCCCTGCAGTGTGTCTATTAATGCTTAGTAACGAGTTTTACAGAGATAACGCTGGAAAGCGAGTTTTACAAGGAGCAGGGCATTTAACATTATGGTAATTTGGCGAGATAAAGCCAAGTTGGCGATGGTTTTGGCGACTAATTTTTGTCGCCAAATTTTACGAGAAATCGCCAAATGTCGCCAAACTTGGCGACCATTTGGCGGCATTTTCGGTCCCCATGTACATGTATAGGACTTTTCGACTACGATCTGGAAAATTCTCCAAATATCTACCTCTAGAAATTTCAAGAAGGTTTGACTCCTATATAAGACCGACCAAGGAGGTTAGTCAGTTGTTGACTGAGTTGAGTCAGTGAGTTGACTGGAATTACTGAGTTGAGATACTGAGTCTCAGTGAGCATTCAGAGTAGTTCTAAAGCGAACTGTATTGCATTGTCTTTTGCAGTGATTTTAGCAGTTGTGTTGTCAAGTTTTTAACTGCTGTTTGTGCTCTATTGTTGTGAAAAGAGCTGTATTGTGTCTACTAGAACGAGAAGTTCTGGAGTTGTAAAGGAATCTGTGAAGAGTGATATTGGAATAAATATCTGCAAGTTTTGATCTGCTTTGGCTTCAAATCTTTCGAACCCGTCCACGCAACAATATGAAGGATTTATATTAAAAACTTTGTTTTTATGAGTTATATTATTATTAACTTTGATTTTGTTTGTGTGTGTGAATTGCAAACCTGCGGATGGCTAATTTACCCATTTGCCGTCATCCAATCGCGATGAAACTTGTCTGATAGATTGGATGTCGATGAAAATGCATTCTATCATATTTTGGGAGCTGTCACTGTCACTAAAAGGTTGCTTTACACGCCCTTCTATCTTCAGAATACTAATAAACCAACTTGTAATCATCCAATCGCTCTAAAATTTGACAGATAGATTCGTTGCCGTTAAGGTTGCATTAAATCAAGGTAGGGGTGGCTGTCACTAAAAGAGCGCTTTTACACACGCCGCAGTCGGCGCTTGTGATTACTAATAAACCGCCGTCCCGTCATCAACTCGAACTGAAACTTTTAAACTTAGCTGATAGATTGGATGTCGATGACGATGCATTCTATTAAATTTTGGGAGCTGTCACTGTCACTTAAAGGTTGTTTTAAACGTCTTTTTATCTAAGGAATACTAATTAAATCAATTTACCTTCATCCAATCAAGCTGAAATTTGACAGATATATTTGTTGTGGCTAATATTGTATTCTATCAAGTTTTAGGGGCTGTTGCTGTCACTAAAAGGCCGCTTTCACACAAGCTTTAATCGGCGCTTGGGATCTTGGGATTACTAATAAACCTATTGTTTATCCTATAACCTATTGCATCCTATAACCTAGTGATGAAGCATAAACCTATTGTATCATCAATTCGAACTGAAACTTTGAAACTTGTCTGGTACACTCGTTGGCGATGACAATGTTTTCTACCAAGTTTGGGGACTGTCACTCAAAGACAGCTTTTACACACGCTTATATTGCCTTACATCCGAATTATCAGGTTTTAATCACGTTCTATTTTCTAGATACCAAGTTTAATTAAAACAAGTTTAATTCGGCTATATTTAACGACTGAAACCTTCCCTTATTAAGTTTGTTTCAAAACTTCATCAATTAAATTATCCCCCCCCCTGCCCCGCAAAAAAAAAAAATTTAAAAAAAAAATTAGTCTACCCTTAACCTTTAACTGCTGTAAGCGGTCTGACAGACCGCGAGTCATTTTTTGTGGAATGCTTCCACCCTTTAAAATATCTTATCTTTGACTTTTGGTTGTAGTTGGTTGTATTCAGATTATCTGGCGCCGTCAGCAACACGAGGGCTATAATGCTCCGAAACATTTCGTCATTTAACAAACCAACATACATTTACAAACACCCATGCCTACACCGGACTCGGAACCCGCAACCTCGCGGTCTAGAAGCCAGCACGCTAACCACTATACCGTTTGGTCGGCTATCTTTGACTTTTATATAAATTTTTCTGATACTATGTTTCTTAAACTTTAAAGCCAACCAAACGGTATAGTGGTTAGCGTGCTAGCTTCTAGACCGCAAGGTTGCGGGTCCGAGTCCCGTGTAAGGCATGGGTGTTTGTAAATGTATGTTGGTTTGTCAAATGACGAATGTTTCGGCGCATTATAGCCCTCGTGTTGCTGACGGCGTCAGATAATCTGAAAACAACCAATCTTAAACTTTAAAGCGGTTAGCGTGCTAGCTTCTAGACCGCGAGGTTGCGGGTCCGAGTCACGTGTAAGGCATGGGTGTTTGTAAATGTATGTTGGCTTGTCAAATGACGAATGTTTCAGCGCATTATAGCCCTCGTGTTGCTGACGGCGCCAGTTCATCTGAAAACAACCAATCTTACACTTTAAACTGATGTTCACCGATTTGTTTGCCGCAGTATGGACCATGTGTTGTTGTTGCGCCAAGAACCTCAAACCACCCAACCACAGCAGTTAAAGGTGAAGAGAAAAACATTTAATATATTTTTGAGACCAACCTTTAGTTTTTCGCCTCGTCTTACCATGTGTGTGGCTTCTTTGTGAGTTTCAAAGAGAAAAATTCTTACCTAAATCCTTTCATATGTGCGAAAAACACACGAAATTATTCTTCCTTCTCATAATGTTTATTTAATAGTGTTTGACCTTCGTCGCCAAATCTTGGCGCTTTTACTGATCGTTTAGTTAATTAACTACCATTAATCGTTCAAGGTCTTCAAGTTTTCATTTGATCAAGGTCACATATTTTTAAATGGACACTTATATAACAGGGCAAATATTTTTATTTGAATAGTGGCCGATCGTTAAATGATAATTATTTTTCAGCAAGAAATTGACTGAGGCGTCAATCTTGAAATCCACATGTAAATGTTTACATAATTGTTTTAAATGACTGAAAATGGTTTCAAGGTAGAAATATTTAGCATACGATTTAAATATTACGCTTCGTAAATCATTGTGCATTTTAAAGAAATGTTGTTATTGACTAATGAAGTTTCAGCTACTTTAAATTTCAACTGGTGTTAAAAATTTCCTCTATGACTTTAAGTGGTCACAGGAATTAAATTTCATACTTACGTGAGTTGAAGTTATAAAATATTTTACTTTTCAAAAATTCTATATACCTGTTGGAAAAACTTAATACTTTTAGTAGACACTTCAATGGACATTTCCCGCATTTTTTTTTTTTTTTTTAAACTTTTTAATCAATTCTAAATGTTTCATAGTCACAAACTCAAAAATTTCTGTTTAATGCGCTTTTTTTAAAAAAAAATTTTAAAATTTACATTCAAAGTTCCTCTGTTAGACTTTGGTGAGAAAGTGATTCATTCTGCTCAAATTGAATGTGACGTCAGTTGATCTCAAACAACTTGACTTGAAACGCAGCAGCGGAAACCATCAGTTTTGCAAGTTTTTCGCAAAACGCGCCACCCTGTCCGGAATATAACAACTGTCTACCAAATCAACGCCAACTATTTGGCAGAAACGTCACGATAACCATAGAAACGGAAGGAAGTTTTGACGTCACTGCTAAAGTTGAGTGTTTTGATCGGACTGGTTTTTGCTCGGTTTTGGAGCACTTTATTTTCTAAATATTTAAATAACTAATTTTTTAAAAGAAACTTTCGTTTAATATTTGGAATCAGAAAGAAATTCTTCATAAACATAAATTAATTTCACTCGTTTTTAGAAAATGCGGAAATTGTCCATTATCTGGTCATCTCCCCCCAACAGTAAAAGTTTAATAGAGCAGAAACTAGATAGGGGAAAGTTTCTTTACTGTTTATTTCGAGGTTTCATTCGCTTCAATCTTCCTAAAATTTTTGTTTCTCCCTAAAATTCCTGAAATTGTGCTTACATTTTTCGATAGTTCTTAACGAAATTAAAAACCTCGAAAGTTCTTCGAATTTTCTCCAAAACCCAGATAATAGAGAAGAAAATCTTTTCTTTGATTTTATAATTATTATTTTTTTTAATTTTTTAAAAATTAGTAGTATTTTTCCGGTATTGAAACATGCTTTGAAAAGAATGTATTTGTTAGGAGCCTATGACAGCTTTAAAAGAAATATCCCTAACTTTTCTAAAATTATCCCTAAAATTTTTGGAATTGCCCCTAAAATGTTTGGCATTCACCCTAAAATGTTCCTTACATTTTTGGAATTATCCCTTAAATTTCTACCTAATTTTTTTTATAAAACTCTCTGCGTCCCCCACTCATTCAACTTATTGAAAATGGTCTAGTTAACATGAACCCTTCAATTTCAGCTATTTAGCTTTTTATTTTCAATTACTCATATGTATACAAAGGGTAATAAAAGTATAGGATTAGGTCAAAAAGAAAAAAATTCGATTTTTTTTTTTTTTTTTTTTTTTTTTTGCATTTCTCCACGTTTTGGAACATCCTAATCTCAAAAAAGTTATCTAGAAAAAATGTCTGTGTGTATGTATGTGTGTCTGTGGTCAGCATAACTCCCGAACAAATTGACCTAGGATGTTCAAATTTGGTGGGCAGGTTAGTGGTGACCATGAGATCTACCATTAAGGTTATCGTCAAAATCGCGCATGCGCATAAGGTAGCTGCCATAGAAAAAAATCATGTTTTTCAATTATTACAAAAAATGGCTCTAACGATTTTGATCAAAATTGTTGTGGTAATGCCTCTTAAGGTGTTAGAAACATCCCTTCCCCCGAAATTCCCGTAAAAACGCTTTAATAGCGTAAAAAGTTGGAAAACGAATGCCTTCAACACAGAGTCTTCTTTGCTAAAACATAGCTCATAAACGACAGTTTTTTCTCCTTTCCTCAGTTTCACTTATAAGAAAGGATAATATAAGAATTATCGAAAAGTATATCGCCAAAAGCACCATTTAGGGGACTTTTTTTTTTTTAAAAGACCCATATAAGGATTATCGCAATAAATATCGCAAAACTGGCCATTTTTTCTAAACGAACGATGAAAATATAAAAACAATAAATGACACAAAAACACATCAGTAATTTAATGTAATTGAAAGTTGTGCGTTGTTCCACACCCCAGTTTATATACATTAGAGAAAAATATTCTGTTACCCTAGAATTTTTGCAACGTCGATCCTAGTCTTTTCTTCTAAAATTTATTCAAGCCTGACCTCTTGAAAAGAGTAGTCAGACTCATTTTCAGTCATTGAGCTAACCGATCCCCCGATGATATATATATATATATATATATATATATATTGGTTGGTTGTATTCAGATTATCTGGCGCCGTCAGCAACGCGAGGGCTATAATGGGCCGAAACATTTCGTCATTTAACAAACCAAAATATATTTACAAACATCCATGCCAACACGGGACTCGAACCCGCAACCTCGCGGTCTAGAAGCCAGCACGCTAACCACTATACCGTTTGGTCGGCATATATATATATTATATATTATATATATATTATATATTATATATATATCATATATTATATATATATATTATATATTTTATATTTTATATATTATATATATATATATATATATATATATATATATATATATATATATATATATATATATATATACTCTCATAATGATACGACCATTTCATTTGTACATTTATTTTACATGTACATTGTATGTAATTTCAAGTATTCAACCATCAAATTGTTGACTTTAATGATAGGCATATGGGTCTACGGAAGCCTATTTACCATGTATAAATCCAACTGAGCCCATATGAATATATGAATCCATTTCCTTAGCTACCTACTTTGTAACATGATTGGGAATGCAATTTGAAATTCTCAGCTTCCCATCGTTATGAGAAGGGAGTGAGGTAGGATTGATTGTGGATTTATGGAGCTTTTGTTAAAGGAAGACTGTCTTGTGGTTGAGTAGAAAGTTTCTAGGATTCCAGTTCGAATCCGGTTAACTTGATGACAGCAAGTGGAGGACAAGTTTCTCATTTTTGATTGTGTACTAGGGGTGTCTTAAATATAATTATGACTTTAATTACTTGATATCAACTTTGAAGATTTTTTAATTTTATTCGTAAAAAAAAATATTGACTTTCGGTTAGTTAATTGTTTTCTTTCTGTAAACTAGTTTAACTGCAACTCAGTGAAAGAAAAATAATAAAAATGACTGGGTAATAGATTTCAGATAAAGATGGTGTCTACGACCTCACCCGAAGAAAGCATTGAAATGGCAACTTCACAAAATTCCTTCTGCACCGAAATGATTTGACACCCTCCCCCCTCCCCCCCCCCTTTTTTTTTTTAGTTCTTTTTTTTTACCTCAACCTGTTCCAGAGAGGTGGTTCTCTCACATATGTACGCGGAGACAGGTGCTAGTTCACAAAGTCCTCCTTTTCCACTCCTAGCCGGGAGTTCAACCAACCAACCAACTGGGTAATATGTGAACTGTAAAATTGTTTTAAAAAAGAAATTACTATATTCAATGTGCATATTACTGTATGAAATAAATAAAATTAGTGAGATTTTAAAAAGCAGCTATTTTAAAAACTTAATTTTCAGTATGTACACTTTTTTAACACAATGGAAAGAAACTGAATATATTGTTTTAAATTCTAAAAGTATCAATGTTAGCTCTGCCGAGGCCATGTGCGAAAAACCAAGTGTCTTGCTAGATGCTCAATTTCGCGCACGGCCTTGGCTTTGCATATTATAATTTTTAACTTAATAACTTTTGACGAAATATCTTTAAGAGTATATATTTTTTAAAAATTAAGTTTTATGAAAGAAAAGTTTAAGGAAACCTCCGTTTGTTTCAGATTGCAGATCTTTTTCCAGAACAGAGATCAACGATCATCACATTGTATAGTGGAGCCTTCACTGCGTCGGCCTCTGTGTTCGTATTCATTAAGGTAAGTATTCACATAAGGTTTTAGAAATACATTTGTATAGTACAATAAGAACACACAAGTACTTAAGATGTGTTAACCCTTGATATGGACATTTTTTTCTAGTAATATTGTGTTAAAATATTTTTGGGATTGAGGTTGATTTATAAAAAGAAATTAATTTAGCTTATTACCTAAAATTAATTTGATTTTTCAAACCATTTTTTATTTTCAATTACCCATATGCATACATGAAAGTAAACCATCCAGTCAAAAAAAAAAAAAAAACATCCAGTTTTTGCATTTCTCCACGTTTTGAAACATCCTGATTTAAAAAAAAAAAAAAAAAAAAAAAAGATCTAGAAAAAATGCCTGTCTGTGTGTGTATTAGGGCGTATCGAAAAAAACTTTTTTTAGAAATTCAAAATTTCAAGTTGATAAAAAGTTGCCACGATGATCACATATATACCAACAAAAATTTTAGTTAAATTGAAAAATATTTAAGTCTCCCGGAATTGATCTGAAATTTCATTTTTTTCTCAAAAACAAAGATTTTAAACTTTAAAAAAAAAAAAAAAAATGAACAAAGTTTTGTTTTCAAGTATAAAAATGTAAAGCTTAAAATATTAATTAAAAGTAAAAAAAAAAAAAAAAAAAAAAAAAAAAAAAAAAAAAAAGCTATATCTGTCATTTAATATTTAAGTCTCCTGGATTAGAAGTAAAATTATCAATTTTTCGCAAAATTAATGTGTGGTTTTTTGTTGACGATTTCGTTTACTTCCAATCTACTTTTGTCCATTAACTATTTAATTGTAACTATACAAATAAAAATTATTTAAAAACTAACAAGTTTACCTGTTTACCAAGCACAAATTATTTTTAGTTTATGAAATTAAGCCCATTTTTGGAGTAAAGGCAATAAAACGAAATCAAATTGAAAATTAAAAAGCATTTTATTTTCGACAGAAATAAAGATAACAATCATGAAAACATCAAGTGTGAAAATGTTTTTTGGTTACAATATCTAATTGATCTTAGTAATTGTTGAAAATTTTAGAATGTTATGTGGCTTTCAGTTCACTTCACTCTCCCCCCCCCCTCTCCCCTTTTCTCTTTTCCTATGTAAGTAGCATCACAGTTGTGAGTTCCTCTCTCAGCCTGCAACTAAATATTTTGATTAGACTGGTTATAGAGGAAATTTTATGGCAAGTAATTTACAATAAGCTTTTAAAAAAAGATTAGATGAGGTTCGTTATTGTTTCAAAAATATTATATATTTTATTGTTATAGAAATTGAAATCTTACTTGATATTTAATCCTGGACTGTTGGAGTCGCAGATATGAAGTGACAGTTTGTTTCAAACTTTGGAAGATATTTTCTATCCAGCAATCTTGATCTAATGAACTCATCTCGTTCAAACGCACTAGAAAGCTTCTGTAACCGCCTTTACAAATTCTTTCCACTGCTTGTGTGCAAGAAGGAATTTTAAACACTTTTCTATCGCTAGTTCCTGTTTTAAATATCAACTCTAGCTCCTGTTGGCTTAAGCCACTTAAGAGAGGTGGTTCCATTACTGTTGTAAATTACCAATCAATAATATTTAAACAGTCCTTTGCCTCAAAATTAACTTGTGGTGGTTTGAAAACCCTCTTTGCTTTTAACTTTGTTTGTTGAGTATTTTGCATTCTTTTGCTTGCCAGATATCTAATATGTTTACTTGAATCATACCATAAAAGCATTTCTCTGTAGAGGTGATTGAACAACAGTCTTTAGATCATCTTCCAAGTATTTGATGCGTTGGGCTATCTTAAAATGGTGTTGAGATGCATAAATAATTTTTGGGTTGCATTTTATTGTAAACCACGAGGGAGAGTAAACTTTAATGACAAACTCGGCTAGTTTTTTCAACAGCGGGGTTGGAACAATTGATGCGAAGTATAAACGTAAAATTTGATTTTCCATTGTCAGCCATCTTGTATGGGAAACGTTTCTAGGGTTTCTGCTCGCTAATCCTTGGGGGCATTTGACTCTTAGTACAGCCTGACATATTTGCCACATATATTTCTGGTCAGTGCCTAACTCCTTAAAATCAACTTTCTGTTTTGAAGCTCATTGCATTTTTTTTTTGTGTTATACCCTGACAATTTTTTTAATATTTTTACATCGCTCGTGTAGTTTTAAAATCAGAAAAATAATATCGTTCGTACTTGAAACGGGAATGGAAGCCTTCTTTCAAATTTCTTCTAGCTTTCGAGCCACTCGCATTTCAATTATTATTATTATTATTATTATTTTCATGTTGATGACATTGCTCAGATTTCAGTTGATTTTTCACCCATTCAAAATACCGTAACCATCGACTTTAGTAGGCAAAACATTGATAACAATTATATCAACAGGTTGACCGATTATAGGGACATCAGATTGGTTGGTTGTTTTCAGATTATCTGGCGCCGTCAGCAACACGAGGGCTATAATGCGCCGAAACATTCGTCATTAGACAAGCCAACATACATTTACAAACCCCCATGCCTATCACGGGACTCGAACCCGCAACCTCACGGTCTAGAAGCTAGCACGCTAACCACTATACCGTTTGGTCGGCATAGGGACATCAGAAGTTATTCTTGTGGAATAAGTTCTTTTACTCATGACAATGAAACAACACTTAACTGAATCGTCCACTTATAAATTGAAAATTCGTTAGATATCAACAAATGACTTACGTATACTTATACTATTATAATGAGCTAAGGGAGTACTATATACTGACAAAGAGTCGTTCGAAGGATCATATGATTTCCATGACGCCTCTACGTGACACCTGTCTCCATGGTCACTCAGCCCTAGAGTTATTCCCAATAACAAAAAATTATATTTCCAATATTCCAAAAAGCTGTATTAGTTATACCTAGACTATAAATAAAGTAATTTAAAATAACTTAATGGATTGATTGAAAATTAAAAAATATGCGTTTTGGGTAAAAAATTCAAGTTTTTTATGTAGATTCCAGGAGACCTAAATATTGAATGACATATAGAGTTTTTTTTTTTTTTTTTTATTTTTAATTTTTTTTTTTTTTTTTTTTTTTTTTTTTTTTTTTAAAAAACTTTTATTTAATATTCTAAACTTCACATTTTTATACTTGAAAGCAAAACTTTGCTCTATTTTTTTTTTTTTTTTTAAGTTAAAAATCTTTGTTTTTTGAGAAAAAAATGAAAATTCAGATCCATTCCGGGAGACCTAAATATTTTTCAATTTAACTACAATTTTTTTTTGGTAAATATGTGTCCATAATGGTAACTTTTTATCAGCTTGAAATTTTGAAATTCTAAAAAAAAGTTTTTTTCAATACGCCCTAGTGTGTATGTGGGTCTGTGTGTATGTGGTCAGCATAACTCCCGAACAAATTGACCTACGATCTTCAAATTTGGTGTGCGAGTTGGTGGTAGCCATGGGACATACTATTAAGGTTTTCATCAAAATCGCACATGCGCGTAAGGCCATTGAAAAAATCATGGTTTTCAGTAAATGCTAAAAAACGGCTCTAACGATTTTGCTCAAAATCGCTTTGACATCGTAAGGTGTCATTTAAGGTGCCTAAATGCCTCTTAAGGTGTTCTAAACATCTCCACCTCCGAAATTCCCGTAAAAATGCTTTAATGTAGTAAAAAGTAGAAAAACGAATGCTTTGAACGCAAAGTCCTCATTCCTTGAGCATACTGTTGCACAAATTGTCTGTATATATTGTAAATAGTGACGTATTATTTCAAAATTCTATTGTAATTTATTTTTATCTTATTTTATTTATTAATTAATAGCGATTATACAAGTTAGAAAAAAGTGGCAACACCTAAAGCAATCGAGAAGTTTCGAGATATTTCTTTTCCGATGAATTGGCTGGAAATTTCGAGAATGTCTCACGCGCTTGTATATAAAAGACTGGAGAACGGGAAAGTTTTCAGATTGACTTCGGACTTCGTTGAAAGCTGATCGCTTTGTTTACCTATTGGAGTGAGCTTGTATAATCGCTGAATTCGAAGTTATTTTTGTTGAAGCTTGTGTTGAAGCTTGAGAGTAATTAAACTGTTGCCTGTGAATAAATTTTGTGAGTTTTCTGAAGAGAGAATAAATATTTGTTTACCGTGAAAACTGTGCCATCATTGCCTCAGTGGAAAAATTCGTAACAATACTTTGGCGAAGGTATCTTTTTTTATTTTATTATTATTATTATTATTATTATTATTGTTATTTGTTATTATTATTTTTATTGTTATTTGTTATTATTATTTTTATTGTTATTTGTTATTATTATTTGTTATTATTATTGTTATTATTATTATTATTATTGATGTTGCTGTTGTTGTTATTATTATTGTTGTTATTATTATTATTAATATTGTCGTCGTCGTCATCGTCATCATTATCATCATCGACCCACACAAGTATTATCGCAAAAAATAATCGCCAAACTGACCATTTCTTCTAAATGAATAATGAAAATATAAAAACGTTAAATGACACAAATCTACGTCAGTATTATAGTGTAATTGAAAGTTGTGCGATATCCCACACCCCTAGTTTGTTGGGGGGGGGGGGAGTATATTTCCCAAAATTGTTAATCGAGATTGGATTAGCTTATTTTTTCTATGTTAGTCCGCGTTGTTATTTGTAATATATTTCAGAACTGTGATAATTTAGGAAGTGGACGAATTTATGATGATCCAGTGAGGGTTTTGGCTTTTGTGTTTAGGGATTGAGGCAGAGGGGTTAGGATGGCAAGACAACCAAATTGGCGTTCTGCAGCTTATGGAATTGCGTGCAACATTTATTTAAAATAACGACTACTCATTAATGATGTAGTAACTTAATAGACTGAGAGGCAACTGCAATTTTTGGACCCCATCGAACATCATTCCGAATTTTTTATAGAAACTGGAGAAAAGTGAGTAGATTACGAATCCACCGGTCTGCAGTGGCAAAAATGGCCGAAACTTGTCAAAAATCGATATTTAATGAGTTGAACTATATCCAATTGCCTAATGCGCCATAACTTGCCAAATAATGAGCATTTTTTTATTTATTTTTTATTTGGTAATCCTCACTCTTTAATTTTCCATTAAGAAGGTTGCAGACGATTCGGATGTGTGGCTATGGCTTACTTGCATCTTTCACAAATGAGCCAAATTGGCGATAAACATTTCGTCACTAATGACGTAACTGATGTCGATAATTTGGCTTACTTTTAAAAGATACCAAGTTTTCCGAGCCAGAGATCAGAAATCGTTTGCTCTTTTTCTCATTGAAAATCAAAATGTAGTGGGTTGCCAGACGAAAAAGTGTGTTCTCTTTTTGGCAAGTTATGACATATTTGGCAATCAGATTTTAGTTCAACTCCTTCCAAGTCAATTTTTGATCAGTTTCGGCCATTTTTGCCACGGCATACCAGTGGATTCCTAATCTACTTACTTTTCTCCAATTTCTATAAAAAATTCAGAATGATGCTCGGTGGAGTCCAAAATTTGCAGTTGCCTCTCGGACTATAACTAAGTAACAGAGCTTCAAATGCTCACATTTAAAACTGGATATGGGTTCTCGTATTATTAAATTCCTTCCTTTTCATTTCAGTATGGTTTTGACGCTGGCCTCCCTTGGGAATGGGCTTGCTTCCTGCTAGTGGTTCTCTCCGCCCTGATGCTGCCTGTCACACTATTCGTCCTCCCGGCCGACTCATTCCTGGGAGATAAGGGTCTCTTCACGGGAAAGAGAGAGAAGGAGGTGTCGTCCGTCGCCCCATGTGTCTGGGGCACATTTACGTACATGCCCCATGACGACATCATACCGCACAACAGTGAGTACCTAGGAGTCACTGTACGTGCTCAAGAGTACTCCTTATGTTGACGTGACACTTGCGTACAGATACTACTTGTTTATTGGGTTATTTTAGGTAGCAGGAGCAAAATAAATCGAGTTTGCGTACATCGTACTGTTCAATATAATTACCGCTACTGCATAATTAAAGAGTGCTTATTTTAATGGAGTTAGTAAAGAGTTGTTAGGACAAGCTTATCCCTTTAACAACTGAACATATGCCTCATCATTGTTTTAGTGTTAGTTTAAATGTTAAGTTTGATGGTCCATAAGAAATACCAATACATATAGTCCGAGAGGCGACTGCAATTTTTGGACCCCATCGAACATCATTCTGAATTTTTACAGAAATTGGAGAAAAGTGAGTAGATTACGATTCCCCTGGTCTGCCGTGACAAAAATGGCCGAAACTGATCAAAATCGACTTAGAAGGAGTTGAAGTAAAATCTGATTGCCAAATATGTCATAACTTGCTAAAAAGAGAACAAACTTTTTCGTCTGAAAACCCACTGCATTTTGATTTTCAATGAGAAAAAGCTCAAACGATTTCTGATCTCTGGCTCGGAAACTTGTATCTTTTAAAAGTAAGCCAAATTGGCGACATCAGTTACGTCATAAGTGACGTAATGTTTATTGCCAATTTGGCTCATTTGTGAAAGATGCAAGTAAGCCATAGTCACACATCCGAATCGTCTGCAACCTTCTTAATTGAAAATTAAAGAGTGAGGGTTACTAAATAAAAAAAAAAATTGCTCATTATTTGGCAAGTTATGCCACATTTGGCAATTAGATTTAGTTCAACTTATTAAAAGTCGATTTTTGACCATTTTCTGCCCTTTTTGCCACGGCAGACCAGTGGATTCGTAATCTACACATTTTTCTCCAATTTCTATAAAAAATTCAGAATGATGTTCGATGAGATTCAAAAATTGCAGTCGCCTCTCAGTCTAATATAAAATCTTTTTTAAAAAGCGCTTGGTAAAAATAATTCAATAATTCCAAATGTGTACTAAATGTACCTTCTTTTTGTTGTATTACTTCATCTTGCCTAGCACACGAGGTTAAATAAATTTATGAACAATTCCTACCCCACTAGTATATCTTGATATCTTGTTGGTTTTTCCAAAATGTTTTTATACATTGGTTTTCATCAAGTTGCACTTTATTTGATGGTTTCTTTGCATATTAATTCCAATTTAAAAAACCTGCTTTCAAATAGACTCGGGGCTGAATGGATTAATGCTTATGTTTGGCACAAAACCTTTTAGAAATTCCAAGAACGTTAAAAAAAAAAAATTGTATCTAAATTGTACTTCTTCTCTTCGATGCAGTTTTAGCTTCTACGCTACAATAATGAAACGAAAAAATTACAAAAAGGTTCTATCCATCTGAATTCAACATTCCTAATAAAAAGTAAAAATGTTATGGACATATGCAATATGCCAAATAAAAGGTCTATTTGAGGCAAGTCATACATTTGAAAAAAAATTATTAGTATTGATTACATAAGATTCGACCAGGAGTGTCATTAGAAGTTATTTTAAAGTTTATTCTAAGGATTCCTCTCATATTAATTGAATGGGAACTTCATATCTTTGATCCAAATATATATTCGATTAGAACACCAAGTTTGGGCCAAGCTCGCCAATTTGTGTTTGTACAAATTAACATAGGTTCTTGTTATCATCATCGATATAGATAAACAACTGGATAGACTGCTCCATTGTCAATGCAAAGAGAAAAACGGATAGACTGCTCCATTGTCAATGCAAAGAGAAAAACGGATAGACTGCTCCATTGTCAATGCAAAGAGAAAAACGGATAGACTGCTCCATTGTCAATGCAAAGAGAAAAACGGATAGACTGCTCCATTGTCAATGCAAAGAGAAAAACGGATAGACTGCTCCATTGTCAATGCAAAGAGAAAAACGGATAGACTGCTCCATTGTCAATGCAAAGAGAAAAACGGATAGACTGCTCCATTGTCAATGCAAAGAGAAAAACGGATAGACTGCTCCATTGTCAATGCAAAGAGAAAAACGGATAGACTGCTCCATTGTCAATGCAAAGAGAAAAACGGATAGACTGCTCCATTGTCAATGCAAAGAGAAAAACGCGCCGGGGATTGCGAAGATGGTGGGAAGATTAACCAATCACAGTTCACTTTTATAGTTGGATGGGAATGCGAAAAACCTTGTAAAATGCTAGAGTATATATATTTTTTTGCACATTATTACTAATTAAGGTCTACTATTGACATTTCTGCTGTGTACAACCCAAAATTGTATTTTCAATCCTCGGCAATCCGTATTTTTTATCCCACCAATGGCATCTGGCAACGGCTTCATTTTCCCAGCGTTAAGCAGTCTATCCAGTTGTTTATTTAAATCGATGGTTATCATATGTCGTAACTTTAAGAGGAGGTCATAGTAAGGATCAATCCTTATGTTCTCTATGTTACAATTTTCTATCCCAGTGCATTTAGAAACTACTTCGTATAAAACTTTGAAATTTACTGAGTAGGGTACGAAAAAGATCACTTAATGAAATGACATAGATTAATTACTTGAAAATAGAGTCGAATATATTTTATTTTATATTTGAATTCCTTACCTCAATGCATATACAGTGGCTCCACCTGGTTTTATCTTTTGCTATTTTAATTTTCATTTATAATAGATAGACATTAAATGAAAACAATTTATGTTATTTCATATAGTGATAATTTTTATACAGAACGCAAAAAAAAAAAATCCAAATGATGGCTATATCTTGTATTGTAATTGATGAAATAACAAAAGTCAAGTACCGTTGTAAATTGTGGAGGGTCTTTATTGATTGTATATAATTTTTTTTTTTTATCATGAGAGGTCATCTACATATTAAAACTAAACCAAACTTTAAAAAGTTCAATGACAACCCCATAATATTATACCATATTTAGATTTAGAATCTAAAAAAACCCGTCTGTATACCAAATTTCATAATTTTCCAATGAGTGGTTAGCAATTTAAACGATGTCGAAAAAAATGACAAGTTAATGTTAAAAAGAAAATTTGTTGTTTTTTTTGGCGATTAATTCTTACATAGTTAATATATTTTAGCAATTTTTACTTCAAAGGATAGTTTGTTTAAGGCCAGAAATAAATAACATGCAACTTTTGTATTAATCAGTTTTTTAATAATTATTAACTAATAAAACAAGTTTTAATTTTTTTTTAAACAGAAACTTTTTTTTTTTTTTTTTTTGCTTTTATTAGAATTATCATGGTTGAAAACCCCTCCAGAATTTTTTTCATTCGATTTTGACTTTTGGTTCTCGATGTTTTAACAAAAATGTTTTAAAAATAAGCTCACTTTAAAGGACCGCGTTATACATTACGTCTTGAAGCATGCAAAAGTTCGATTCTTCCCCGCTATAAAGAAATTTGCCCTCAAGATCGTCCCAAACATTTTCGCTCATAAGTGACGTGTTTCTCAAGACAATGAACTGAAATTTGGTATCTAGGGTAAACGAGGTATTCTAAATCGAATGATAACTTAAAAAATCGGGGTTCGTATTGAAATATTTTGAAGACAAATTTAAATTTACTTAGTATACAGTCCCCTAAGAAAAACAAAAATTGCATCAGACATATAGAAAATCGTAAACAAAACATTTTGGTGCAAACCGCAAGATTCTATGATAAATAGAACCAACGATATAGCCATCGATCGGGATTTTTTTTTTTCTTTTTCTTTTTGCGTACTGTACATACTCACCAAATTTCAAGGTTTTATAGAAAGTAGTTTCTAAATGTACTGGACTAGAAGATTGTATCATAACAAGTATAGGGAATGATCCTCACTATACTAAACTTCAACTTAACTTGACATCACTAGACGGTAGATCGTCACAGTACTCATAGGCAATTTATCCATTTTGGCGGCCTGAAAGCATAATGCTCTCCAAATCACATCCCTGTAGAGAACAAAAGACTCTATGGTTTGGCGAGAATTGTGTCTTCACTACGCTAAAATGGATTAATTGCCTATGAGCACTGTGAAGATCTATCGTCTAGTGGTATCAAGTTAAGTTGGAGTTTAGTATAGTAAGGATCATTCCCTATACTCTCTATGCAACAATCTCTTAAGTCAGTGCATATAGAAAATGCTTTCTATAACCACCTTGATGTTTGGTGAGTAGGGCACGAAAAAGATCCCTTAATGAAATGACATAAATTAAAAAACTCGAAAATAGCGTCTAATATATTTTATTTTCTATTTGAAATCCTTACGTCAATGCATATGCAGTGGCTCCACCTGGTTTTGTCTTTTGGTATTACAATTTCCATTTATAATAGAAAGACATTAAATGAAAACAATTTATGTCATTTCATTAAGTGATCTTTTTCTTACCTATTCATCAAATTTCAAAGTTTTATAGAAAGTAGTTTCTAAATGCACTGGGATAGAAGATTGTAACATAGCGAGTATAGAGAATGATCCTTACTAGGACTTCTTCTTAAGGGGGTCAGGCACCTCCATAGGATCCCATGTTAAATTCAACAACTTTAGGGGGTATCTCATTTAATTATCAATTCTTCAATCATTATGAAACTATCAAAGTATAATATTTAGATACTTTTGAATACTTTAATACAAGATCGTTATTATTTTTTGAAATTTAAAATAATTTTGGCTTTTTAAAAATATGTAGTTTTTAGTGTTTAGTATAGGATTCTTACTGAGATTTAAATTATTTAACAGGGCACTACATTGCGCATGCTTGATATCTGATTTACGGAAACGTGGATAGAAGGGACATTTTAGTGAATTTAGCAATCCAGCATGTTCGAATAGATCAGAAATAAATATATGTTTGACATAACTTTTGGTTTAATGTATCTTTGTTTGTTTCATTGATTCGTGCTAATCTATGTTGGATTCCTTCTCCTTAGAATCTACCCAAGATGAAAAGCCAACAAAGGGAGCAGTTAGCCAACCGATCTCTGGTAAGCATTTAACTTCTTTACTGATTTTATTTTGATAATTCAAATCCGACGGACCATCACCTGTCGATAGATTTTCAGAATATCACAACCTTAATTCTAAATGACGACACTCATTTTTCTTTTGTTACACTTTTATTGTAATTCTTTCATGTAGAAGCTTTTAAAGCGGCTTTTTTAACACACCTTTATCAACAAGAACAAAAAATAGAACATCTAAACAAATATATATTATTTAATTGCCACTTACTTGCAAAGAATAAATTTTGAAACTATGACAACAAAAAATATACCAAACGATAATTATATAAGAATTGGAATCATGACGTGGCGTAAACCATCGATATAGATAAACAACTGGATAGACTGCTTAACACTGGGAAAATGAAGCCGTTGCCAGATGCGGTTGGGTGGACAAAAAATACGGATTGCCGAGGATTAAAAAGAAAATCTTGGGTTGTACAGAGCAGAAATGTCAGTAGTAGACCTTAATTAGTAATAATGTGCCAAAAAATATATCTACTCAGGCACTTGGCAAGGTTTTTCGCATTACCATCTGACTATAAAAGCGAACTGTGATTGGTTTATCGTCTACCCATCATCATCAACCACCAGCGCGTTTTTATCCTTGCATTGACATAGGATCAGTCTATCCAGTTGTTTATTTATATCGATGGCGTAAAAATGTTTTGTACCGCAGATTATCAATTAAGAGTGTTGAATATTGCGCAGTTTTCAATTACACTGTATAAATTCAAGTGGTACCCGAATTTGGCATTAGGCGAAATTATTACCATTTTCAAGAAATGAAAGCATTGCCAAATTGGAGATATTTTTAGCTATAATGATTACATTATTCGGTACTCTTCAGTTAGACGGGTGCCAGATAAAAACCTTCAAATTGCAGCGATATAGCTGATCGTAGCTAACAACCTTCAAATCGTTTATAATTCTTATAATAAACCGTTATTGGGATGCTATAATGTAAAATACATTTACACGTCATTTAAAAGTGCAAACATTTAGACTTCCCAATATTTCTTTTGAGGTAAGTGAAACGGAGGAGGAACAGACGTGTTGATGAGCGATGCTCAAGGGAAGAAAACTTTATGTTAAAGATGTTCGTTTTTCCACTTTTTAAGTCTTTGTCGTATATTTACGTGAATTGGGGTGGTGGGGATGCTTATAACATCTTGAAAGGCGTTACAATCATCCCCACCTCACAGTGATTTTTATCCAAATCGTTAGAGTCGTTCTTTGACAATAGTTGAGAAACATAAATTTTTCGAAAGCATCTAGCTACCTTATGCGCATGCTCTATTTTGACGAAAACCTTTGTGACAGGTCCTATGATCACCTCTGATCCGTTCACAAAAGTTGTGAACATCACAAATTAAGGTTTTGCTGACCACATGCTTAGCACACATTTTATCTAGACCACTTTTTTAGATTCAGGATATTCTAAAACGTGTAGTAATGTTTTTTTTAATTTAAATTTTTTTGACTGAATATAGCATTTTCATTACTTTTATGTGATCATATGGATAATTGAAAGTAAAGAGGGATACATTACGTAAAATTAAAACGATTCAACCCATTACTGAGGTTTTACGAATGATATTTCAAGTAAAATGTATGCCATTTCGATATACTAAGTTCAAAAGGTTTAATTTTCTTGAGATATCATGAATAAAAGTTCTGTAAATTTTCTCGACGTCGTTTGTTTATTCTTCGGTGTGCCAAAAATCTTAAAATCAATACTTTGCATTATATCATTCGATTTATTTTACACCATTTCAGAAAACTATTTGTACTTTCAATTACCCATATGTTAACAAAAGGGTAGTGAAAGCATTTGGTCAAATTTTTTATTATTATTATTATTGTTTTGCATATTTGAACATTTTGAAACATTTTGAGTTAAAAAAAATGTCTGTGGTCAGCATAACTCCCAAACGGATTGACCAGAGATAATCAAATTTTGCGTACAGGTTAGTGGTGACCATGGAAATTGGCTTTAATGTTTTCGTCAAAATTGCGCATGCGCATAAGATATCCGCCATTAAAAAATTTGTTTTTCAGAAATTACCAAAACACGACTCTTATGATTTTGATTAAAATCTCTATAGTTAATGCTTAAGGTCCTCTAAACAACCCCACCTCCAAAATGTCCGTAGAAATGCTAGAAAGGGGTAAAAAGACTAAAAACTAATCTCTCTAACACAGAGATCTCTTCCCTTGAGCATCACCCTTCAACGACTGTTTCTTATCTCTGTTTCACTTTACAAAAAAAAAAAAAAAAAAAAAAAAAAAGGTTAATGTGATGTTTATCGAAAAATATATCGCTAATTTTGCGGGGAACTTTTCCAATGAGAATTATAGCCAAAAATATTGGCAAGTTGGAATTTTGTTTTTTAAATAATGGAAATATGAAAACAAAAACGGTATATTGCGCTAATCCGTGACAAATTTAAATGCAGTGACTATTATTAAATGTAATTGAGGATTCGAGCATCAAAGGGGTCCAAGTGGCTTTTCTTAACTTTCGAGAAAGTACACTTTAAAGTTTCTTATTTATATTAAATTTGTATGAAAATTATTTATTGTTCAAATACTAACCTCTGGGATGAAGATATCACTAGTTTTCATAGAATTGAATATAAATAAGAAACTTTAAAGAGTATTTTCTCAAAAGTTAAGAAAGGTCACTTAGACCCATTGGCTTCTCAGTCCCTCGATTGAAAGTTGTTCTGTGTTCCACATTCCTAGTTTCCTTGGGATATTAACTTTTAGCTTATTAACATAAATGAAAACTACCAAACTCCAAACGATTATCTTTTGTAGACATTTACTCCAATTAAAACGAACTCGGAATCATTAAATTCGATCTCGTAGATTACGGGGAAAACATGAAGTAATTATTTTCAATAAAAAACACCGCAACTTGTATTTCCTCTTTATTTGTCTCAAAGTCAAAAAATATATATATATAAAAAAAACATTATATAAATAAAGAATAAAAGCTTTTCCTATTAAAAGATAACATGATCAAGAAATCTAATTGCATCCACTTCTCTACTTGGAATACCAAACGATTCATAATTAGAATAGATTAATTCGGTACGCTCGAGTTGAGATGCATTCCTCCTGGATTGAGGAAGCAGACGAACAAAGAGTTTTCATGAATGGTTGTTAAAGTTGATTGATGGTAATGCAACTACAAGTAATCATACAATGTGTTACAGAAAGTTTTGTAACGCGATGTCTTTGAATACCAGAAGCAAGGAATCAGTGTAAATTGCAAAATAAATTATAGAATCAGAAAGAGGTAGTAGGGTTTTCATTTGCAGTTTTATTTTAAACTTGCACGATTTAAATTTTTGTACAACTCTGTTATTAATTTTAATATACATAATTAATGGTTAGTTTTGTATCAATTTTGTAATGGAAGAAGGTTAATTTTAAAAGTATTCCTGTGTTCAAATGGAGTTTATGTAATATACTACTACTAATAATAATAATCGTAATAATAATATTATTTTATCTTTAGAATTGAAAGAATTAGAACGATTTCAAAATTGAGTGGGCAGTATATTTAAACTCTCTAATGGCTATGAAATCTATTTAGTGCAATTTGTTTTAAACTCTTTGTTTCCATACAGGCTTTAATCGGTGGAAATAATTAATAATATGTAAACTACTTTAGGTCTGAAAATTAAAGTAATTAGTTTTGATATATTCTCTAATTTCACTCATCACAGAGCTTTTCCGAAATAAAAATCGTCATTTTCTTTAATGCGACACAATTCACTTAATTTTAAATTTGAAGTTATGGTTGTTTGATTGGTTTCTATGTTCAACGACCTACTTTTATGCACAATGACGGATAATCCAGGCCGGGGCCTACTGCTCTATGTGACCACCGCGAAAATAACTTGGTTGTAGACTCTAACATTTACTATTCCAAAACTACAATTTTAAATATGAGGGAAGTTTTTTAACGCAAGTTTCTCCAGGAATTCAGAAATAGCATAACAAAGTTAGTCTTTGTTATATAAATGAATGAATGAATGAATGAATGAATGAATGAATGAATGAATAAATAAATAAATAAATGAATGAATGAATGAATGAATGAATGAATGAATGAATGAATGAATGAATGAATGAATGAATGAATGAATGAATGAATGAATGAATGAATGAATGAATGAATGAATGAATGAATGAATGAATGAATGAATGAAATTTAAAAAAAAAACTCTCAGTGCTGACGCAGCAGAATTGAATATTCTCCCTTTAAGACTGACATAATCCCTTTTGAAATGCAATACTCGAGTTAAATAGAATTTGAAGCTACAAATTTGAACGCCTTAATGTAGTATGTATCTAGGCGTGTGAAACATCGCACAACTTTCAATTACACAATAATACTGACATGGATTTGTGTCATTTACCGTTTTTATATATTCATCATTCATTAATAAAAATGGCCAGTTTGGTGATGTTTTTTGTGATAATTCTTGTATGGGGTCTTTTATATATATATATATATATATATATATATATATATATATATATATATAAAAAAAGGAGGGGGAGGGGGGAGAAAGAAAGGAACTCTGTCAAAATGATCATTTTGGCGATATAGTTATCGATAATTCTTTTATTATCCTTACTTGCAAGAGAAACTGAGCAGAGAAGAAAAAACGATCGTTGATAAGGTATGCTCATGGAAAGAGAACTCTTTGTTAAAGGCATTCGTTTTTCAACTTTTTACTCCATTAAGGTATACATATACATAAGAAATCGCGAAATTTGACTCAAGTCTGCGTTTTTGTTTTTTGGTTTTAAAATATTCAAGAATTCATTACCAATCAAATGATACCATTTTCTTTCTGAGACTCAAATTACTTTTTAAATTACAGTAGGTTTTGTGAACCTGTTTTATATCACGTTCATTAGTGTAGTAAACTTTAAACGCGTTTTCTGAAGAATGACATTTTGGTGTTATATGACTTTACGCCAACGGTCATAACTTCATAATAAATTGTCCGATTTACAAAATTCTAATTTTGTTTTGCAGACAATAGTTGTGAATGTGTTTCTATGGAGAATCTAATATATATTGCTATAAACACATTTTTTATGCATATTTTAATCTTAATTTTTTGTTAAAAACTATGTATTTTTTCAAACTTTTTATTTAAAAATTTATAATTAAAAAAATATTGAAGCTAAATTCAAAATTCTCCATAGGAACATGCGTCAATATAATATCTCTTATTTGCGATAAAAATAATACCTCTAAGTTAATTACAAGTTTATTTATGTATGTTCTAATAATGTCCTAATTAGTCACTTTAATTGCAATTAGCTGATTAAAAAATTGACGGGAAAAAAAGTTTATATATAAGACTGCATTATTTTTAATTCTGATATACTGCCCAAAAGTTTGAAATTGTAACCTAAAAATTAAAGAAAATCATCTCAATTGTATATGTATACCTTAAAGTATTTTTACAGGAGTTTCAGAGTAGGGATGTGTATAACACCTTAAGAGGCATAACTACAGAGAATTTTATCAACATGGTTATAGTCCCAGATAAATAGTTCGGAATGGATGGGGTTTTTTTCGTATGAATCAAACACCATAAAATTTCGATCTGAATTCAATGAGTTGTGCAGATAAAAACTGACGATGCATAAAGCTTCTTTAACGCCAATTGGAAAATCAGGGGTCGCATGCGCCCGAAAATTCCTAATATTCCTTAAATTTTTGTTTCTCTCTGAAATTCCTAAAATTGTACTTAAGGGGGTCCAGTACCGAAATTTCATCAAAAATCCCAAATTTTTTTTCTGATTTAAAAAAATAGTTCATACGTTCCTGAAGAGAATGATGTTTTTATCTTATTCCTCTGGTGATTAGAACGCCACAAAATTACCTGTAATTTAAACATCATTAATGGGCGTAACACCTTGAAGCGTCTGCTTAAAGTGCGTTTTTCGAACACTAGTGTTTTTCACAGATGTTGCATATTCAAAGCGATATATCTCCAGAACCATTAACAATTGGCTATTCAAATTTTTGGAGCATTTAATTTATATAGTTTTAAATATTTTGTCTTCGCAGAATTTTATTTTTTTAATTCTGTTTTAAAATATAATATTTAGCGTAAAAGATAACATAAAAAAAAGCAAAAATTTCAATATTTTAACTTTGAGAATTTTTTTAATTTTTTTAAATTCATCTATCAAAATTCTGTGAAGACAAAATTTTCTTTATATAATTATGTATTACAGAAAGCTTTCAATTTGAAATTTTTTTTATTTTTTCTTGACTTATATCAAAATACGCAAACATCAATTATTATGGATTTTTCTTGGTTTTTAAATTTTTTTTAAATAACTAAACACAATATTTAAAAAAACATTTTCTCAAAAATATATAAATAGTATCTCATACATAAAATAAATTTTTGACATAAAAATGTACATAAATAAAGTTTTTTCTATTTTCGGTACCGGACCCCCTTAAATTTTTCAATAGTTCCTAAAAAAAATTAAAAACTTCGAAAATTTAGCGATTTTTCCACTAAACCCAGCAAAAAAATATTCCTCCAGAGGCGAAAATCTTTTATGAGATTTTAGTTTTTAACTATTAAATTTTTAAAAATTTTGTAGTTTTCTTGCCAGCATTAAAACATGCTTCGAATAGAGACTATCTCAGCTTTAAGGGGGTCTGGGGCTCACAATTTTTAAAATTCCCCAAAACCAATTTTATTAGTGTAAAAAATAATACAGAAATTTTTAAATAAAATGGCAAAACAAATTTGTGTCTTTCTTTAGTAGAACTTGAAATATTTAAGTTTTTGTTACATGACAACTGTATCTCAGATATGCTATCTTGAAACTTTGAAACTGTTTTTTTCGGTGATCTCTTTTTGTCCCTTTTTTGAGTTTAAATTGATATAACTTAAAAACTACTAGGTATAAATCTACGAAACTTTCCACAATTATATTTCATGTATATTTCTTTAATTTGTTTTCAGAAATTATGTTTGTGTTTTTTTTTTATTTAACTTTTTTTTAAAAAAGTTTTTGGAGGTTAGCGTACTTATACAGGAGGTTAGCGTATTTTATACAGTTTTGCACAAAATATTTTTTTTTTAACTTTTCCTAATTACTTTATTGAAAAATCACGAAGACAATTTTTGATAAATTTATAAACAAAAATGAAGTGATTTTTTTAGACACATTAAATTTAGGAAATATCAAAATTTTGATGTTTTTTAATTCTTTAAAAAAATATTTTTTGAATTTGAAATTTTAAAATGGTTTTTTAAGTAACAAAGCATCATGCATTACTGCATAAAAAATGTCAGAAAAATAATTCTAAAAATAAAGATTTTAGAATTTTGTGTCCCAGATTCCTTTGAAAGAAATATCCCTAAATTTTTTAGAATCATCCCTAAAGTTTAGGAAGTTACACTAAAATTTTTGAAATTATACCCTTAAGATAATTGGAACTACCCCTAAAAAATTTTTAACTTATCCCTAAAGTTTTGGAAGTAACTTTAAAAAAATTTAAATTGTAACTCTTAAGGTTATTGAAATTATCCCTAAAATTTAAAAAATATATCCCCAAAATTTAAAAAATTTTATCCCTAAAATTTAAAAAATTTTATCCCTAAAATTTAAAAAATGTATCCCTAAAATGTTTCTAAAATTTTTTAAATTATTCCTAATATTCCTACCTAATTTTTTTAGTAAAATAAGTGAGCCCTCTGGAAAATACCCGTTTGATCATTTCGAATGCTGAAAAATAACTCAACAAACTCTGTAAATTTCCTTATTGTAACCACTTCACCTCGATCAAATGCAGTTCATTCTTTTATATTTTTCAATGTCACAGTTAGAAGGGGGAGGGGGGGGGGGACACAATGCACCCAATGCTTTGGATGATATAAAGCTGACTAAATAATAAGTAGTCGCTTCAAAGAAAACGACTCCCATTGTGAATGTTCTTATAGAAGCGGATGATATGGAACAGGGAAATGCTTCTGACTCTAATTATTATGTCTGAGTTGATACTATTGACGATGGAAAACACGAGTTAGTAATGGTTTCTATGCTAAATATCCTATTGCATAACCGTACAGGGAAAAGAGTTTTCCCACAAAGAATCCTGCTGAATCGAAAAGAATTTTCTAAATTGGGATGCTTGTTTTTATCTATTAACCCGCCTGTAATAATAGCAATTTGCTTTCTAGACTGACGAAAAATATCCCATAGACTGAGAGGCGACTGCAGTTTTTGGACCCCATCGAACATCAATCTGAATTTTTTATAGAAGTTGGAGAATAGTGAGTAGATTACTAATCCACTGGTCTGACGTGGCAAAAATGGCCGAAACTGGTCAAAAATCGACTTTTAATAAGTTGAACTAAATCCAATTGCCAAATGCGCCATAACTAGCCAAATAATGAGCATTTTTTTTTTTAATTTGGTAACCCTCATTCTTTAATTTTCACTTAAGAAGGTTGCAGACGATTCGGATGTGTGGCTATGGCTTACTTGCATCTTTCACAAATTAGCCAAATTGGCGATAAATATTACGTCACTGATGACGTAACTGAGGTCGCCAATGTGGCTTACTTTCAAAACATACCAAGTTTTCTGAGCCAGAGATCAGAAATCGTTTCCGCTTTTTCTCATTGAAAATCAAAATGCAGTGGGTTGCCAGACGAAAATGTTTGTTATCTTTTTGGCATGTTAGGACATATTTGGCAATCGGATTTTAGTTCAACTCATTCCAAGTCGATTTTTGATCGGTTTCGGCCATT
This sequence comes from Linyphia triangularis, assembly GCA_963978545.1. NCBI lineage: Eukaryota > Metazoa > Arthropoda > Arachnida > Araneae > Linyphiidae > Linyphia > Linyphia triangularis. Next base: position 9,209,685 of record OZ021726.1, read on the forward strand.
TTTGCCACTGCAGACTAGTGGGTTCGTAATCAATTCATTTTTCTCCAATTTCTATAAAAAATTCAGAATGATGTTCGATGGGGTCCAAAATTTGCAGTCCCCTCTCGTACTACCAGGTATTCCCGTATTGGTCAATGTCGGAAGCAAGGTTTCTGGGAAGATTGGTCAGTCCATGCCCAAATTCGATCATCGTTCGAAAATACTCGATTTTTACTTTCAATTACCTATATTGTTACGAATTTCTGTATATTTGTAAATATTTTGTAGCATTAATTATGTAAAAAGATAAATTTCTGTACATTTCGCATGAGGCAGTGCAAGGGTTTGCTTTCCTGCAATGTGTGTCTTATTGCTTGATAACGAGTTTTACAGAGATAACTCTGGGAAGCGAGTTTTACAAGGAGCAGGGCATTTAAGATTAAGTAAATGGCAATCTCGCCACATTGGAGAGATAGAGCCAAGTTGGCGACGGTTTTGGCGACTAATTTTTATCGCCGAACTTGGCTACCATTTGGCGACATTTTCGGTCCCCATGTGCATGTTTAGGACTTTTCGACTACGATCTAGAAAGTCCTCCAAATTTCTATCTCTAGAAGATTCACGAAGTATTCGCCTTTCCTATATAAGCCCGGAGATGAGTTGAGTTAGGGGAATGAGTTAGTTGAGTAACTGGAATTACTGAGTTGAAATACTGAGTCTCAGAGTAGTTCTAAAGCGAACTGTATTGCATTGTCTTTTGCGGTTATTTTAGCAGCTGTGTTGTCAAGTTTTTAACTGCTGTTTTGTGCTCTATTGTTGTGAAAAGAGCTGTACTAAGTCTACTAGAACGAGAAGTTCTGGAGTTGTAAGAGAATCTGTGAAGAGTTATATTGGAATAAATTTCTGCAAGTTTTGATCTGCTTTGGCTTCAAGTCTTTCGAACCCAACCCCTCAACAATATGTATACATAGAGTAATGAAAGTATGGCATTCTGTCAAAACAAATATTTTGATTTTTTTTGTGTGCATATCTCTACGTTTTGGAACATCCTGATTTCAAAAAAGGGATCTAGAAAAAATGTGTGTGTATGTGGTCAGCATAACTCTCGAACAAATTGACCTACGATATTCAAATTTGGTGTGTGAGTTGGTGGTAGTCATAGGACCTACCGTTAAGGTTTTCGTCAAAATCGCACATGCGCTTAAGGTAGCTAGCTGCCTTTGAAAAAATCATGTTTTTCGGTAATTGCTAACAAACGGCTCTATCGATTTTGTTCAAAATCGCTGTGGTAATGCCTCTTAAGGTGTTCTAAACATCCCCACCACCTAAATTCCGGTAAAAATACTTTAATGGCTTAAAAAGTTGAAAAACGAATGCCTTTAACACAGAGTTCTTTTTCCTTGAGCATACCTCGTCAAAGATCGTGTTTTTTTTTTTTTTTTTTTTTTTTTTTTTTTTTTTTTTCTTTTTTCTTCTGCTCAGTTTCACTTACAAGAAAGGATAATATAAGAATTATCAATAAGGATGTCCCCAAAATTCCCTTTTTTTTTTTTTTTAAAGACCCTTATAAGAATAAACACGAAAAGTATTGCCAAACTAGCAATTTTTTCTTAGCGACTGATGAAAATATAAAAATGATAAATTACACAAATCTACATCAGCAATATAGTGTAATTGAAAGTTGTGCGATGTTCCACACCCCTAGTTTATATATATGTAGGCATGTCAAACCCATCACAAAACATATTTTTTACACCTCCGTTACGTTATATTTCAATTTTAAACTCTGCATCAACATTTCAAAACTACAAATTTATTTTCGGCGAGATTGGCCAAGATCAGTAGCAACGGTCAATCCATAACAATCCACATTGGGATTGGCGTGTGTCGAGCCGACGAAGTTTTATTTTGCGAGTCTGAAAGGAAGCATAAATTTGGGAACGCAGCAATCTTTTTAAGGCGTCTTCTCACTTTAGGCACCTCGAAAATAGGCTATTTTCGCCATTTTTTTTCGAGGATTTTTGCAAACAATTATGGGATAAAATGGATCATATATAATAAACACATCTTTCAAGTACAAGAAATTTTTATTTTTTTAATTTTTTTGAACAATTATTATAATAAAACAGTAGCATCGAAAAACCCGTGTAGAAATGTAATGTTCGTGGCTTGTTGATGAAATTTCGGAAACTATCCGGCCGATTGTCATGAAATTTGAATGACATATTCTTCATAGTTATGGCTATAGCGCATATCATCAGATTTTTGAAATTTTGATTTGAAGTATTTTTTTTTTTACAAAAAACTGCAAAAAAACGCGTTTTTTTTTTTTTTTACTTTTTTGAAAAACGTGCGCCATTTTGTTATTTTCGCGAATATCAAAAATCTGATGATATGCGCTATAGCCATAACTATGAAGAATATGTCATTCAAATTTCATGACAATCGGCCGGATAGTTTCCGAAATTTCATCAACATTACATTTCTACACGGATTTTTCGATGCTACTATTTTATTATAATAATTGTTCAAAAAAATAAATTTTTTTTTCTTGTACTTGAAAGATGTATTTATTATATAGGATCCATTTTATCCCATAATTGTTTGCAAAAATCCTCGAAAAAAAAATCGCGAAAATAGCCTATTTTCGAGGTGCCTAAAGTGAGAAGACGCCTTAAATTTTTGCACCTTAGAATAAATATTTCTTTCGTCATTCGAATCTAGACCCTTCAAATATTCTACCTGTATATTTTTACTTTCAACTAACCATATGTAATACATAGGGTAATGAAAGTATAGTATTCGGTCAAGAAAAAATTTCGTGGTTTTTTTTTTTTTTTTTTTTTTTTTTTTTTTTTTTTTTTACATTTCTCCACGTTTTGGAACATCCTGATCTCAAAAAAGTGATCTAGAAAAAAATGTCAGTCTGTACGTGATCAGCAAACCTCTTGAGCAAATTGACCTACGATGTTCAAATTTGGTGTGCGAGTTGGTGATGGCACAGGGACCCGCCATTAAGGTATTCGTCAAAATTGCGCATGCGCATAAGGTAGTTGCCATTGAAAAAATCATGTTTTCAGTAATTGCTAAAAAACGGCTCTAACGATTTTGTTTAAAATCGCTGTGTTAGTGCCTCTTAAGGTGATCTAAACGTTCCCACCTCCTTAATCCCCGTTAAAATGCTTTAATGGCGTAAAAAGTTGAAAACCGAATTCCTTCAACACAGAGTTCTCTCTCCTTGAGAATAGCTCATCGACGATCGTTTTTTTTTTTTTCCCTCTCCGCAGTTTTCACTTATAAGAAAGGATTATATAAGAATAGTCAAAATAAATATCGCCAAAATGCGCATATTGGCGAAGGGTTTAAAAAAAAAAAAAAAAAAAAAAAAAAAAAAAAAATCATAAAACTGTCCATTCTACTTCAATGAATGATAAAAATATAAAAACAAGTGACACAAATTCACATAAGTAATACAGTGCATTTGAAAGCTGTGCGATGTTCCACTTCTTCTTTTTTGTTTTGGGGTAGTCAGATATGTGGCACCTCTGCTTTGGGGTAGCATTTTGTACCATGCTCCAAACCCAATGTTTCTCAGCTCCATTTATTCGGGTCGCCCACTTTGGCAATACAGTCTGACAAACCCTTGATAGAACTAAAATAGCGATGTTCCACACACCTAGTTCATGTTGAGTTCGCCCTTCTTTCTTTCTCAAAATAGGCAAATAATTATTCCAAGCTGCATAGAAACTGGGAACACTTTTTAAACGCGTTTCTCAGATAACCACTTTTTGTTGAGTTCGCTCTTCCTAACCACAACTCCTCGTATAAACTTTTACGTTTCATTCATGATTTACCACAAATTCATTCCAGGGATCAACTTAGCAGCTTTTACTATACTAAACTCCAACTTAACTTGACATTACTAGACGATAGATCTTCACCGTGCTCGTAGGCAATTAATCCATTTTAGCGGAGTGAAGACATAATTCTCGCCAAACCTTATAGCCCTTTGTTCTCTACAGGGTTGTGGTTTGGCGAACATTGTGCTTTCACGCCGCCAAAATGGGTTAAATACCTATGAGCACTGTGACGATCTACCGTCTAAGTGATGTCAAGTTAAGTTGAAGTTTAGTATAACTGAAGGATCTCTTACTGTTTACAACGATACCAAAAAGTGATAACAGACCAAAAAAGGGAATTAGCACCTCTTCTCTCTAAAGCCAGCGACATCGATTTTTGCAAATATTCATAAAAAACAGATTGTCTGAATCAGATATCCCTAATTTCAGCAGTTGATTTAAAAAAAAACATATTTTGGATATGTTTGCTGTATTAGGCAAAATTGGTGGTGGAATTCTTAGCTTTTTGGATAATTTTTTTATTTTTGGACTGTGGTAATCCAGCCCACATAGGCCCGGACGCAGAGGTCTTACAGACAGAGAGGCGACAGCAAGTTAAGTTACCCATAGAACCTCACTTATCCATAGTTACCCATAGAACCTCACTTATCAATAGTTACCCATAGAACATTACTGTGAAACTCATATGGTAGGTAATTCACTCAAACTAGGTAATAAAAACGCCATTTCCTATGAATTTCAGTGTGATGTTCGATGACGTATTTAGGTACCTAAAACCTGTATTTTCGGATAGGTCTGCCGGACAGTTCTGGCCGTATGCGATTCGGCAGACCAAGTGATTCGTACTCGGTAGGAAATTCTCCTAATTCCCTGTGAATTTCGGTGTGATGTTCAATGACGTATTTAGGTACATAAAACCTGTATTTTCGGATTGGTCTTCCGGACAGTTCCAGCCGTATGCGGTTCGGCAGACCAAGTGATTCGTACTCGGTAGGAAATTCTCCTAATTCCCTGTGAATTTTGGTGTGATGTTCAATGAAGTATTTAGGTACATAAAACCTGTATTTTCGGATTGGTCTTCCGGACAGTTCCAGCCGTATGCGGTTCGGCAGACCAAGTGATTTGTACTCGGTAGGAAATTCTCCTAATTCCTGTGAATTTCGGTGTGATGTTCAATGACGTATTTAGGTACATAAAACCTGTATTTTCGGATTGGTCTTCCGGACAGTTCCAGCCGTATGCGGTTCGGCAGACCAAGTGATTCGTACTCGGTAGGAAATTCTCCTAATTCCCTGTGAATTTCGGTGTGATGTTCAATGACGTATTTAGGTACATAAAACCTGTATTTTCGGATTGGTCTTCCGGTCAGTTCCAGCCGTATGCTGTTCGGCAGACAAAGTGATTCGTACTCCGTAGGAAATTCTCCTAATTCCCTGTGAATTTTGGTGTGATGTTCAATGACGTATTTAAGGTACATAAAACCTGTATTTTCGGATTGGTCTTCCGGACAGTTCCAGCCGTATGCGGTTCGGCAGACCAAGTGATTCGTACTCGGTAGGAAATTCTCCTAATTCCCTGTGAATTTCGGTGTGATGTTCAATGACGTATTTAGGTACATAAAACCTGTATTTTCGGATTGGTCTGCCGGACAGTTCCAGCCGTATGCGGTTCGGCAGACCAAGTGATTCGTACTCGGTAGGAAATTCTCCTAATTCCCTGTGAATTTCGGTGTGATGTTCAATGACGTATTTAGGTACATAAAACCTGTATTTTCGGATTGGTCTTCCGGACAGTTCCAGCCGTATGCGGTTCGGCAGACCAAGTGATTCGTACTCGGTAGGAAATTCTCCTAATTCCCTGTGAATTTTGGTGTGATGTTCAATGACGTATTTAAGGTACATAAAACCTGTATTTTCGGATTGGTCTTCCGGACAGTTCCAGCCGTATGCGGTTCGGCAGACCAAGTGATTCGTACTCGGTAGGAAATTCTCCTAATTCCCTGTGAATTTCGGTGTGATGTTCAATGACGTATTTAGGTACATAAAACCTGTATTTTCGGATTGGTCTTCCGGACAGTTCCAGCCGTATGCGGTTCGGTAGACCAAGTGATTCGTACTCGGTAGGTAATTCTCCTAATTCCCTGTGAATTTCAAAGTGATGTTCGATGACGTATTTAGATATTTAAAAACTGCCCTTTCGGATTGGTCTGCTGGACACTTCCGGCCAGTTGCGCTTCGGCAATCACGCTATTTCTGGTAAGCTAACATATCTCAAAATTCTATACGAGTTTCTGAGTTATGTTCTATGAGGTACCCTTGCAGTCGCATCTTGGACTACACTGTTAAAAATATGGATTCACCTTGCACCAAACATTGGTTCCCATTTAGCTGCAACCAACATTTGGTGCTTAGTTTCACCATTTCATTGTGCTACCTTGAACCGTAAGCACCATTAAATCGTGAAACTAAGTACCAAATGTTGTTTGCAGTTAAATGGGTTAATGGGTGTGGATCCAAATTTTTCACAGTGTACAATTGCTTGTCCACCAAGATTTCCTGGTGTTACTCTACTTGCCTTTTTCTTTTGGGGCTACTATGCTCACCTGATGTTTATGAGGTTAACGCTCTGGCCTTGTTTGCCAAAGGTGCCGGGTTGAAGACCTTCACACCTGAATAACTGCTGCTATTTCTACTATAACTACAGAAATATTACAGCGAACATGGTTGGAACCTTCTGGATATCCTCAGGGACACTAAGGCAGACCACGTAGAAGTGCTCTGATTTTTTACTTTCAATGACCTATATGTATACACAGGGTAATGAAAGTATAGGATTCGGTGGGGGAAAAAAATCGATTGTTTTGCATTTCTCCACGTTTTGGAACATCCTGATCTCAAAAAAGTGATCTAGAAAAAATGTGTGTCTGTGGTGAGCTGAACTTCCGAACAAATTGACCCAGGATGATCAAATTTGGTGTGCAGGTTAGTGGTGACCATGAGACCTACCATTAAGGTTTTCGTCGAAATCGCGCATGCGCTTAAGGTAGCTGCCATCGAAAAAAAGCATGTTTTTCAATTATTGCAAAAAATCGGTCTAACAATTTTAATAATAATCTTTGTGGTAATGCCTCTTAAGTTGTTCTAAACATCCCCATCTCCAAAATTCCTGGAAAAATGCTTTAATGGCGTAAAAAGTTGAAAAACGAATGCCTTCAACATAGAGTTCTCTTTCCTTAAACATAGCTCATCAACGATCTTTTTTTTTATTTTTTCCTCCTCCTTCTCAGTTTCACTTATAAGAAATTATAATATATGAATTATCGAAAAGCATATCGCCAAAGTCACCATTTTTGGCGGTAATTTTTTTTTATTTTTTTTTATTTTTTATAAAAAAAAAAAAGACCCATAAAAGAATTACCGCAAAAAATATCGCTAATCTGGCAATTTTTTCAATGAATGATGGAAATATAAAAATGGTAAATGACACAAATCCACATCATTATTATAGTGTAATTGAAAGTTGTGCGATGTTCCACGCCCCTAGTTTTCTATAAACTTTGTGAGTCCTGTTATCTAATTTTAAATTTTTCAGATGTTTTTTGACTTTCTGTTATGTTCTTGACTGAAAATGACACATCTCTATAAACAAACATATGCTGCTTCCAAGAGTTGCCGCGTTACTTAAATGTCGTTTCTTTACTCGCGTGTTTAGTGTGCAGAGAAAACAACACAAGGGTTGTCGTTAGTTTTTCATGCTCTTTATTGTTATTAAGAAACCAAACAAAATAAAACTAAGCATTGTAAAAAAAGAGGCCGGTTATAAAAAGAATTATGAGATTTCATTTCAAACCGGTTGTCATTGAAAGGCAGTGCACGTAAATATCAAGGAAGGATTGACCCATCACTGATTCAGAACGTCGTCATTTTTTATTTATTTTTTCTTGTTTTAGTTTACACTAGGAAAAAATCAACCAGAAATATTTTGACTGCGGCTTTTTTTTTTTACTTTTGGAGTTATGAAGGGTCAAAGTATGACGTATGTTTGCAAAATATGACGTGCGTGCGTCGTAGAAATTTTGCACCATTTCTACTGTTTTGTTATTCAATTTATGACAGGCTCTGAGGAGCTTTTTTATGTCTAACAGCTTATATTACTTGAATATTACCAACTCAAAGTGAATATTCATTTGAAGATATTCGGAGTTGCAATCCCCCTCCCCCCCCCCCCACTCTAAATAGAATATACTATTGCGAAAAAAAATCCAATTTTAAAAATTCAATTGAGCTTGGCTCTGACATGATTCAAATGAATTTTTTGTGAAATGCAATTAAACACCTGCATATAAAGTGAATCTAAGGTTAATATTCAGTGAATGGGCTTGGAGCCCCGGGGTACGGCGACCCAAACATGATACGATATTGCGTTATTTCAGAGCAATGTTCCTGCTGGCTGCGACATTCTACATCAGCGTCAGCCACTAGGCGGCCCGCGGGCCGGATCCGGCCCGCGACAGCTTTTTCTCCGGCCCGCCGTTAGTACAGAAGAGCAAAAATCAAATTTTGCGGAAATAATTTTAATTTGTCTACAAAAGTATGTGTTTACTACCAAAAACCGCGTTTTCCATTAAGTGGCCCGCCTCAGTAAGTCTGAAAATTCTTTTTTTTTCTGAGACTGCCAGAAAAATAAAAAAAGCAATAGTTTGAATTATTACCAATGACGCATTGCTTAGTTTATTACTTATGATACCCAACCTCCTCAACTCGTGAATGGCACAATTCGAATTCTGCTTTTTTGAATGTGATGGGCAGGAGTTGGTTTTAATGCATACTGGCCTATATGTTTTGACGTGAAAAGAAGAATCGTTATCTCTATGACTCCAGCGCAATAATGGCGTCGAGGACTAGTTTTAAACGCAAAGTAGATAGCGAAAAGCAAACCAGCCGTCATCGTCTCGTAATTAACATCGACTAAAATGAAGGATTTAGGAGGTATGTTTTAAATATCTTAATAATTATGAGTTTATGCCAAGTCACATTGTAATATTATCACTAAAGATTAATATCTTTTATGATTTTAATGTACAATGTAAAGAAAACTATTTTTTTTTTTAATTATTTGAAACAAGAATCAAATATCAATTGTTTTTTTATTAATATAAAAAAGTTGAATTATTGTTTCAGTTTTCGAAATTGTTTTATATTGTTAAATCTTTAGTAATTATCACATTTCTAACATTGAACATATGTAATAAAGCAATATATTTATTGGCGTATTCGGTATAAATCTGCGGCCCGCGGAAAGTTCCAACATAAGTCATGCGGCCCGTCTTTAAAAGTTAGTGGCGAACGCTGTTCTACATGAATATGTTTTACATAGAATTGCTACCTCAATATTTTAGTTTCACAATCTGAAAAAAAAAATAAAAAAAAAATAATAATAATAATTGAACGTGTTATTTTCAAGAAAGCCCTCGTAAAATATCACAGGGTTCCCACGGTCATTGAAAGTCATTAAAGGTGCTTAATATTTTTGAACTTGTTTTCAAGGTCTTGAAAATGCTTAGAGGTGCTTAAAACCCATTGACGGTCATGGGATTGGGCGAAATTCCCCAGTTGTCTTCCCTGCAATAATTTTTAAATTATATTTCTAATTCAAATACATAATTTTTTGTAATTATTTTTTATTTATTTTGTTTTAGATAGGTTATAGACTATTATCCTAATAAAAATATCTAAAATATATCTTATTTTAACTTTTATTTATAAACTTAAAAATGTTGTGTATTGCTAGAAAAACTGGGGATCCTAAGACGTATATATACGTGCATGACCGTCAATGGGTTAAAAGTCCTTGAAAATGTTTAGAGGTCCTTAAAAGTCCTTAATTTTTGCGGATGTTGTGTGACCAACTGCAAAATTTATAAAAACAACAACTTGAACTTGCTATCACCGAGTGACCGCCACTTTTCGCAACGTATCGAAATTTTCCGACTTATTTGTATTACCCATCCACCAACTTGTAACTTTTTTGGTAGAATATACTTTATTAAAAATTTATACATAGACCTGAAAACAAATTTTCAACGGTCCTTGAAAACAATATTTAGGTGCTTAAAAGTCTTTGAAAAGTCATTGATTTTCATTCTGTGATTTGAGTGGGAAAAAAACAGAAAAATTAAGAATTTACTGACATTATCAGTAGATTCTTAATTTTTCTGTTTTTTTATTGTAATTAATCCTTGCAAGGACATTTCGAGGATGATTATTTTACATCGGCTGATATTTTTATCAGTACATATAAATTGGTCTTGACTTTTCGAAATTTATGAATTGCCATGGAAGTGGCGGAAAGAGCTTAGGAAATATATGGGATTTAATAAAAATAAAATAAAGTTTTAAGGCGTCTTCTCACTTTAGGCACCTCGAAAATAGGCTATTTTCGCGATTTTTTTTCGAGGATTTTTGCAAACAATTATGGGATAAAATGGATCCTATATAATAAACACATCTTTCAAGTACAAGAATTTTTTTTTTTTTTTTTTACTTTTTCGAAAAACGTGCGCCATTTTGTTATTTTCGCGAAAATCAAAAATCTGATGATATGCGCTATAGCCTAACTATGAAGAATATGTCATTCAAATTTCATGACAATCGGCCGGATAGTTTCCGAAATTTCATCAACATTACATTTCTACACGGGTTTTTCGATGCTACTGTTTTATTATAATAATTGTTCAAAAAAATAATTTTTTTTTTCTTGTACTTGAAAGATGTGTTTATTATATAGGATCCATTTTATCCCATAATTGTTTGCAAAAATCCTCGAAAAAAAATCGCGAAAATAGCCTATTTTCGAGGTGCCTAAAGTGAGAAGATGCCTTAAATGTGGACATCACTGGTATCGAAAGGCTTATATCTTGTTAAGAAAGATTCGCCATTTAATTCAAATGCGAATTTTTAAATAACTGATTTTTAACCCTTTTCACTCGTATGTCCCCGTACAGGGGACATCGCATCTGTATTGGGCAAACTGTGATAACTTTACAAAAACATTTCTGTTCGAAGTATTTCTAAGTTGATTTGCTTTGGTGGAGGTACCGGCATTACGTTCCGCCCCTAAATATTGTTTATATAGTTTGTTTATATTATTATATTTCTTAGATTTTTAACCTTTTGCACTCCGAACCATTCTGGACGGCTACCAGCAGCTCAGCCCTAGTGTTGCCCTTGCTCCAGTAAATTTCAACAAACCCAACCATCGACAAACTCTCCTTATCCCTGCTTTCAAGTGGCACAGAAAAGTGCTCGGACCGTCGTGAACCAACACTTCTCACATTCTCTCACATTTTGACACAAAACCCCGCTGAAATGTTTTTTTTTATATATATCTTGGTAATGTTACCATATTTTGATTTGATTTCTTGTACCATTTGGAGAGAAAACTTCAGGGAAACATGCATTTCTCAAAAAGTTGTGCGGGAAAAATTTAATTCTCCTTAATCACTAATAAATTTTAATGTCCTCTGAGAGGGCACATCCGAGTGGTATGCTAGATTACGATGTCCCCTGAGAGGGGATAGCGGAATGCAAAGGGTTAATGCGTTGTAGCGTAATTAAGTATTCTTAGTAGTTTCAATAAATTATTTTGACACTTTGAAAAATAATATATTATGTGGACACATTCCCATCCTAGTCAAGGAGGGGGGGGGGGGGTATTCATGGGCTATATTTTTAATTTTTTTATTTAAGGATGGTAAACCTTCTAGTTAAATTGGAACACATTTCCTTAAAAAAAAATTCACCTTGATTGAACATGAAAAAAAATTCCGAGTTATTTGCTAACTTTCTAAAGCATAACTACGAGTGCAAAGGGTCAATAACAATCGCAGAATTTGTGCTCTTAATATTTATTTTTCAGTCAACTATGTGGAATGACATCTCTAAAGATAATTGATAACTTCCATTTCTTCACGAAAGGAAAATTTTTCCTCTTTGGATCCCTGCCACGGCTACGTTATGTTTAAAAAGTGCCACAGACAGGAAAGATAAAAAAAAAAATATTCAAAAGAATTCATAAAATTCTATATATTTTATGCTGACTTACACAAAAAAAAAAAAAAAAAAAAAAAAAAAAAAGATTCTGACGTGTGCGTGCTTCCAAGATGATTTTTCCCTCTTCTTTGAGATTGTCTTCTTTTCTTCGTGGTCCTTGAAGGGAAAGTAATAAGTGTCTACCATTTCCATGATCGGAAAGGTGATTCGAAATTAAATATAATGTTATTTAAATTTGAATGCTTAAAATGAAAATCGGTGGTAGTTTGGGAGATAGGAATGCGAAATAATTTGGTCTGCGTGCATTAGCTGATCTAAGTATCTTACAAACAGTATTGTTAAGTTTCTTTCTCTTTACTTTCAATTACCCATATGTATATATACTAAGAGTAATGAAAGTATAGCATTCGGTCCAAAAAAAAAAAAAAAAAAAAAATCGATTTTTTTTTTTTTTTTTTTTGCATTACCCATTACCCCACGTTTTGGAACATCCTGATTTCAAAAAAGTGATCTAGAAAAAAATGTCTGCCTGTGTGTATGTATGTGTGTATGTGGTCAGCATAACGCCCGATCGAATTGACCTACGATGTTCAAATTTGGTATGAGGGGTAGTGGTGGCCATGGGACCTACCTTTAAGGTTTTCGTCAAAATCGCGCTTGTGCATAAGGTAGCTGCCATTGAAAAAATCATGTTTTTTAATGATTGCAAGAAAACGGCTCAAACGATTTTGATAAAAATGGCTGTGGTAATGCCTCTTAGGGTGTTCTAAACAACCCCAACTCCGAAATTCGCGTAAAAATGTTCTAATGGCATAAAAAGTGGGAAAATGAAAGCCTTCAACACCTTTCCTTGAGCATACCTCATCAAGGATCGTTTTTTCTTCTCCTATCAGTTTCGCTTCGCTTATAATAAAGGAAAATGTAAGGATTTTCGAAAAGTATATTGCCAAAATCACCATTTTGGTGATTTTTTTTTTTTTTTTTTTTTTTTTTAATCGCAATCATCACAAAAAATATCGCCAAACTGACCATTTCCTCTAAATGAATGAAGAAAATATAAAACCTGTAAATGACACAATTCCACGTCAGTATTATAGTGTAATTGAAAGTTGTGCGATGTTCCACACTCCTATTTAAAACTCTTTCGCTCATTAAAAGTAAAAAAAAAAAAAAAAAAAAAAAACATGATTTTTTTGTAAAAAATTAAACAAATTGTTTATTGAGGCACTTAATAATTTGGAAAAGATATAGATCCCTTTTTAAATTAATTCTAAGAAATTTCAATCCGTAATTCATTCAATTTAATAATTTTTATAAATGTCGATGTTTATACAATGCTCGAGGTGTTGGTTTCGTAGAAATATTACCCTACTTACAGTTGCTTTTTATTAAATTCTTTATATTAACTTCGATTTTTTGTGTGGCTGAGTATGACAATGGTGGCCAAATGAACGGACGCCTAATTAACCTCCTTGCTCTCATCCAATCGGCCTGAAACTTGGCAGTTAGATTCAATGCCGATGACAATGCATTCTATCAAATTTCGGAGGCTGTCACTGTCACTAAAAGATAGCTTTTTTGGAATACTAATAAACCAACTTGCCGTCATCCAATCGCACTTAAATATCACCTAACCTATCATTGAAGAAACTCTTTTTTGTTGCCAAAATTGTTTTGATAAATAAATGAATATATAAAATTGTTTTAATCAGAATAAATAAAAGATATTTGGATGTAGGTAATTGAATTCATTTTCATTTTTAATAAATAAATTTAGAAAAGTAGTTTAGCGCATATTTTGCTGATAGAGGTGATTTTAACATTTAAAATTAGATGCGAACACCAAGCACATGCTGGCAAAAGAATTTTTTTTTTTTTTTTTTTTTTTTTTTTTTTTTTTAAGCGCTTTGTTAATCATTATAAAAATTGGCCATTCATATAAAATTGTTTATATTAAAAAAACCTTTTTATGGGTTTTATTATTAACTTAATTTTTTCAAAAGAAAAAATATATTGTTACGAATTTTTGTATATTTGTAAATATTTCGTAGTGTTAATTTTGTAAATAGGAAAATTTATGTACATTTTGCATAAGGCAGTGCAATAGTTTGCCTTTAATTTGTTTCCCTGCAATGAATCTCTTGATGCTTGATAACGAGTTTTACAGAGGTAACTCTGGGAAGCGAGTTTTAAGGAGCAGGGCATTTAACATTATGGTAATGGCAATCTCGCCAAATTGGCGAGATAGAGCCAAGTTGGCGACGGTTTTGGCGACTTGTTTTGGTCGCCAAATTTGGCGAGAAATCGCTGAATGTCGCCAAACTTGGCGACCATTTGGTGACATTTTCGGTCCCCATGTACATGTATAGGACTTTTCGACTACGATCTGGAAAGTTCTCCAAATATCTACCTCTAGAAGATTCACCTGTCCTATATAAGGCTGACCAAGAGAGCGGTGAAGTTAGTTGATATTGAGTCACTGTGTTAGTTGTTAGCTGAGTCGATTAGTTGACTGGAATTACTGATACTGAGTCTCAGTGAGCGTTCAGAGAGTTCCGAAAGCGAACTGTATTGCATTGTCTTGTGCAGCGATTTGAGCAGTTGTGTTGTCAAGTTTTTAACTGCTGTTTTGTGCTCTATTGTTGTGAAAAGAGCTGTATTGTGTCTACTAGAACGAGAAGTTCTGAAGTTGTAAGAGAATCTGCGAAGAGTTATATCGGAATAAATTTCTGTAAGTTTTGATCTGCTTTGGCTTCAAATCTTTCGAACCCATCAACGCAACAATATGCATTGACGTGAGGATTTCCAATATAGAATAAAATATATTGGACGCTATTTTCGAGTTTTTAATTTAAGTAATTTAACTATGTGATATTTTTCGTATCTACTCACTAAATGTCAAGGTGGTTATAGAAAGCAGTTTCTAAATGCACTGGCTTAGAAGTTTGTAGCATAGAGAGTATAGGGAATGATCCTGATCCTTACTATACTAAACTCCAACTTAACTTGATATCACTAGACGATAGATCTTCACCGTGCTCATAGGCAATTAATCAATTTTAGCGGAGTGAAGATATAATTCTCGCCAAACCTTATAGCCTTTTGTTCTCTACTGGGGTTGCTGGGCTGAGTTTCCTAGCGTGATTTTTTCTTGTGGGACGGGAGAAGAATGAAAAGGGAATGGGGTGATACAGTATTCCTGTCCATCCCGTTTGTCGAACAAAAGCCTGTATGGCTTGGCGAGCATTATCCTTTCACGCCACCGAAATGGATAAATTGCCTATGAGCACTGTGACGATCTACCGTCTAGTGATGTCAAGTAAAGTTGAAGTT